>VWZS01010874.1:1237326-1592998 GCA_013397075.1 Rhabdornis inornatus | reverse complement strand
CCCCTGCCAGGCCCACAGGCCTGCAGTGGAGCCAGGCCAGGGCCCTGTTAGCTGCACTGCTGCCGGAAAAGCCAAGAGAGCTCAGTTCCGGATTACCTCCTTCAAAATGTATGTTCACGGGGCAAACTAACTTTCTGCAATTGGTTCTTCATGCTGTCAATAACCAAACCAGCCTGCAATTGGTTACTATCAACTCCCAGGGGAGTACTCATAGAGAAAACTTCTCTTTGAGTTTTTTCCTCCCCAGGTCAAACTACCACACCAGGTTATAACTTCGTTTGTAATTATCTCTTCTCCTACTAGATCTCTTTTCCTTCCTGGGGAAGTTGGAACCTGTTTTTACTGTGTGTATTTTTATTGTGGAAATCTGTTACTATAAATGTGATCACATTGTGAACTTTTACCAATAAATGTCCAATACTCCACCTACTAATAGGAGCAGCCACTCTGCTTTCATGAGCTGCTCTTGTTATGTGGGAGGAAGGGGAGGGAGGGAAAGAGCAAGAGGATCTGCAGGGGATCATTTTCCTTCAGGAGTTAGGGAAAGATTTTCCTTCATCACATTAACAGGTGTATTTTGAGAGCCGAGAGAGGCAATTTGCTCCTGGAGAGTTTCAGCAGGCAGAGCATGAACTGTGAAAGGCTCTTGACACCAGGACCAAACACAGCAGCTCTGCCAGTCTCCTTGTCCCTTTCTTCTATTGTCCCACGTGGTCCTGGCATGTCACAGCCAGCTTTGAAGGCAAAGCTTTTTAGGATGTATAAGACCAGGCTGCAGCTCTGGAATTGGTCTGTAATTCTTCTCCTTTGTGTGTTGAGCTTCATAACAAGCCATGCTCCCTCCTCGTTACTGAAATGTCACATTTTGACACTTCTCCTTTGTATGAACTTTCGGTTTCTGTTGCTCTTCAACAATGCTTCAAAAATCTTTAAGGTCCCCTCCAAGAGGGGACCTTAAGAAGTTCTTAGCTATGGTAAAATAGCTATGTGCTTCAGAGCCATACAGCTGACTTATTTTGTGTTGCTTCTTCCAAGCAAGAAGGGTAAAGTGTAGCTTTTAAAAGAGCAGAAGTCAGACTTGAATATTGTGATTTTTTTTTCCTCCAGGTACAGTCAGTGTTACCTGAAAGCTTTGCATGGGGCCTTGGAGGGCACTGTGATGTTACCATGCAAATTTGGGGAAAGCATGTGTCCATAAAAATTCTTAACCAACTTTTCCATGAAGTTTTTACCCAATATTCAGGAACTGCTCTAGCAATTTAAGCATCACTTTTGAATATTCTGAGGTGAGATGCCAGAGGAAGAGCTTGTGTTATTTTATGTCTTAACTTATATCTTAGTTCTTGCATAGCAGGATTGTTACAGATGTGAGTATGAAAATAAGATGTGAAGTGCTTTAATGACCATGACTTAGCAGATGTTGCTTTTCTCTGCTCCAGAAAACCACCTTCAAAATTCATTGTTCAGACTGAAATGCAAACATTTTTGTGATCCTTATTTTTTCCCATTTTTCTTCTTCATCCTCTCACCCCCATCCCCCAAGATTTCATTGCCTTCTCACAAGAATATTTACTTCATGAAAGTATCCACAAGAAGAGAGGCTAGAAGTGGTAGTCAAGTGATTGGCTTCATTTTGTACCAAGTCATACACAATTTAGTTTTCAAATAACACAAGAAAAACCCCAAACAACCCCAAAATGCAATATAAGTTGTCAAAAAGCTGACACTCTAAATACCAGAAAATATTAACATCTATTGTCAAGAAAAATACAAAGTATGAATCACTCCATCTCCGTGACACATTTCAAAACTGCTTCACACAGCACAAACTATAGTGCTGGGTGCTATCAGGGATAATAGTACTTGAGAGTTCCTCTCTGAGCACCCAGCCTTGCTACTAAAACGGTTCAATTGTCTTGGCTTGGACTCTAGAGCTGCAGAAAAAAATTACAAAGATTTTCAAAGGTCAGCTTTTCTAGAAACGAAAGCTGATAAATAATTACTGTTAATAACCTCAATCAGAGGGGGGATAGTTTCATGGTTTTTGTATTACATTCTTATTATAAACCAAAATTTATATCTACATTTAAAAAACTGACTTATTTTCTTGGTACCTTACAGAATATTTCTAATCTGAAATATTCTTATTTTATTGGTTCAGTTATGTCCTACACAATCCTGTATTTTAATTCCCTCTGTTGTCAGGTTCCTGATAGACACATCAGGAATGAGTCCTCTGCTCAGCAGCCATGTCACTCCTAAACAGAGGAGTCAGAAATATGTCAAGAAAGGTTAAAATATAAAAATCTTGCCTGTCTGAAAAGCTTATGAGGAATTGTCCTGCTTTAGCAGGGTCATCACCTTTGATTTTTCTTGCATTGCCCCAAGGTGGGGGTCTGTGTGCTCTGAGCAGGGGCAGAAACAGCTTCAGGGAGAACTGGAGGTAAGGAAAGTCTCTCTCTAAGTGGCCCCTTGCAGTCAGCACCTTGTTTCAGTTCTGGGGAGAGCAGGGAGAGATGAGTATCCAGAGTGGTTCCTCCTGTATATTCTGGAACAGAACAGTTCTATTTGTCAATATCAAAGGAAAAAAAAATTAGTTGTAAAGATTTGTGTAGGGTAACCACTGTTATTTCCAGAGAACACTATTCAAAAGATAAATAAGCACAACACTGGAAGATTTCTAATTATATAGAGAGGTGGTGAGAGGAGATTTGTTTTATTTTCTTGAACTCTGTCAGGCTCAGTGCTATGACAACTTCTCTGGGATTTAACTCATTAAAAAAAAAATCCTCATTTTGGTGGGTGTTTGGTGTTTTTTTACATGGTGTTTTTGGTTAGGTTTTGGGGGGTTTTTTTTGGGTATTTTTGGTGGAGTTTTTGGTGGTTTTTTACATGGTGTTTTTGGTTAGGTTTTGGGGGCTTTTTTAGGGTATTTTTGGTGGAGTTTTGTGTTTTGGGTTTTTTTCAGGGGGAATTGTTGTTTGGCTTGCTTTGTCAAAGGGAAAGAAAAACACAATTCATTTTACCTCTAGGGAAGTTCAGCCATTGAAGTAGAGAAAGCACTGTGACATTAATCCTGTATTTATTCTATTTATTATTCATATAGAAGAAAGAAATGCAATTTCTGCTTTTAGTGCTTTTACCCTAACTGCAGGTGTACAGTTCCTGCCTCTGTAATGAAAAGTTAGACAGAAGAATCACTGGGAAGGGTGGTTGCAAAATCCCTGTGGTTACTGAATGTTGAAATGGAGCAGGCAGCAAGATGGAGGAGAGGGTATAAAACATAAGGCCTGTTATAAATATATTATCCTACCTGAAAATAAGACAGATTAATTGTAAATCAAAAGAGAGAAGACAGATCCTTACCTAGATTGCCTGGTATAAAGAATGCATCTTTGAGGATGAAAAGGTCATTGTAAACGCACTTTCAAAATAGAAGGGCATGGTTTCTGTGTCTCTGGTGTTAACTGCAGTATTAAAAAAACACCAAAAAGTTTTTTTAAATTATGTTCTGTTTAGGTTGTTTTCATTATTACAATGTCCCAATTGCCTCCAGCTGTTCATTAAGGAATGCAAATAGTGTGCAACTTGTAGTTTGTACTTTTGACCCTGTACATATAAAGCCTCTGAAAAAGGATGGCAAGGAACTGATTCTCTTCAGTTTTGCATTTTCACCAACAGGATTGCATCCCTTTTATCCAGTCCCTAAAGCCTGTACAGAATTCTAGGAGCCAAGGGACCTCCAAGGGCCATTAGAGACAGAATTACAAAGAGCCCAGCTGAGTGTGCAATTACTACAAAGCCTTTTTTCTTAAACTGGTTAACTTGAAGACATTTGGTGTGGATATAATTAAAGTAGAATGGGAGGCAATACAATTATTTTTTTCTGGTTTTAGAAAGAGAGGTCTGATGAGAGATTACTTTTGTCCAGTAAGATCTACTTTAGTTCCTTTCTTTAGTGAAAAAGCAGAGGATGGTGCTACAATTAAATCCAAAGACATTAAAAGGACAAATCCCACATTTTTTAAGGAGGAAAAATGCATATTGGATATGATGGTGCAATACAGTAGAATAACTTCCAAAGACAATTAATGTAAGTAGTGCTGTTGGAGAGAGGTGAATGATGTAGGTTGAAAATTATGGTTGAGAATATGCAATGTGGAGCAAGGCAGTGCTGAAAGAACATTAAAGTGGCCTGTCAATATGGTCTGATCTCTACCATGACTTTATGCTATTTTTGAAACTCCTTTTTGGCAGAAAGCGAGATTGTGCAAAATGATGATGATGATATAAGCAGCGTGTTGGATGATATAACCTGAAAATGAATACACTAAGAAATCTTTAAATCAAATGCAGTTGTGTCCAGGAGGAAACAATTTGCATCAGAAGTGTTCTGTAGCTTGCTGCACAGGCTTGGCAGCCCACACTCCCTCTGCTCTCTGTTATCTCATTAACATTATTATTTGGGAGCCAGAGTCAAACACTTACATTGGGTAATAGTTATGACTACTTGACACAATGTCAGTAAAATGCATTTTTTTTTAATGTAATTAGAATTTTGACAGGAAAGAGAGGAAGAGGCAGAAAATGAGAAATTAGTTATTTCCTGTACCTCTGTCATAGCACACATTAAGCTTCACTGGTGCATTTTGCATGATCTCATGGCAGCCCCTTCACAGCAGCCTGATCACTGTCAGATTTAAAGACAGGATGAGCCAAACAAGGGATGATGAGTTAGAAATGTTGCTGGTTAAAACAGTTGACCTTCTAGATTTTCTAAATCACAAGAGGTCTGAGACAGAATACTGTAATTCTGATCTTGCTGGGGATCTGAGTTTGTGAAAACAGAAATTTTAAATAAAATTTCTCTAAATTTTCAGGTACAAATTTGCACTCATTAGCCTGGACTCTCTAGAATAACAGCGAAACTTTATTATCAAAGGGAAGTCAGTGGAAGTTAATTCTTACAAGGTTTTAGGATCATAATAAAATAAGGTTTGTGGTGTTGTGGTTTTTTTCTTTCTTCTTTCAGAAAAAAAAGGTTATTTTCTCCTTTCAAAGAAAGATTCATTCTTAAAATCTTTAATATGGAGCTCAGATTTCAGAGGTCAATGGTCTCTGCATACAGGCAGACATCTGCTACCAGACCTCCATCTGGGACAGATACTGGTGAGGCTAATGTCACTAGGGTAAAAATAAAAGAAAAAAAAAAATCTAGTTTTTCCCATGTCATCTTGGAAGGGGCCATTCATTTAGAAGTGGCATGTCTGCTTATAAGAATCAAATAATAAATAAGGTTTTCAGCTAAGNCTCTAGCAGGGCTCCCCTGTGTTTATAAGGAAAAAAGTCTTGACAGACACTGATGTTGCTAGTTATCAGCTGCTGAATGTATATAAAGAGGGTTTTTTTCATTTAATCTCAACAATATTTGGTAACACATGGAAAAGAAGCACTTAAAAAATCTTTTTACTGTGACTCCTCTCAACAGATGCTACATATCTTTATCATGAAAAATCCTAATTTTGAACTTCACTTTCATATGTCCTTCATTACTATAGCTGCAGTCCCAATGCTACTCAAAACTGTTATGGTCAGAGCCATCAAGTCCTGGGTAATCTTTGTCACTGGTAAGTGCAATTTAGTAGTCTCAGTAAAAATCCTGAGGTGCTGATTCCATTTGTCTTTAATTCAAATCCTCAGAATTACTATGATAGCAGTTTCCCATCTCCTCCATTTAAAACTGGGATATCATGCTTATCTTTGGGCTCTAATTTAAAGGAAATTTTGTTCTGTCTATAATGTAATTTTCTTGTATTAAGGTCTCAGGCAAGCTACCTATAAATTATGTTATAGTCTGTGATTACTTTTCTGGTTAAATTAATCTCCATGGGGTTATAATGTACATCTCATTTTCTAAATTTCTGCCTACACTGTAGGTTCTCATCATGGTGGGAAATGGATGTGAGAAACAAGATAAATTTGTGTGAGTCTGAATACTGTGGCCAGCACAAACTATTTACATCATCATGAGAGATAATTACAATAACATTTTCTGTGGTTCACACATCATTTTCTCTTTGTTGACCACAATGGAAACCATTCCATAATTCCATTTCTATTTCTGTTTTACTTTATTCACAGTATCTATTATTTTTCACAGATTCTTTGAGGCTTCAGAAACCAAAGGGTTTCCATCTAGTCAGTGAGCTACTATTCATTAAGAATGTGGAAGTACAGTTTGTCAAAAAGAAAGAAAATTTTAAAAATTGTGAACATAATATGCAATAGATGTTTTCACTTTTAAGACTAAAGTTCAAAAAGTTATCTGGGTGTGTATCTTGTTCCTTAGCAGCTCTAAAAGAGCTGTGGTCACCACTTCTTTTCTCTATCTACTGAATTATGTATGTCTCTGTAGGATCAGAAATTGTGTTACAAAAAAAGTACTTTTCTCCAGTACTTCTGAAAAAGATCAGAGAGATCTGGTGAGTTCTCTGTATCTCTAGAGGGTAAGAATGAAAACTTCTCAATCATAGCCTCAATCTATTCACCATTCTTTGAAAGGTAACATCAGGCTGGCCAGAATTGTGAAAAAAATTAATGAAATATGAGATCTGATGTTTTTATTGTAAAATTCTTTGAAATCTCATGAAATGTGAGACAGAAAAATCTTTAAAAGTACTTTAAAAAAAATAAACAAGGATTTCTTATGTAGCATCAAAACAGATATAGTACGGTATAAGAAGCAAAATAAAAGCTGGTGTGCATCACAAAGCAAATGTAGTATGCATTTTAAATTTTATGTAATGAACAGTTCCAGAGGCACAAAAAAAAGATGAAACTAAAGAGAAAATAAAAGAACATGAAGTTAAAAACAAAATAAAACAGAAATACTAGAGATAATTGGTCTACCAAAAATGCTCTAGATACCTGAGGAAAAAGATGTTATATTTTAATAAATATGATATATACATATATATATACATATATATATATATATATGGTCTGTGTTTGCATTAGACTGTGCTGTGAGAGAAGCAGTAGCTAATGCATGCCCAAGTCAATGGCAACTTATTTTTATAGCTGTTGCCGGAGGTGTTTATGTGTGTGTGTGGATGGTAAAGGAAAATATATATAGTGACTGGAAATGGCCATCTACTGCACCACTGTTATCAAGGCATCCGAAAGCCTCTCTGATTTCTCTTACAAAGCTCCATCTTATGGCCTGTTCATTATGTGTCTAAGTATTACTGATTTTTATTTTTTTTTAATTCACTGCTGTCAGTTAGAAAGTGAAGCAGATTAGCAGGTATTTACAGCATAGGTAGGACAAAGCATCTGTACAGCTCTACGGAAACCCCTCAACAAAATTACTGAAACTTCCTAGCTTTGCACTAACATAAGTATGCCATCCAACAGACATAACTGACAGCTCTGTAATTTTACTTTCCAACATAATGTTCTTGGAACCTCATAGAAATTCAAAATGAATTCTTGCTAACAAATCCACAATGCTATATGTAGTTATATTCTCCTCAATTGCCAGTGAGAATTTCCTTTCAAGGCCGATTTAAAAGTAGATGGAAAGAGGGTCAAATATAATTTAATCTTGATAAATGTCGCCAAAAAAATAGGAAAATTGTCGTTACAAATTGGATAGATACATTTCATGCTGTATTTTGAAATTCTTACTTGTCTCAAGACCAGTGATGTGCAAGTCATTGGAAAATGTGTTGGGGAGTGATTCTTATACTGATAGAAGTGTATGAAAACCCACCAATATTTCGTAATAGTGGCATAAGGGCGGAATAATTGACTGTATCTTGTCATATGGGAATAAATTGTAATCTAACCAGAAATCAAACATAATCATATTAATCTATATGAGATGTTTATAAGCTGTCAGAAATTAAGTCATAGGAGAATAATACTACTTCATAAATCAGTAAATGAGATCAGTTAAATAAAGTCCTGAGATTTTTGTAAGGGCACATGGAGTGTACAGTGCTCTTTCTTGGCTTCCACCCTCTCTTTTTCTTATTCCCCTTTTAGGATTTTTCTTCTTCTGGTTGAATGTTTAGAAGGAAGAATATATAAAATGTAGAATTTATGAGAGCTTCTGACATTTATGGTATTTTTGATTAACACTTTTATTAGTCTTGTCTGAAAAATAATTCATTATTCCAGCTTTTCTTTGTAGTTCTCTAAAAAGCTGCCATGATAATCAAATAGATCAGGGCATGCAATAAAAGCCATACTGCCAGTAGTAGAACATACTGTCATATAACCATTAAGACTGTTCTAAGAGCCAAAATGTTGGAACTGAAAGTATTTTTAATGACTTGAAATTGCTTGAAGTGCTTTCTCAGAGCTGAAGGGTGCTGATTTATTTATCTAGTGTACTTACCTAAATTAATTTGGATAGAACTACTTTGATTTTAATCCTCTTACAAGTGAAATTTATGGTAATATTTTTCGATGGCATATTATATAATGTCTGAAGGAAAGAGTTAAATAGTACTGGGCTGAGCATTGTCATTAAATATCATTAAATAAAAAAATGTGAACAAACTGTCCAAAAAAGCTTTAAGCAGTTAAGTGTCAAGCATCTTACCTGGATTACAGTAATAATTTTCAGAAGTGACCTTGCAGGAAATGCAAATGTCAGTGCTATCTTCTCTCAATCTACTTTTAATTAGTGTTTCAGCACAGCAAGCCAGTAACTCAAGTACATAAGCAGCTGTTTCAAGTAATTGTGTATCATATCCAGGTGAAATAACTTATTGTTACAACTTCCTTTTTCTTTAGCACACTTACTTAGCGTAAGATTTTACGATTTCGGAGAGAGATCTCATTTCATTTCTCCACTTCCTGTTCTAGGATGTCCCAGGCCAATGAAACCTTCCAGTTCTTGTGTCACTCACAACTGAAGGTTATTGTGGCAGGCTGTGCCTGATTTATTCCCCTAGTTAAATGTGTTAGCATTTTGCAATCTCTGCCAAAACAGCAGGACCTGGGAGCCTGGTTCTCACTGCAGAAAACTGAGCAATGCCACGGAGCTCTGGGGGCACGTGGTGCTTTTTCCCTTGCTGTGAGCAAGTAGTGAGAGGAGTTCCTTCGGCCTCCTGGTTTTCTTCGTTGGCAAAGTTGAGAGGTTTTTTAGTTCAAGGTGGATAAAGATCTGATATATTGAAAAGTCTCTCTCTCGTAGGGAAGTAGTGGTCATTTTTCCTGCAACAGACCCAGTCTTCCAGAAAAAACTCAGACAAGATGCTTAAGAGGTTGGAGATATATATCCTGCTTACATAAAATTTAACTCACCAGCCTGTTAATCACATACTCTGTAGGAAAAGAAAGATTTCCCAGAAAAGCCATATATTTTATTAAACTAACTAATGTATTTCTGAAATAAAAAACCAGGCCAGCTTTCAGGGAAACAAGACCTCTCAAAGTCTGAAAAAATGAAATTACAGTCTTCTGGTTAAATGCAGGTCATAAACAAGTTTGATTAGTAGAACATAAGTGCTTCGTTTTGGTAAAATTAGCTCCCATGTGGAAAAATGCAGACTAGGTAAAGAATGAGCAGTTTTATGTTCTTGGTTGGTTAGCAGCACCACTGGCTCTCAATATTTTCAGTCCTCTGCATCAGGCTCTATCATTTACACCTTTTACCTCTGCACTTTTACTGGTGGCCCCCAAATGCTTGAAGAATAACTCTGTGAAAGGAATTGAGGAATTATTGTACTCTAAAAAATAGCTCAATTTACTTTTTTCTTTTTTTTTTTTTCTTTCCTGGGTTATTTTTAAGGTAGATCATTGCAGCAGTGCAGCTTTCAGGGTGAATGGTTGTGCTGGGAAATCTAGCAGGGCAATGTGCTGTGATGCAGAGATGACAAAGGAAGAACCAATCCCCAGCCCAAGAGCTGAGCAGACAGTGCACAGGGAATTTTAAAGGAGATGCTGTGCTCTAAAGCTGATATCTTAACAGTCTTTGCTTCCATATGAAATAATTTACAGTGATTTTTGCCCTAAAGTACCACCAGCAGAAATGGGGTGCCATAGCACATGCTGCAGAGAGGGATATATCCTTTAGCCTCCAAACTAGAATTCAACACTGTCATTAAAATAGATTTTCAAAAGTATCCAAAAGCCCTTAGGGCCTGAATATGTTTGGCAAGGAAGAAGGGAACTGGAGCTCAGGTGCAATAGAGCAAAAGTGTCTGTTAGAAAAAAATTGAATTAATTTGAGTTAATGGCCTTTCTTCCATACTATTTGAAGTATTCAGTGAATCTACTGCTCAGTATAAGAGCTTTTTCATTGAAGACAATAAGCTAAAAGGCACTATAAATTATGAGAAAATGTACTGATGTACAACATGATTGTTTGTATCCACTTGAGGGGAAGAAAAGGGGGATAATTGTCCTGATACATGGAAAGCAACAGCAAATCTGGAAAGCAGTCCTTCAGCACTCAGCCCTTTCATAGTCACTCAGATTATGTGTAGGCAAGTTGATGGGATAAATTTTAAACCTTTACAAGAAGACTTTTTCATAATACAGTTCTATTGGTTGCTTTGTGTTTTAATTCAGTGATTTGGAGGTTGTTGGCAATTGTGGGTTTTGTGGGTTTTTTTCGATTTTAGGTAGTAGTTAACAAAACTTGGATGCTGGCTAGCCCTAACCTTTTTTCTTCATTGTGATCTTCATGAGTGATCTTCAATTCCCCCTTTTTTTTCCTAGTTGCTATGAACTCTGCTCTAGTGTAATTTGTTCAGTGTGGTGTGTTGGCAGCCACCTGGGCTGTGTTTCCACAGGAGTCCAGCACAGACCCTTTGTTCTTGCAGGAATTGGCAGATGGAGGTGCCAATAGCCAGAGATGGGGCTGGGGACAGGCTCCTGCTTCCTTGGGACAAAAAAGCCCCCCAGTCCCTGTAGCTGAAGAAGAGCAGCACAAGCTGGCAGCTCTTTCTGAGCAGGGGAAATGCTCCCAAGCCAGTGCTGCTCTGGTGGCAAACGCAGGGGGTTTGCATTGCACCTGCCTCACAGTCCCTTGGCAGTAATTTTGCTCCTCTGAGGAAATGGGGAACAAAATGCTCCTCTGAGGAAATGAGGAGTGCTTTCTCTGCAGCTCCTCAGCTTTTCACTTCCAAGGTGTCAGATGTGACACTGAGGGCAGGGCTCAGCCTCTGAAGGCAGAGCACAGCAAACATCACTTGTCGTGTAACTTTGAACAAGCACAGCAAACTCCCCTCGTGACACAAGTGTCTTGTTTGGAGTATAAAAGCAAAACAACCTAAATATTTACTGTTTAATCAAAGGTGAATGCTAGTCCATCTATAATAAACAATTTAATTTAATCTATCATAAAATCCTATCTTTTATGGCATTTCTCTTTCCTTGAAAAAGCTTTTCAGTTAGAGGCTCCCATGCATTAATTTGCCTGAGGGAAAAGGGAACTCAATTCCTTCATAGGATACGAATTAATATGTTTGCAAGTATTCTCTGTAATGTACGTATTCACAGGTGAAATTCGTCAGTATTTCTTGTTTCCTCTTGCATTTATAACACCAGTTGTTCCCAGCCTTTAAACTTGCCATAAGCTTTTTATATATTTAATTCCTTTCAGAATTTTTAAAATCTTTGACATAGCTGTTGAACCCATTATTGTCCTTATTTCCAAAAAAATTACTTTAATAATAGCCTGTTCACTTTTAAGAAAAGTTTCACTTTAAAGGAATAGGCTTGTTATAACCTAAGTTTATGTGCATTTTTCCCAGCATGCTACCTACTGACTTAACATTCAATACCAACTGCAATTATAATTATCCTGTAAGATCTTCAGATATCAGGAACACTTAAAAGTTTCTCACACTAGTGAATTTTAAGCTTTACTAATTACTGTGCATTGTCAATAAAATCTGTAGTGCACCTTCTTGTTTTATTAATTGCAGGGAAATAATCTGCATATAGGAGTAAAGGAGGATTTCCCAGCTTGTGGCTCTTAGACAACAGTAACATAACTCTGGTATATTTTGGAGGAGTTCACTCCTTCAAAAGAAATGGTCGAGAGCTGTTTGGGTTTTTTTTTTTTACTCTGAAGTTTCGTGAAAAATTTCTTAAAGGAAAGATATATCTTAATGCATAAATTTTGTAGAATGACGAAGTTGAAACTTCATTTCAAAAAGCACAAGTGTTTGTTTAACTCTGTATTTTTAGTATCCAGAGTTACTGAACCAGACTTTACTTAATTAATAACTATAGGATGTGAGGCAGTTCCAGTGCTGCTTTTTCTATTAACTTGCAATTTCCTCTAGGAAATGAATAAACTGGGGGTTGTGGGGGAGGGGGAGGCATGGCTGCTGAGAATAAATGTGGCACCACCGTACATTGCCAAATTCATTTGAACGAGTTAAAAAACATGGGTTATAAATTGAGTAAGTTCAATTCTGTAGCTCATGGAACACGTTTTGTAGGAAGAACAAAAGCAGAATTTCCAAGATGAATAAGGACTGAGATTAGAAGAGCCAAGAGATCATTTGTAAATGTTCATTAAAAGAGTATTTCCATATTAAAATCCACTTGGTAGTTTATCACTATCACCAGCAAAGCCACATGTAAATAAAATGTTGAGACATGTTTCAAATATAATTAATTTTTTTTTTCCATGTAAACCCTGTTGTCTTCATTGAATTTGTATTTTGTCACTGAAAGCAGCATCTGGAGTGCTCCAGCTGATAACAATTTTGTAAGGCTTGGGCTAGACCAGAGTTACCTTTGTTTGGAACTGAAAATCTACCAGGAAAGTGTAAAACTGCTGAAGCCTGTGGCTATTTCCTGAAAGTTGTGTTAGATCTGGAGGGACTGAACCTTTCCAAACATTTTCCACATGGCTGAAGAAGGACAATACTAATCCTTGGTGCTATTTAATGAATAACTTGTCATAGTTTTTTTAATGAATAACTTGTCATAGTTTTACCCATTAAATTCAGGATACTGTTGTTTTTATTCTGTGTTTTAAATGCTCTAATTTCAGGAGGCTATAACTTATTTATAGGGAGGTTTTGTAGTTAAGTCATTCAATTGATTGTAGGGACTCTTAATTGAAATATCTTGTTTTCAATTGTTATCCATTAAGAATATCACGGAAGCAGCAATGTTATGTATTTAAACACTTCAAACGCTGTAAAATTTTCTGTTTTTTTCAAATTAATTATTTCAGGACAAACATTTCTTCCTAATGTTGGTAATTTTCAGTATATTTGAATAGAAAAGAACCATACTTCTGTTCCTATATAGACACCTATTGAATGTGTACAGTAAGTTTTCCACAAGTACTACTTATTATCTGTATTTACAGTGCACATTCACTAAATATGTTTGTTGAAACCAAAGGAGCTAGGCAGCTATCAGAAATTAGACTTAATTAGACATTTGCTGCAATAGTTAATTGAATGCTAGTGCAGTTCTGTTCTGAAAACCCCCACCTACAAAATAAATTTTTGTTATCTACATGTAACCACAGGGCAATAAGAATCTTCTGTGGTATAAACCATAGTGTGAGTCTCAGTGTAGTTTCTCATTTAACTTGAGCTCTTTGAAGAATCATCCCTGCTCTCCTCTATTTTTTGTTATCAGACACTTATGGTCAGTGCCTGTGTTTATAACATCATACCTTCATCAGTATGTGGATTTAACACATTTATCTTTTGTTTAATTTAAGCTGTGTATAAGTATCTAGTCATGTACCCGAAATTATTCCTTGTTCTTGATTAACATGTGCTCATGAGTTCATCTGAGCGTGTCTTGTTATTAAGCTTCTTTATTAAACTCACCTTTTAATTTCCTGAGTTAATTAAAGATTTCTGTTATTTTTGCAATCTCCCTGGTTGTGTGATGGCAAGTGTAGTATGTTTTACTCATTTGGTTTCTTGTAATTTATCATGCTGTCAACGGAGCTGTTGAACTTTTACTTTGTGTTTAGGTATTAGTAATGAGTGACTGGAACAAATGATGTTATAATAGCTAACATGTATTTGTATATTATATTCAAGTGCTATCTTTATTTCAAGCTGAACACAGACATTGAAAGAGAAGTGGCATTCCATCATTTTGGTCTTTGTCAAGAATACAGTATAATAGTGTTGGTTTAAATTTAATTTTCCTTAGTTGTAAAGAGCTAACTTCATTTTTTTTTTAGTATCTGTTCTTCTTGTGGTAGGTAATTATATCTATATTCTTTTATATCATGTTTCTGTGTTCTGCTTTTATTATGGGCTAGTGGAAGAGCTTCCCTTACTCCCAGATTTTTGGGCTGTGTGATGTAGGTTCTTAAAATCTTGGATTTTTGGAATTTTTAGAGAAATCGTTGTGACCAAATATAGACAAAAAATCATATAATCTTTTATCCCTAATTCTTCAAAATGAAAAAAAATTAAGTAAGTAAAAAATCTTTCCCTAATAAATAAGTGCTCTAGAGATGTTGATGGTGAAGGCTTTGGATGCCTGTGTGCACTGGAAATTATTGAACCTTGGTACCAAAATCCAAGGAACTAAAAATGCATGCTATGTAAAATCCCTCTTATTTATCAAATGCAACCCAGACAGAAAAAATCGTGAATTTTTAATGCAAATTATAAATTAAATTATAAAATCTGAGAATTGTAGTGTTTTCTGGTTTTCAGCATAATCCTGTGCCATGTGCTCTGGGATGACTCTGCTTGAGCAGGACTTCACAGTGGTCCCTTCCAACCTGGCCCATTCTGTGATTGTGCAGTTCAATTAACAGAAAATGGCTTTATATTCAAAGCTTTAAAAAAAAAAAAGACAAAAACAAGAAAACCCCCAAAACTCTTCTGAGGGGAAAAATTTCACATTTCTAAATTACTTTTTTTTCTTAAATGTATAATGCATTTAGAGTGGGTAATTTTGTGATGTCAGTTAGTTCTATGCTTTCTTCAGCAGGACTTGCATAAGCTGTGACATTCAGGAATAATGTGGCATTCCTAAAGCGATATTCATTGCATGTTTTCATCTTTTCTATGTGTGTGAGCAAGAGTTTGGGAGGACTTGCATTACTCACAAATGAGCAATATATGAGTTATAGATCACACCAAACAATCATCAATAAAAGCTCTGTAAATCACATTGCTGTACATTATGCATATGCTACATGTTTCACAGCAGAAAAAAATGGAAATTAGAGACTGTGGCATGGGTTTGCTTCTCATATTCTTAGATTATAAAGCTAATTACTTCATTTGTTTCAGCCTAAATAGAAAGACCCAAAGCAGGTCTTGTGTATCTTAGTGGAATGCTGTGAATCTCCCAGTTTAGGTTATCCAACCTTTTAATTTCCAGCTCCTAGGACCATTAGGTAGGAGGCCCAAAAGTGCTCACTGGTGCTACGTGAAATATCAAGTTATATACCATGAGCTTTTAGATAGGTTCCAGATCTTTAAAACTGAGAAGTGCCTTGACATTTAGAGCTGGGAAAAACTGTTACAAAACATATTTAGATTTTTTAAAATCAGTCCTGCAAAGTGGAGGATTTTTTTGTCCTACAAGTGTGGAACAGGTGAGCAGAGGTCCAATGGATTATATCTGACACAACAGCTGTAAGGATGGTCTGTGTGGGATACAGGAGAGCATTAATTTAATCATCTGCGTGTACATGGTAATGGGAAGGAAAGATGTGATAGATACAATATTGAAGAGCTCTGGTAACATGTTTCTAGATGATTTGATGAGTTTACTTTCAGAAGAATCTGGAAAATTGCAAAGACAAGATGTCTCGTGTTACACAATCTGTTGCAATCAATATGAAATGGATGTGCTATAACAAATCTGGTTCTTGAGGGAGATCACTGAGTCAGAGAAACATAGAACTGCAGAAAAAGGTTAGATCACTTATTTGTGGCTCTGCTTTCTCCCTTTATAAATTTTTGTTTTCAACCTTCGGTGATTAGCAAGTTCATTTTATGTCTTTATTTTCTTTTCAACTCCTAATGATCCTTCTCAGCTCTTAAAACCTATATAATAGGGACCTAATTACATACAAGTGCTGTTCAGAAAACGGTTCTATCAATTGGAGAAATAAAGACAAAATAAAGTTCTTTGAACATGAGAGTCACAATGATCCCTTGCTGAAATGTTGGTGGAAAGCGTAAAACAGTGCCACTGTAATATTAGCACTAAATCAAAATGAGTATCTGCCTCTAAAGTCATGTGTGCCAAGTTATGTGGATTCTGTCATGCTTCCTGCTCACAGGACATGCTGTGGAAAAGCAGTCACTTCCATGTGTTTTGTGCAGATGGTCCAGTATTTGTGGTCATCACACAAAATCTTTTTAGGTGTGGATTAACAGCAATGTAGGTAATACCTGTAATTTATAGTAAGGTACTGAACAGAAGAGGGAAGGATGAGAAATAGATATGATGGCAGGACTGGAAGTGCCTCAGAGTAGCTGTAATCCCTTCCATGTGATTGAGTGGCACCCTTGATGGGCTTCTGTGTGGTAAAAATGAATAATGCCTCCTGACACACGTCAGTGAGTTATCTGCTTGTAAGAACAGAGAGGATGGTTTCCTTTTGTGCTAGAAATTGCTCCTAAGCATGGACAATAACAGTGTCTGTCTCTGTCACGGCTGTGAGCAGCCCATAAGAAAAGAGCTACAGGGTGTGCATCAAGTCTTTGTCAGCAGATGTGGTCCATAACAGCATGCTGGGAATGGGATAGATATAAATACAGAGTGCTTTAAGTATATTATGCCAAATATATTATAAGAAAAAAGGATACCCTTATTACACTGGCACATGAAGTATCCATGTGCTCCCTAGGAGGTTGTGAGAGACCAGATTTATTAGGGAGCTTCTTGAAGCTGGAGAAAAACTCCTGTGACAACTGCAGTATAAAGTCAGGGAGATGTGAGCTTTGAAAATAGTCTTAAAGGAGACTGACTAATATTGATTAAAAAAATCAAAAATATGAAAGAATTTTCTAATGACTATTGGTGTTCTGGAAGACCAGGATCTTGGGAAATGTGCAGGATAATGTGCCTTTCTTTCTGGGGGGAGAAAAACCCCTATTTTTTAATCTTTGGAAGTAATTTTATTTTTAAAGATTGGCTGTCATGACTTTCATCATAGGAAATGTATGGTCTTCTCTATCCTGGCTTCTTACAGCTCTGGAATACACAACTCTTAGCACTGCTAAAGAACCTGACACCTCCTGGGAGCAACAGACACCTGCAATTTTTAAAGCTTTCTCATAATAACAATGACTTAATTAGAGAGAATCCAGTGATCAATCTAGACTGTGAGTCACTTGTCTTGTTCCAATTACTTTCTGTATACTGAAAGAAGTCAAATATTTACAGCAGAGCTGAGAAGTAGCAGGAGGCCCTTACCAGCCTTTGCTACCTCACAAGAAATGCCTGAGCCCTGATATCCAGCAAGGGTTTGTTTACCGATGGTTAATTAGGGACCTAGCTGAATCTTTTAGAAGGACAGATGCAAGTTGATTAACATCTACATCATCTACATGAGTAGCCTTTAATAAGAAGGCTCTTACAAGAAAAAATAAGGTGATATATCCAATTAAAATCTTCAGCTTGCTCAGCAGTTCACAGAAAATTAGGAAACTCTAATGAACAAAACCAGGCAAGCTGGAGGAAAATTATAAATATACAAAGAGGCCTTTCATGTGAACATAAAAAATGTTTTAAATATAAATAAATATAAACCTCACTATTTTAAAGATTGAGTGGGTGAAACGTTAATGACCCAAATTAAGCCTGCCATTATGTATATGTTCAGATACTTCTCGTCACTGAAGATTGCCCAAAGATAATTTTTTGTCTTAAATGAAGAAAAATATTAATCTGTGTTTTAAATTACATTACTTATGGTAAATTCATAGAAGTTTGTATAAGGACAAGACCAATTGGAATGTGAAGGGCAAAGATTGCTTGAGCAAAGAGTGTTAGCTGATAAACAGACCAAAAAGATAGTGTTTGGAATTGCAAATTTCTACACTAGGTGATTCTGCAAAAACAAGGACTTTACAACAATCAGAGCTGGAAGTCATCCAGAAATGTCACAGCAGAAAATCAGGGACAAGGAAACTGGAGAGAGTAAAAACCATTCTGGCAATTTATGGTCAAAGGGAACTAAAAGACATCTATTAATTTTTTAAATATATTGATGGCTCTAGAACCTTTTAATGCAACTCATTTCAATAGACATTTGGGGAATTATGAGAAATTGTTCTGTCTGGGACTGAGGAGGTTTTCAAGAAGATTTTTCATTCAAGGTCTTTGATGTAGCTTTTATTATGCTTAAATATTTCCTCCAACATCATATTGCAGAGATTTCTGCTAGCACAGTGAGAAATGACAGGTTATTTTGTGTGGAGGTAGCCTACCTGCATATATGTGCAATTCCATAAGTTTGGGAATTGCAAATTGGGCAAGGTCAAGGCCTTAAAATGGAGCTTACTCAATGATGCTGGGAAGTGGGAGCCAGTTGGGTTCCTTGCATGACTGTTGTGATCCCTTGAGTGCCTCTATCCAGAGGATTTGGCTTTGGCCACGTAAGGCCCAGCCATCCATAATTCCTTCTCCATGGAGAAAGCACAACCTACTTCACAGACACAAAATCTTTGAAGATGGTCTGGGTATCCATAGATATCTGCCAGTGAAATGAGAGCTTGTGTGTTCTCTGGACCCTTAACCTTCCTGTAACCACAATATTTAACTGCAGTGCTTCCCTCTCTGGGCATTGCTCCACCAGGACAAGTGCCATGACTTTATTGCATTCTCTGTACTCTGTCCCACACAGTCACTTCTAAATTGTAGCTCTATCTTCATAAAGCATGCCTGCTTTGTGACCTTTTTCCAGAATATCTTATGCCACACAGTTCTCACGCTTAAAACCTTTCCTAAATGTTTTTAATTTTATCATTATCTTCAGCACACCATTGCAAGAGAACAAATCACCACAACTAAAACTCTTTAGCTGGCTCTTTAGTTGTGCTCTTTTGCTTAATGCTTTCCTGCTCTGGTGTGTTATAATAGATGCCAGTGGCACATGCAGTCCCATACTTCTGTATATTCTTATGGAAATCTAATTGTGCTCTGATTGCATCACTGTATTTTAAAACAGATTTGTTTTACAATAATGAAAAGCAGAAATTCTTAATGTTACCTGAGTCAAGGCCAAGTTTTAAATTAAATTGTAAGCCCTGGATGGAACTGGTATTAGGGGAAAAATGTAATTGTCACACATCTCAAAGATAACTGAGAAGTTTCTGAAAGATTTGGGTAAAATTGTCCTGTTTGAACAGAAAAACAGCATTAAAAGTTAAAGGAGACTGAGCACACGGCAGTAAGTTGAGGATGAAAATGGCTTTGTAATTTTAATTGTAATGATCAGAAGTTGTGACCATACCTGTCTTGAAGATACCTGTATTTTGATATATTAGTATCCTTTTATCCTATATAAGGACTTCTCTGTAAAAGGAGACAGGCCTCAGACAAAGAATATTCACAGTGTCCACATGGTACATTCATTCTGTAATAAAATTCCTTCTAATTTCCTTGCATAACCTTAAGTACAGTTTTCCTTTCCCTATGTTATAAGAAGCCAGCTGCCACTTCTTAACCTCTGCTTGCCATTTGCCCTGCTCCCCATCTGTGGAAGCTGAATTGTAGCAAGGGGAGAGGTGGTTAAAGTACCAAGCACAGGTATGGGATTTCACCTGCCCCTTCCCACTGGCATGGGCCATGGTGCTCCCAGGTCACCCAGCAGTGACATCTGTGCCCTCTCCTGCCCTCTCTCTGGGGATGCACTCAGAGCCAGGGATCCTGCAGTGCTGAGGCCCCACTGTCCTCACTGGAACTGGGATCAAACTTTCACTCTTCCAGTAGGATGAACAAAGGGAGCAGCAAGTCTCAAACCCGTGGTTATGACATGGCAGATAGATGCCTTGTGCATGATGCACGGGCTTCACAAAGTCTGCTAAGAATGAGGAATGGTTTGATTGCTAAAGAGGCTGGGGCTGGCATTTAGTAACCATTGCTGGTTGTGTGCTGCTGATCTAACCACAGGAATTAGCAGTGGGTTCCTGTTTTTCACTGTTGCTGAACAGGGAAACACTGATGTGAGTGGCTGCCCACAGGAGGGGGGAAATGAAAGAGACAGGAGTTTAATGCTGAATGGGTACAGTGTGTGTCATTTTATGGATGGCTGGTACTGTGATACAGTCTCTTGTAAGACCTACAGAAGCCCTGTCTTGTGGTTACTGTTGAAAGCAAATAACCAGAAAGAAAATGTGCGCAGTTGAAAACTTACCGTGGGATGCAGCCTTAATGCAGAGCACTGTAGTTACAGCCCAGGGTAATAAAGAAGTGTTTGTTTGGAATATTTTACAAAGCTTGGTTTCTATAGTAACAATCATCACGAATACTTTCAGCTTCAGAAATAACATCTGCTTGGTGACTGATCTCAAATCTCAACCCTTGCTGAAGTAAATAAGTTCCTCCTCCTTCTGCTTATTGTTAGCCAGTGGCATGATACAGAACATCTATTTCCATAGGGCTGGGAAAGGTGTTGGGAAAGGGTGGGAAAAGGGAAGAGGAATAAGAAAATAATGGCAAAATGTGTTATCTGCCTCTTTATCCTTTAGTCACTGCTAAAATAAATCAAAGTTTACATAGAGACCAAAAGTAAATGTGTTATACTGTTCTGTTGACTGATGTACAGGACAAACATTACTCTGCTTTAGACTTCCAGTGATTTAAACTTTATGCATAAACTTAGGGGAAGAGAAATCATTTGGTGTTAGATATAGAAAAATGTATGGACAGCGTACAAATCTTAATGAAATGCAAGCTCTGAGGGAAACTCCAATGAAATGTTCACAAATTTGTGAATTTTCAAAGAAACTCATTCAAAAAGGTGGTCAGCCTGCTGTGAGAATGGTATTTCTTTTGAGTATAAGATACTAAAATCATCATCACCGCTGCTAAATTTTGCAATGTAAAATTTTAAGAGAGAACATTTTCTGAAGCAAAATAAATACTTTCATACAATAGGGATTAGGATTATAAATTCACTATAGAATTTATTGTGAATCATGATTTTTGTTGGTGGTAACTGAGTATCACTTTAATGAAGAGAATAATAAATATGTGACATAATTAAAAGTTCTGCTGTGCCATAGGAAATATGACTGGAACAGAAGGGTGAGTCGAGCTGGGCTGTATTTCCATAGTACTCATTTTCAGGTAGCAATGCTCAAGAGTGTAAACAAGCTTGGAATATGGTAACCAAAAACCTTAAATAAACAAACCAAAAACCCCACCGAAAAGCAACCAAAAAAACCGGAACAAAAACCCCAACATGCCAATAACCCCCCCACACACACACAAGAAAAAAACCCCAAGAAAACAAAAGTGAAAAACCTAAAAAACCCCCAAATCCCCCCACAAAAAAACAAACAAAAAAAAAGACACGCTTATTTTCCATTTAAGTGGGGTTCACCAAATCCTTTATACTGTATATCTATACTAGCTTAGTAAAAACTTTACAGGCTTTGTAATATTTTAAAGGAGCAGACTTATTTCCTTTTTTTAATAGTAAATAATGTCTCTTTAAAAAAAATCTAAGTATTCTGTCAGATATGTTGAGCTAGCATGAGTAACAAGAATAAATAGTTTCATTCATGCAAGTAATTGTGTTTGCTTTAATGCAAAGTTTCTCCAAGCACTAATTCTCATGTGTCTAATTATTTGTCAGATTAGATCCTGTAGCTTCCATTTCTTTGGTGCATTTTTAGTGATATTCTGAATATGAGCACAGTAAGTACTAACAATCTTGATGGGGGGAGCATCTTAGAAAGCAACATTAAGTGATAATATTTGAGCTTGAGTTTATTAGCAGGATTTTTCAAGGACACTATTAATAAATTAATAACAGTGTCAGATTTGCAGCTGGTGTAAATCAAAATAGTTCTGCTGCTACTCAAGTGCTGTGCTGATTTAAGCAGCTGATATTTAGGATTTGAATTAATTCATAAGATTAGAGTGAAGAATTACTCATTTATGTTTTCATATTGGTGGATGGTCAGAGTTGGTGTTGGAGGTCCTCAAGAGAGGAAAGTGAGACGCATCTTGCAGCACCTTAGAGTTTGGTTTGTGTTTTCACACTCCTGCCTACCTGCCCTCTCCCTTCTCTCCTTGCTGGCAGCAACCACTGCCAAAGCAGTTTAACACATGCTGCAGCTACCACCATCTAACACAGCAAAACCAGGCTCCCTTTTGCTGCCATCTCACATCTTTTCTTTGGAAAACAGAAATCTTTTATTTATCGTTGCTCTTCCTGCTGCCGGAGCAGCTACGATCGGATCCACAATGTCCACATGCAGTCACTGGGATGAAAATAGACTTTCAAATCTTAAATAGGGATCATTTGTTTCAGAATGGTTTTGGCTCTGGTGTGCACACTTTACAGCTGTCCTTGAGCCATGGCAAGAACCATGAAAATAAAAGCTATGTCATGCTTTCAGACTTGCGTTTGTGTCCTCCCTACATTCCCTAGTCTGTGATCTGTGTAAGTTGTCATCATAGACAGTAATTTGTTATTCTGGTGCCATTAACATTTTTTTCCTGCATTAAGAATATTGCCAAGTTTGCACTTTAATCCCTTCTGCTGACAGCTAGTTTTCACAATGTCTTGATTTAGTTCTCTTTTTTTATTATTACAATTCCAGGTAGAAATGTTTTAATTTATCATTCACTAGGCATCCTGCATATGGCCAGGAGGTTAAAAAAGAACTTGAAAAGGCATTGTTGAGAAAAAGTTCACTAACACTGTATTTTGGATGACATACAGGGTACTATATTTTCTTTACACTTTTGCAAGAAATGCAAAATACAGCATAATCCTTTCAGGACATTCGCCTTTCTTAACCCTCACGTCTGGCATAGATCTCCTAAATGATGATCAAACCTTATCTTTTATGACTCTAGGGTGCTGCAGAGCTACAGGAATAAGGTCTCTGCAGTCAAAAAAGGTAACTGTTAGTCAGAACTTCTGCCTTCTGTCTGAGTTTCATTGTCACAATGACTGATTGAAACTTTAGATCCCGCACCCTGAGCAAAGGACAGCCCTTCTGGGCTCCTCATGGACATTTCAAAAGCCTGCAGCCGGTTCAGTTTCTTATGAAAGCAACAACCTGTACTGTGCTCATGCTTAGCCCTGCCTGTTACCACAGCCACACTGTCAGCCTGCAAGTGAGGCAGAATTTAAATTGTGCCTTGTATTTTAACTTTCCCAACCCTGGAAAGTTAGTAGTGGCTCTGAAGGGACCATGTCCTCTTCTACAGGCAGTCTAGGGTAAAATTAACCCATTGTGACATACGGGAGTGACTCTGCTCTGAAGTGATCAGCCCAAGCTCAAACAGTGATGGACTGTCAGTCATTCGTCCCCAGGGAAATGAGTTTTCATAGATGAGTCTTTAAGGCTGAATTGTAAAGGAATAATAGAATTCTCTACTTCTCATTTCTAATCCTTGGAGATCCAGCAGATATGCCCATCTGGGAAACAAATACCCATTAGCATCACTTCACTGCACAGCACCACTTTGACTTACAGGATGGCAGTCAGAAGAATTTACAGGAAGGTACCTGGGGATACATGATTCCTGGTATATGCCACAGACACAGAGTCTCAGGTGCTTTTCCCAACAGGATGTACCTGCATGCTGCCAAGATAAATTTCTTTGCACAAACTGGACGCTGTCACTGCCAACCTTTAATCAGACTTACAGAGCTTAGTGGGGGAATGTTCTGGAAGCTCTAGGGGATACATCTGGCAGTAATCCAGTACAACTACTACACACACCATCCGCTCTAAGTTATGTTCAATATTTTCCATATTAACCTGGAATTACCCTCATTAATGGGCAAGATGTAGTAGTAAAGTAAAACCTAGTTTATTTAAGAGTATGAGGACACAGGAAATTGCATACATGGGCACACAGATAAAGAAATGCAATGTTGCATTCCTTGCAGCCATCTGATGTTTTAACTTAGCTTCAATGTCTTGTGCTCTGTTCAGCCACTCGTGAAAATCAAGAAAATTCCAGGATGGTGCACACTGATGTCACAGTTCAGGAAAAGCAATCTCTAGGCAGTAGGACAAAAGCTGAAGAACTAAACTGATAAGGAGTTCTTTCTGGAAACCTCATTGAAAATAAATGCATCTGCAAGTGTTTCTCGTAGCTTGGTCTTAATAAATCAGTTTTAATCAAAATGTCAGTTCATAACTCTCTTGCTAATGAAATGCTACATGTCAAAGTATTAGGTTTTGAAATGAAGTCCCTTACTAGATTAACTGAGAGTAACTCTGCTGCAAATAAACATAGTTCTTATAGTAAAAATATTACTCTTCTGAGCATAAACACTTTAAGACTAATATATAAATTTAAGATCAGTACAGAACTAACAACCATATGCTACTCAGAAAAGACTGCATGAAAGATTGCAGTCTATCATTGTTAGAGCTCAGATAGAGAAGCAAGACAATAAATCGAAGGATAACAATGCAGTTTGTGCACTGGGGCCATAATAACAGCTTTGTAATCATAATGTATTCTATTTATTGTTCATTTCCACTGATTTTCTTATGGAAAATAATGTTCCAGTAAAGTCTGAGTTTTCTATTTTGAAACAAGGAAATTAATGATTTGTGTTCTGCAAAAACAGTGGGACAGAATTACAATGGAAAGATAATTTGCTGTTGGAAAAGTAATGAGAAATATTAGTGTAATTTTGGCTGGGTTGCATTTAATTATCAATAAACATGTTGATCTCAGCTTTATTAGACACGCTAGAAGTTTTCAGGGAAAACTTGTTAATTTTGAAGGGATGGTAGGGTTGGTGGAGTCCACCCAGTAAATTGGGGCAGTTGGATGACTCAGTCACAGAAGCAAGGCTGTTGCCTCGAGTCTATTCCAGTATAGAAGAATTATGAGATACAACAAAAAGTTCACCAGCTTTTGCTGCTGTTGGTAATGTGGTTATGTACCTCCCATAGGTTAGTAGGACCTCATTAGCCAAAACTAAAAATCACTCAGAAATCCTCAGGCAAAAGAAGGTGCAGTGTAGAAACTCAAAGTGCTGTGGACAGTTGGGCTCTGAGCTATTCTTGCAGGTTTAAATGAGGTGAAGCTTTCCACTCACTAATTGCAAGAGAGGAATTTTATGTGGTGTATTAAATGAAAATCTTCAGTAGATGCTCAGAATTTCTGTAAAACCCTGGAGTCACATGGAGAACTGGTGTTTCCTCTACCAGCCACAAGCAATGTTCAGTACCCCAGCCTTGTTTATTTATTCTGTGTTTCCTGAAGTATATTTCTCCCTCACACAAATTATATTTTGTGAAAGCTTTTTACTTTTTTTTTTTAATTGCACTATCATTAATGCTCATTACTCATTGAATAAATCTGTGGAGAAAATTGTCAAAACTTGTGGGTGGATGAGAAGCTCATACTCAAAAGTTTGTTGATGAACATTAGTTCACCCAACACTTAGAACAGTAGTGTGGTGTAAGCACTGACAGTCTACAGAGCCAGCAGTGCTGATGGCAGGCTTTGTTTCTGGCTAAGGCTTTGCCTTAGCTCCAGCATTCTGGAAGTGTCACGTTCTCCTTGGGGCATCAGGTGCTGGGAAAGTGGTGGGATTTTGCTGGGAGGAGCAAACAGTTCTGCTTCTTTATTCTGAAAATACTGCTGGGTTTGATTCTCTTGGTAAATGACCATGCAAAGCATCAGGTGGAGATAGGATGGAGGTTCTCTACAGGTGGGACTCTGCCATCTCCTTCTCCTGAAAGGATTGCTGCACAAGGGATAGTTGAAGTTTCTTCAGGAAAATAGCCAGAAAAGCCCCAGCAAAATGACATCAGTGGAATCCTGTGATTTTGAGAGGGTGAATTTTCTTTTCTTTCTTAGCATTGCTGAGAAGTCTGCCTTTACTGCACTGAAAATGGTTAGGACAATCACAGCATTTCACACTTCATCTTTAATTATAGGTCAGAGAATTTAATCTCAAACATGCATTTAGTAAAAGGAGAGTAGCCAGGGTTCATCCTCTTACCATAAAAAAACAGAGTTAATCTCTGTTTTCTACTGTCTTTTAAAAGCAAGTGGCCACAACTGCAATGTAGAATCGTGATTTGATAAGGATGTTTTGGGAGCAGCTACCTTGATCAAGCTCAACATCCAGGGCAGCTGCAGGAATGCCAGTGAATCCTGAGGGGCACTGAAGAGACCAAAATGTGCCTGACTTTCAAATGTTGGAAAAATTTTAATACTAATAGTAAGACTAACAGGTTTTTGAGGCTTTTGAATTTGCATCTAGGCATCTGAATTTGACCAAAATCCAACCTAGGTACTCAAGTGCATTTTGGAATCTGAGACTTGTGTATCCCAAATAAATCAAGTAACTCAGAAAATAACCGAAGAATTTAGGAAAAGCACCAGAAGCTGAGACCAAATGAAGATGGGAATACTTGTAATATAACAGTCTGAATTTTATGTTTCCTCCTTTTCTCCATCTCTTACCTCTTCAGAGGACACAGTCTTTTTAATCTTCTATTTTTTTTTTTTTTTTCATTTTTCCCCCTCCTTTGAAGTCTTGCACATTAAAAATCCAGAAAAGTGGCTGTTTACATTCTGAGTCTGGTCCTAATCTGTTGCAACAACAGATCTGATTGTTTATTTGCCAAGGTATCTAGCTTAGTTTATGTGGAATTCACCAGATTGATGCTGTTTCAATAATATGATTAAAAACGAAGTTTAAATTGACATAATTAATTAATACAATAAAAAGTATAATTCAAGCGGTTTTTTAGAAGAACTGAAATTTTTTTATAATGAATTCTTGTAAGTACTACTAAGACCTTTTTAGTTAGGAAACATTACATTGATTAATGCATAGCTGTTTGCATTTTAATACTTGATTTATATATCAGATCTGTATTTGTGCACACTGTCAAACTTTATTCTGTTCTTGTCAAAATACTTATTGCTTCTGACAGGTGTAACATGCTCACATTAATCCTTAATTCCTTGATTCAATTTTCTAATTGCTTTTTTGGCATGAGTTTTGGAGCCATTTAGTCTTACATGAAGTATTTGTCTTATGGTATAATAATGCACTTTCAAAAATTGGATGCACATAGCTTAGAATGTTGAAGAAAATATATAGAGAGGTATTACTTAGTACTGAAAATCAAAAGTTTTATGTCACTTCTGAGAGGCAGCACTTCTTGGAATTCAGATAGAACCAAAACACTTCATACTTTTCATCTTCCCGTATTCACAGTATTAAATACTCTCACAGATACAAACTGCTGCTGAAGTTTCAGTGCATTTTGCCCAAGGAGATGCTGAACACTTAGAGCAACTCCATGAACATTCCCTGAGTCTTTGTTCTCCTGCTCTTCTCACCTCTTTAGACCACTGCTCTCTGCTGCCCATCCCACCCAAGGGGCACAGAATCCATTTCCCAGCTTCTCCTTGGCCTCACTCTTAAAGCTGATCAACTCTTTTATTCCCAAACAGACAAATACAATAATGCAAGATCTGCAGGGGGTTTTGATAATTAAATAAATATACTCACCTCTTTTGATGCTTTCTTTTACACAGCATGAATATGGCATACACTGCCATGTGTTTTTCTGCCAGCAATGGTAATATTGTCATCTGTCCTGTGAAGGAAAAAAAAAAAAAAGTCGGCCCAAATCTATTTCTTACAGAAAAAGACCCAAAAGAATCTTCCCAAAGCTCATAAACTCAACAGGCAGCTGAACTTTGGCTTTTTTAGGACTTTCAGGTAAAGATTGGGAGAATGCAGAGTCTTTTCTCCAATAAAAATATAGGAACCCATGAAGATAACTCCTGATACTTATTTTCTGTGAATAAATGCATGAATACACACTTAAATCGTGGATGAAACTTTATATTTTTTTTTCAGTGCCTGATTTAATCGCTACCCTCTGCACTTATTTCTTCTTTCTATATCCTCTAGGTTACTCTTCTTTTTTCCCTATCAATAATAATGTTTGTTCTTTGATCCTTTTATTCCGTCATAGTTTTCTACCACTTTCTTTTTCACCTTCCCAGCTGACACACATCTTTCTGTCATAGTGTATGTAAAAATGGGAATATAGGAGTAAAAGTTTATCAAAGAAGTGTTTGTTTATTATGTCTTCCACTGATAAAGTTTTATTAATCTGTGACTGTCATTTGAGGTTTTGGCAAAAAATATGAGTCACTTTCTGTACAAGGGGAAAAGAAAAAAAGATAATTCTAGCAAGTAAATCATGGTAGATTACTGCTTTGGGCAAACAAACTTGTGCCTTATCTCTTCCAAAAAATCCATGGAAAATGCGTGATAAATGGCACATTTCAGAAAACATGTTATGTCCCTGTGAAATAACTTTGATTCATGGTTATGTATTTATCTTTAAACAACTGACAAACCTTAGGGTATCTAAATTATTATCATTTGCTCTATGCTACTGTGTTATTTTGCTAGGGAACCTGAATGATGAGAGGTAAGATAAGACACCTTGCTTTTGCAGTCATAATTTTTTTATAAAGATTAAATAAGCACAAAATTCTTACTGTATTTTATTTTTGGATTAAGTCCTTTGAAAAAGTATTTATCAGAAATCGTTTCCTCCAATTGTGTTTTGAAGAGCATTAGTATAAACTTCAAACAGAAAAGGATGGGGCCTGTTGATCAAAGGGTTTATATTACACAGCAAAAGAAAATACCACCATTTGGATTTATAAGAAAGTAATAACCAAATTAAAAATCATACTGGTAAATTTTTTCCTTTCAGTTGTGTGTCTGCATAAAGTGTTTTGAATTACATTTTTAAATGAAGATTCCATTTTCTCTGTGTTTTCAAATAGTTGTTTGATTTGCTGTTGTGACAAGTCAGGAATATTGTCTTAAATACTCTATTGCTTGCGTTAGTAACACCAACTGGAGCTTTTGGGGTTTTAGTTTTCTATTTCATCATTTGGTAAAGGTTTTGGTGAATATAAGTTGCCATTCCCTATGGCATGACAATTTTAAATTAGATGTAGTTGTTTACCCAAATTCTTTAATGCTGTCACTTTAAAAGAATATACAGAAATGCCTTTTAAATATGAAGTTAAAAAAAAAAAAAAGAAAAAAAAATATATATATATTTATCTATTTTTCACTGAGCAGTAACAAATACTGGTTACTTGGAGGTAGAAAAATGGAAAATTATTATTGCTTTACATGATGGAAGTGCCTTTGTTTTCCTCATATCAAGCACTTTGCAATGTATTCACTAAACTATAATTTTTTCTTAGAATACTGGAATACGTTGACATTTATGTATACATTGCATTTTTTATGTAAATAGAAAGTTTTCTGGCTTTGAATTCTGAATCAAAATGCCGAACTCATATTTTGCCTTGGAACATGACAGACATTTAGAAAATTTACAAACAGAAAAAGAAGGAAATGCTTATGCTGATTTTGACCTAATGCTTTTAGAAATGTCTTTAGTGCTTGACTAAATGTTTAAGCTCTCAAAAGTGAAATGCCTATCTCTGAGTGAACACAAAACTTGGAAACATGGAAATGTGGATACACTGTAAATTTTCATCTTAAAAACTTATTATTCTATGCCTTTGTGTACTGCTTTGCTTTTTTTCCCAGCTCCTACTGTCCTTGGTAAATCAAGAACAATATGGTAGCAACCATTTAGTTGAAAGCTAACTGCAAATTAAATTATTGATAGAGTTAATGAGAGTTTGGTAAGAGCACAAATCTCCTGCCATCAACACCACTGCCACCATAGCTTTATATAAGATAAAGCAAAACAGGCAACATTTTCAGAGAGTTTCTAAGCATATATAAATATAGTAGCATTGCACCTATTTTTTGCATATGCAAAAAGAATCAGGAAGGTCCTGCCTTGAAGAAATCATTTCCTTAGCAGGACAGACAGAGAGAAGAAAGAATTCCTGGTCTGGGGATCTCAAGAGAGATTGACTGTTTTTAGCTATTGGTATATGATATAGATTTGCTTTCATTTTATAGTTTTGGCATTAGGCAGGCTAGGTAATGGATGCTGTTGAAGCAGAATTCTTTCACCTGGATACTTCTTAATAGAGATGGGGAAGTTGGCTACTCTCAGACACCAGTGTGTAATCAAAAGGTTTTGCTGTTTTCTAAGCTTTAATTTGATATTTCTGCATTTAATATAAAATATACAAGCTATATATATATACAAGCTATAAAATTCAGTAAAATTTTGTTATCTTTATGATTTTTTTTTTGTTTGGTTGGATCTGCAGCGTGGGCTGTCAGAGCCCATTTTTAAGTCGCTTCACATGGTTCAGACAATCTGTTTGAATGCAAAGCACTAATTAGGAAAAAATATCTTCCCACCGTTTTACGCTGTGCCTTAAAAGAACCTAAAGGTGCATAAGTGGAAATGGAATGGCAATCTCAAAGGTTAACTGGGTCTCTTCCTTTTGCAGGGTGCTCCTAAGCCGATTGCCATCGAGCCGTGCTCAGGAAACAGAGCCGCCGTGCTCACGGTGTTTTTGTGTCTGCCCAGGGGAGCGTCAGGAGTTCCACCACCTGGGCAGTCAGGTAAGGCTGCTCTGGTGGGTGTGGTGTCTGTGTCCTTCTACACTCTCTGCCTGGCCAAAATCACCCTCACAGATCCAGCAGATGGATATGAGGAGCTGCTCGGTCAAGCTGATGTTAAGTTTCTCCCCAGTGTTTCATTTTTCTTGGGAATTTGGTGTCGTGCCCAAATAAAAAGCCCAGTGATTAAGCCAGCCACATTTCATTGGGACTTCCTGAAGCAATACCTGTGCATGTCAATATGCTCCAACATTGTCTCTCAGGGAAAAAAAATTCATGTGCAGCCACTTGCATGGTTTTCAGCTCAAGCTGCTGTAAATGAGGCTGTACAGGGAATACCAGTGAGTATTTTCACTTCAGGCTAAAATTTAGTGCAGTCTAGTTTGCACCATAAATCCCAACACTTTGCTGGCTGGGACTCAATTAAAATACTAGCATTTCCCAGAATGCCTGTCAGATAAAACCTGGAATTGTGTGAGTGAATGCTTCTGTAGGGAGGTGTTCACTTTGGAAGTGATCCCAGCTCATTTTAAAGTAGCACTTGCATTATCTGGAAGCACTTCTGGTGGTGACCTATCTTCTCTGCTAGATCATTGTACAAATACATTCTCATAAAACACTTCCTGAGCAGGAGCTACCTACCTGCACCTTTAAAATCCTTTTAATAGCTGCCTATAGTGATGTGATATGAAGGAGCCCTGACAAGAAAGTGTAGAAAGTATTGTCACACTGCACATGTGACCAGTTTACTCATTCAGAATTCACTGGAGATGGAGCCAAAATGAACACCTCTGCAGAAATAGTAGACTGCATGGTATGTGCCCAAAATGCAGGAATAAACCAGAAAATATGCTTTCAGGCTAACTTTTATCATTAAGAGCCAAAAGAGATATCCTTTTAACCTTCAAAAATCCATTTAAGAGATTAAAAAGTATTGAGTAATGATGAGGGCAAACTCAGTTGACTTATGTTGGAAATAAGCTCAGCTGGGTGTTCTTCTTTTGGCCTGATCACTATCTGTTATTTATTTGGGAGTTTTAGTTCATTTTTTGAGGGTGAGGGGTGTTATATTTTTTTCCTTCTGAGTCCTGAGATGAGGACTTAGTTCTTAAAATGCTGTTTATGGCTTGGAATATCATTTTTGGAAGTGCTATGAAAATAAAAGTGTTACTGATGCTTTGTCAAATACATTTCCTGGAAGAAATATATAAATGTAAGTGCTCTGAAGAGAGCAATGAGAGAGGAAGGATGTTTAGCTTATTCCCTGTTCGTGTTTTAAGGAAATGAAAAAGAAATTAAGGTGTTTATAGTCTTGCAACAAGAAAAAACATTATGAAAGGAAATTAAAAGTAATTGTTGAAATTGAAGCTTAAAATGTTTTTTGAGAGAGTTTTTTGTTGCTTTCAAATTTACCTATTATGTACATATTGACGGTAAAAATGTATTCATTTAGTTTCTTCATAATCAGCTTCTATTTACCATATAAAGGAGTCTTTGAAAAGTAGTTGTAGATCTTTGCTGTGTGTAAAGCACAGACAGTATATGTGTTTTGAAACAGGGCTTGGGTTCAGCAACACGTCAGATGTGTCATTCTGCAGGTTTCTCAACCTGTGAAAGAATACACCTCTTTTTTAAACATGTTTTGTCCTCCTGGTATGTTCTGTCTTCTCATTGCTTTGCAGGCGTATATTTGGAATGCTATTCTTCCATTTGTTATTATGGTAGCTGCCAGCCACTTAGTGTTTCAAAATATATAAATTATTTAGTCCTACAACTTTCACTTTGTTCAGGGTCATGTCAAAAGCGAATGGAAATGCTTGAGGTGTTCAGCCATGCTGCTTCAACCATTACAGTGTATTAGATGATGTGGCTATAATCATATTTTCTTGTGCATGATGAGTTTTGGTACTCATGGATTGGTCTATGTAATCATGCCTAGGCCAGGCAGGAGCTATTATGCAACTTTGTTGGCATACCTGTAGCTCTGCTAATTCACTCCATTCCTGTCCTGCAGCACCCTGGGCTGCCTGGGAGCAGATGCTGTGAGCACTGCCAAGGTTTTGGAAATGATGTGGAAACTTTGAGCAGCACACACGTTCTCTATGCAGTTGGTTTCCCCTATAACCTAAGTTAGACAAAACCAGTGATACTGAGGTGGAAGTCGTGTGTTCAGTAATTATGTCTTGCCAAGTAATATTAGAATCCTCAATATAGAACCCTCTATATCCTTGCACACAGCCATTTTCCAGCTCGTTGGGATTGCTCTAGGACAGAACTGACAGTGTGTCCAGCATCTTTGTTTAAATGATGCATCAATGATACTCATTCTCAGTTCACACTGGGACAGTGTGGGATTCATTCCTTCAATACACACGTCCCAAACATAAGAAGGGAATGAATGCCTGTATTCTTATTGTCCTGCATTTTCTCCAAAACTGAGGAAGCAAATTCTTTACATAAATAACCTATGCTCCACTGTAGTTCTTAGTTGTATACCTAATTTTTTGAGCTCTGAATTTGAGTTTTACTTTTCTGAGTTTTACATTAACAAATATGTTGTTGAAAAATGTCTCTGAATATTTAAAAAAAACCCAAAACCAAAAACCAAACCAACAAATAAGCTAAACCCTAATGTAAAGGTTACTCTTTATGCAGCATATGTTCTATACTTCACCTTTACCAGCAGCTGGAAGAAAAGTTGAAGCTACAGATGGTGGCTTTGGCCAAAGGCTATGCACAGCAAAAAACTTCTCTAGGAGACACCATATGTCCCAGTGCAGATCTGTGTGTTCTCTGCTTCCTGCAGAAAATACTCACAACTTCACAGACTTTCAACGACATTGTTTAGCACTCAGTCCTAATTCTGTAAGTTCAACAGTTAAACCACTTAAAATCTGTGATTTAAGATAGATTTTATACAGATTGATCATATAGATTCAGTCAAAATATTGATAGAAATTAATTTATTGCAAAAAAGAAGAAACACTAGTCATTGTGATTCATGTTTTTAAAAGGGATTTTTTTGAATGAAGCAGCTATTTGTAGAATTAAATATCCTGAAAAGCCAGAAAGGCACAAAATCCATCATGGTAGGTTAGGTGTTTCACAGCAGACCTTACATTTTCTTTTGGGTGTAAGTTAACAATTTAATTATACTTCTCTGAAGCAACTGAAGTAACTGTTTTTAAGTGAAAGAAATTAGTGACAAAGTATAAATTAGAATGATCAATACAAAACATGAAGTTAAATTTCTCAGTTTGTATTGACTGATAGAACATGTGCTTTCTTTATTCTAAAATTATCTCGTTCACTGCATTGTACCTATGTAATCAGAACAAAATTAGAGGGTCCAAAAAAATAGATATTGTCTGTAGGGTTCACATATCTATCAGTACAAATGCATCAGTGTAGTGCATATGTTACTTACAAGTTTTATGATACACTGGAAGCTGGAGATCATCTTTTTTTGCTGTAGTCTCTGACCCCATGATTTAAATAGCTTAAACTGTTCTAATATCAAAGCAGATCTAATAATGAGAGCAGCTGCAACCAGTTCTCTAGAAAGAACTAAATTATACATTGCAAAGGGAATTGAACAAAACAAGTTAGACCAGAAAAAAGAGGATAATATATAGCCTAATGCAGAAAAAGGTGCCTATGAATTATCACCAGTGGAAGGCCCAAGAATAACTCCTTCAAGGTCTTCATACAGCTCTGGTGATATATTGGGCAATACAGAAAGAATAGCTTGGTAATGTGATAAATTCTGTTAAAAGAACTGTGACCATGTCATCATTACTACTAAAGCCAACTAAATCCCATGCTTTGAGGTATTGAGTTATTGTACAATAAGTTTATAAAACAATGTTTGCATCATTCTGGGATAAGGCCACTTTGTGCTGTAAAGCACAAAGAGAAGTGAGAATATTAAACCATTTCAAAATAATTCAGAATCAAGGGGTGTAATTTCTGAATTATTTACAGGTTATTTTACTTTCACACAGCAGCACTTGCCTAGCTACCAGGAGGGTAAAAGTGATAGAGCACCCAGTAGAGGAAATTCCCTATTGAGGCAGTGAACTGAATGATCTCTGCATATGTGCACAAATGAGTCTCTCTGTTAAACCTTAGTAGATCTTTAACACCTCCATGGCTATGGAATCTAACTTAACCATAAAATAACACTTGGAAATTAAATGGAAGTTGAAATGGAAGACTGTGTGCAATATTCCGTTGTTGTAAATACAAATTAGGATGGCAGATCTTTGAACAGTGCCATCTGAAAGTTCCTGTCTGATATCCTTGACTCAAAGCAGAATTTTGTGTAATTCTGGCTGCACTAACTGTGGTGTTCAATCCTACTTAATCAGCAAGCTACAGTAGGATCACAGAATCAATAAAACTACCATGCCATCTGCCTTCCCTGTCCTCACCATCATAATGAATAATGACTCATTAAGTGTTCTACAAGACAATTAGCTCTGGTTGAAAACAGTAACAAGGCTTTCTTGATTGTATTTATAATTTTCTCTGATTAAAATGCAAAAATCCTAATGCATATCATAAGAGGCGCATTAACATAAATATGAATTAACTAATAGTTTTTATAGAGTACTATATTTAATTATATTGCTCAATTTTTCTGACCCTTGGAAACAAAACCACAGCTTATGGCTTTTAATTTGTAGACTGGCTTCTTATGTGTATCTGTCTCAGTATGCAGAACTGGTTGCAGACATACACTGGGGCATGTAAGTCTCATGAATTTCTACCTGCTACAAACACATTCCTTTGCATTTTTACTTGCAAAATGACCCAATAAAGTCAGTAGTGCTACAAGGATGAGTATAAATTTTCCTGTAGAAAAATATAAGTAGAAGATGTAGCAGAAAATACAGTTATTAAGACACACAGACAAGGGTTGATTCTCTTTAGTGAAGAAAAACTGAACACTGAAAGTGGTGAGAAGCAAAGTGAGGGTAGACATAGAAATGGAAAGATATTCACAACTGATTATTTAAATTCCTAAACATCTAAAAAAGAAACCTAAAATTGATATTTCAAAAGGAAAAAGGAACACTGAAAAATGATAGATGTCTAGATAAGAACAAACATAGTTCTGCATTCTGTTTTTCCCAGCTGGATTATCAGGCCCTACAAAGTAGCATCCTACTTTTTATTTAAGCAAACATATTTCTGTGTATCATCCTGTTCTTTGTTCTGTAGCAATCCACTTCTCTAGACTGAATGTTGTCTCTCTTGGTAATTTTGGAGACAAAATATTGGTTTATTTTCATTATTTGCTGTTTTATTGGCATTGATTCACCAAAGTATATTTTATATTTGTAATCTAACAGTACTATTTAGGTAGGATAAAGTGGCATGTAAACAGAGAAAACATTTGAAAAAACTGACCAAAACTAATTATATAACACACTTAGAAGAGACACCTCCCCCCATCATGAATAGCAAGATTTTTCAAATAATGAAATATTAAAACAAAAAAAATCTCAGTTCTCTTATCTCCTCCAAAGTCCCAACATGCAACTGCAAATAAGTGAAACTATGCATTAAATAAAAACAGTGCAGATGTCTGGAACTTGTGTTAAAATACATGGGTGAATCCGATATTTTATTTATTATGCAAAGTTGCACAGTCATGTTCATTTGACCAGAAGCTCTACAGATAAGCTGGAATATTATAAAAGACTCAATGGGGAACAGAAATATTTGAGTTTCCTTTTACTGTTCAGACTGTGTGAAGACTGAGTTTAATCTTTCTCTCTAACCTAAGGCATGACTAGACCACTTTGTATAGAAATGTAATTTTGGTAATTGTGTTGAGGAATACTCCATATTAGTTACCAACATGATGCCAGTTAAATGCTAAAAAAAATAGAAAACATTAACATTGTGGGAGAAAATCTAAATGGTGTTTGTAAGAGTTTTAATGACTACAACTAAAGCTAAACTCCTAATTAGTATATTAAGCAGTAACTTCAACTTACTGACACTGAGAGACTGTAAAATCCAGGGTTCTTTTCAGTTAGCTGGAGATGCTTAACAAAATAGCTCTAAGACTTGGTGTAAACTATAATCATCTATTCCCAAGATCATTTTACTGGAGGAGTTGCTTCCTTTTGAGCAGTAAGACCTATTTTTGGAGTGACTATTTTCTGCCTTATTCCATCCTTCTGTACTGCATCAAATGAGGAAGCAGACTGTGTTTATAGTATTGACACTATGAAAAGAACACAGTGGTAAGTGGCAGATGGTGCTGATGATTACTTAAAAAATATTTATGGCAATAGCAAAAACAAAGTAGATAATAAGACCTGCTAGCCACCACCACCCCAACTCCTGCCCAAACCCAGAGCAGTTACTTCTGCAATGTGCAGGATAAAGTCTACTTGAAAAGTACAGAAGTTCTTAGCTTTGTAAGTGATGAAGAATGAGGTATTGATTTTGTCTGCTCTTCTACAGAATTCTAGGTGATTCTGTAATGAATTAGTTTTTACATCATTCTAGCCATAGAAACTTGATTCCTTTAAATTCTGAAGAATATACTTGGAAAGGACATAAACATTTTAATATGAAGAACATACAGTATAATGTTAGCAATGTTTCTTCCACATATCTTGGCAAAAGTAACTTATTGATTGGACAGTAAAACCTGCATGCTGTGGAGCCATCAGCTGAAAAAAAAAGTAAAAAAGAGAAGAAGAAAAAGAAAGAGAGAGCCGGAGAATAGAGGAGGTGGAGATGGTTGTTTTACAACTTCATCACTGGATTTGCTGCCCTAGAGGGACTCAATAAAATGAGACATTAATAAAAACTGTTAAGTACTGTGAACATTTCTTTGACAACTAGTTATTCATTTTTCAATCCAAAACTGTCACTTTTTCTCCAGAGCATTAGAAATACTTTTTTCTTTTGGGGTTTTTGCGGCTTTAGTTGCATAAAGGGAACTGAAAGAATGTCTGAAGAGGGTGAAAAATTCTGAACTGTGAAATGTAAGTTCAGCCATGTCCATCTCTTCCCCTGTGTGGGGAGGTTGTCTGAGCTATTGCCAGGTTGCATCAGGTGACAATTTGGTGGTTTCCTCTCTCCTATTGTCATGGGAATGGAGAAGCAATGATGAATGCTCATGATCCAAACTTCTGGCCACAAATAGATGCACTAGAATCCAAGCCTTCAGATCAAAGGCTCTAACCTGGGAAGAAACACCATCCCTCAACCACACCTGCCTGCTCACCATCAGCTGCAGTCCTCAGGGCTCTGCTATTTTCATCCTTCACCCACAGTGTTACAACACAGCAATCAGATCTTGTCTCCACCTTCAATTTGCCAAGGCAAATGAAGTCTTTTCTAAACCTGTTCTTCAGTCTTCTGAACACCTTTGTAGTGCTTTGTCCCAGTTTCAGCCTCAGTTCTTCTCTTTTTACCTTGCATGACCAGGTTTGTACTCGAAGTGCCATGTGAAGGCCCATCTGGCATTGCCCAGTGGCATTAACATTTTGTTGCTTTATTCCTTTTAACATTTACTTTTCAAAAACATTTTCCCCCCTTTCCAACTTGGTATTTCTGCAGCCAACTTATTTTCTTCCTTGAACTGTAAACTTTTAGAGTATAAGTTTCTGTTTGTTTCCAAAATACATGGCTTTGAATTTTGCTGTTCAATCTGACTACATGTATATTCCTCAAATTCTTGGGGTCAGGCATCTCTTTCTGGATTATATTCTAAGCCTTCTCTGTATGATGATACATAGTGATGTTTGCCATGATTTTAATTATGTTAATGCCAAGCTCTTTAATGAAAACAAAAATGAACAGTAAAAAGTATGACTCTTGTTTCCATGCTCTACCTTCATCAGCCTTCTTCCTCTTCAAAGCTGTTCTTTGTTCTCTCTCCTTCATGCCATTATTCACTCTCCATAAATCCTCTATCTTCCCTTTTGATAATTTATCTGTTGAAAACTTCTCACATTATAAGATTTCAGAAATCTAGAAAATATTCTGCATTTTCTTCCCCAGAAAATCACATTGTAGAAAACTATCAGGGGATTCTGGCACAGTCTTTGATGAAGTGTTGTTGCATTTTGACCTGTTTTCCATTTACCTGCCTTTAATTATTCGTTCTAGCAAAGTACCTCATAGCAGAGTCTGATTAATAGATTGGGAAATAACTGAATATATTTTCCTTGAATCTAGACAATATTTAGTTTGAAAGAAACAGCAGTTACTGTTCTCAATTTGTATGCATCTGACATGACAGATTATTAAATTTCCCTGTTACCAGCCTTTGTTTTCTGGTATTCTTACAGAATTAGTGTTCTGATTACCCTAATGTCATTTCATAAAACTTCTGTTTCTTCTGTTTCCATATCCTCATTCCATTATCCATATTGATGGTACCATCTTGATGAACATTATCTCTCTCCTTGAAAACCTTCAAATTCACCCCTGGGACAATATCTAGAAAATACCTGATCTCTGTTTCATTCTTTCTGGTAATGACTCTGTCCTGTTTTTGTCTCTTAGTTATGTACTGTGAAAATCCTTGGATGTTTGTTTTACTAAACCTCTGCAAGGTCTAACTCATCTTGACTTTTGACAATTCTTATTTGGCTCATTGATGTCTTTGCCTGCAAATGACAGCCTATTTTGTTGCTTGATGCTTTTTAGCCATTTTCATAGGCTTCCTGAATTTAAAAAGCTGTAAACTTAGGTCTTCAAGTTTGATTGTCTCCCAGGCAGAGCCTTAGGCCCTTTGCAAGGCTAAGCTTTCCCTGGTTGAAAGAAATCATAGTGTGCTTTTCTTCTTTTGACATAAGTGATACAGACATCGACAAAGGAAAGGAAAAGAAAAAAAGAATGATAAAGGCAACTAACAAACATGGGAAATTCTCACTTCAGAATTTTGCTGAGAGACATTATACAATACTTATGTAGTTTGTAATGGAAATCTCACGGGAAAAATATTTTTTAATAGCGTGATTTATTTTATGCAAGCAGAAATATTGATGGTCAGATAATGCTGAAAAGCAGCATCTTGTTCTCCTCCTAGCACAGAGTGTTTCTTACATGGAAAATAGGCAGCAGTAGGGCCATGTGAATGTACGCCTCAACCTAATAAAGCACCTTTTAAATTTTTGTGCTGTTAAACTTTGAGGATTCAACACATGTCTAGTTAGAGGTGCAAAATTAGGTAAAGTGAACAAATCCCTGTGCAAGTGACACACTGGATGATAAGTTCCTTCCTATGTGAAATTGGTGGTCTGGTTTTATATTCAGTCAACACATACAATGTGGAGCAGATGGCTTACAGCTAAATTAGAACCATAAACCTTTCAAAGTTAAAGTTATATATGAATTAAATCTTTCAACAGGGGTCCTATCACCTATTTCTCCTTACTCTAACATTGAATCCCTGGAAAAGCAGATTTTTTTCTTTAATCAACAGAAGTCAATCTTCAACTGAAAACAATTACATTGATATCTGTCCTGATTCTTAGTCCTGGCATCATGGAAAGTTTCATTCATTACTGGGACAATGCAATTGCCCATAATCTACCTTCCCATGTTTATTTTATCACACTCTTGGAGTAAGATGCTTCTGCTGCCTATTTTTGGGATAAAGCTGTCCAAAATTACACAGAGACCAATCAGATTTATCATTCTTTGGCATTTGATGGCATCCATCTGTTTATTTACAAAACTGCTAAAGACTTATTGAGTTACTAGACTACAGAGAAAATAAATTGAGTTATCATATGCAGTTAAATTCAGTCCTTGCATCTGCTGTCTTTACAGTCTGTATGGTGTTTTCTGAAATTACACTGGCTTGCAGACCCAGGCTTCAGGAATACATTTACTTCACAGCCTTTTTATGCCATTTCAAGTGAATTTCTAATGCATGAGCAATTTGTGGTTCAGGAAAATGTTGACAGAAGAATGTCAGGGCTTTCTGTTGTTAGCAGTTTAAAAGCATGATAGGGACAGTTCTTACTTGAAAGTGGCTCTTAAAAGTTTGGAACTGCTCAGTTTCTGGAATAATTTGATCTAACCCTTTCAATCAATATTGCACAACTATTGTAGAAGGCTTTAAAGCTTATGGACACAAATGAACTAATATTATTAGTAAGTATAAAACACTTTTAAGATGAGGGATGGGGAATGAACTTCTCTCATGTTCTGTGTATTCAATTACTGTTGTAAGTACAAACAAAAATAAATAAGGTTTAAAGTTCAAATCTTTCCATTATTAAAACTGAATAGCAAAATGAGGAAATACATCTTAAAAGGATACTTCAGTTCCTGTAGCAAGCGTGAGTTTGCAACAGTGAACTCAATTGTGGCCCACATCCTTTCTGTTTGTGGATGAACTGCTCTGTAACAATGAAATCACTGGAAATATCCTTTTGAAGGAACTGGTCTGAACCCAGTGAAGATTTCAACTCAGAATACCCACAGGTAGCTGAGAGCCCTGGCTTTGTGTTAATTAGGTCATGACTGTTAGAGAAGGGTTGTTGCTTGTTATGACAGATCTCTTACTATGATAATTTCTCAACTTCTCTTATTTGTATGCCCTGCATAGTTCTGCTCCATAATTTTGGAACTGAGAGGTATAGGGAGTGTATTCCAGAGAGATCCACATGTCAGCTCCTGTCCTGTAGGGATACAGCAGATCCAGGTCAGTGCTGCCTGTCCAAGCCCAGGGCTGAGTTCTGCATCTCCCTGCACCATCCTCTGGCATCTAAGTATGGCTCTGTGCCTACACACAGCACCAGCTAAATGGTGCATCCAGATGACTAAGTCTTTGTGGGACATGAAATGGGGAACAGTGTGGAAACCACCAAATGCTGTTTTGGGAATGATTTGGAGCCTAGCAAGGCTGTCAGAACTTATACAGCCTGGTGAATCATGCCTGACTGCAGAGCTACTTCAAGCAGGATGCACTATTCTGTACTAGCACTAGATGGGTGGGTTTCTCTCATATCACATCTGCAATTCCTTAGGTTAAAAAATAACAATAACAACAACAAAAAAAAAAAAGGTTGGAAGTTGATTTTTCTGCTCTTTCTTACAAAAGAAAGTAAATATTTAAGTGATGCAGAAACAATGAGTAGGAATAAGTTTGAGCATAGCAAAATCAGCATAGAAAATTTATTTTATTATAAAACAAAACCAGGCTGTTGAAAAGAATTATATAAAAATAATTCCAAACTAAAAATCCAAGGGTCAGCTAAATCTATTAAAAATATTAAAATAAGTAAAATATAACATGAAATGAAACTAGGCAGAATGTTATTGGGCCTGGCAAGTGAGTCACACACTAAACTGCATATATTTTTCATACTGGAGAAAATGAACTTGAAAATGACTGATAGCTAGTTAATATGTGAAAATGGCAGACAAAATAATCCATCCAAAAGGGAGACATTTTAAACTAGCACCTGTATGTGAATCACTTCTAAAAGAATTCCTCTTTATAAACCTACTCTTTCTAAAATGTTTGGGTCTGAAAAACGTTAGCATTAAGTGAATCCTCCAAGTTCCTAAGCAGGAAGTATGGATCTGAACAGTGGCTGAAAAAGCCTCTTGTCACTTTATGTCTTTCATTTCAAGAAAGTTGTCTTGAGTGCTCAAAACATGCTAGGGTGTAAGAGAAAAATTAAAAAGAAAATGACAGTGGCAAACTATATTTAGAGTTGAGAGTGACTCAACATGAAATGATCAAGGAAAGTTTAGAATGACAATGTATCTATCTTAATTTGTACTATTTATATATATATTTATTAGTTAAAATTCACGATTCAGTTATACACAGTCTGAAGTGTCTTCTGTCAAGTACTCAGTGTCCTCAGCTTCTTTTGAGTGCATCAGACTATAAGTAGGATGTAAAATACCCCGTGCCTTGCCACAGGGCAAACCCTGGAAGGCAGAATAGTTGGATTGCAGTGATCAAAGGGTAACCTTCCTTATCCTCGCCCTCTGACAGTGATGTAGCAGCATGAAACCCATAACTGCAGCTCAAGGCTTTCAGACCTGTCCCTGGGAGCATTACTCAGGGCACTTTTCCAGGTACAAAACTCCTTCAGGCTTGTGCTGCCCATTCCCCCCCAGCCCTTCCCCTTCCTGAGTGTTTGTGGCTGTGTCTGCCTCCTTAGGCTCCAATTCACACAACACTGGGTTCAGCAGAACTCGCTCTGTAGTCAAACAGTTTCACTGACTGGAGGTGGAAGTTTTAGGTGGCTGATTGTAGTTAATCATATCAAAAAGTGAGAAAACTCTTGTGGGGACTTGCATCTACTGGAATTTGCACCCAGAGTAGATTTTAGCCCTTGCTCTGCTAACCAGATCCCCGTGTGTTTGTGGACATGTGGTCTTTCTCTATGCTCTCTGTAAAATGGCAATGCTCCTTTGTGAGGATGTTGTAGGAATACATGAACAGTGTTTGAGTTGTTCTCAGATTCATTGTTCTAACTATAACAGAAAAAAATCCAAGCAATAGTCCATAGCATGGTTTAGTGCATATTACCATTCATTAATTTCCAGATTCCTGCATTGCCTCAGCAGAAGTGTTTGAGTCAAGGATAAGGACTCTTCTTCACTATTTGTTGATGAAATTTCAGATCAGTATCTAAATATATAAGATACTCTGTTTTTCTTTTTTGTTGTTTGTGGGGTTTTTTTCCTCAGGGAAGAGCAGATAATCTGTTATTCTTTCTGCAGATAAATGATTCCTGTCAAATATACTCATGCAGGAATCTTTGTCCACAATAGAGAAATACTGATTAGTCATCATGATGGAATAGATAAAGAATCTCTGATAGCACATTGCAGCTGGGAGTACACAATGAAGTTTCTGTAGAGGTATTTTGGTTACCTGAAAATGTATCAATATGTAAAAGGCATAACAAGTTACACTACAAACTATTACAGCATAACACATTAAATTCAAGAATAGCCTTCATCTTTTCCTGAGGAAGCAACAAAAGAATGGTGGTTGTAAAGTAAAAAATTATCTAAGTTTAAATGTGAACTTCAGATGAAATTTTCTTTACAGTTTCTGGAGATTGTAATTATTAAATTTTAAATTTGAATGCTGAAGAAATAACCTTTGAATAAATTCAATTTGCATTTGTGTATTTAGAGGATGAAAATAATGGGGGTTGTTTTTTAGGAAACAGCAAACCACGGCTGGCAGCACAAAGGAGCCACATCCTGAGCTGTGTCAGAGCATTGTTCTGACTGATAAGGGAGAAGAATTATGTGTAGCTTTAAATGGTGCCTTAGATCAAAATTAAAAACTATCATTTAATACACTGTTTTCTGATGATTTAAGAATATATGCTTGGAATAATATTTAGAGTTGAGAAGGCTCTAATTTATGTGAAACAGTGCATTAAAAGCGGTTACTCATCCACCTAAGAAACATTATCAGCTACTCATCAGCTTCAATTCAGAACAGAATCTGAAGAATGGCCTGAAAGAGGCATCAAATTTCTGCTTTTTAAAGACCTTGGCAATGCAAGATACTGAGTGTGACAAATGCAGTTAGGTATAAATTACCACCCTTCTTGCAGCTACTGGAGCTCGAGGTCCCATTCTCCTCCACTGAAATGCACACAGTTCCACCTTGGTTTGTACTGGAGAAAATCTGGAATGCCATTACAGAACACTGCAAGCTCCCATTATTTTCAACAGGAGTGATGCCAAGCACCTTTCAAAGTTGATTACAGAATCATAAAAAAAATAAGGCTGGAAAGGACTTTTAGAGATCATTTGCTCCCATCTCCCCTGTTCATGGCAGTATCAGCTGCATGTAAACTATTTCTGGCAGATGTTTGTCTAACCTGTTCATGAAAGTGTACAAAAATGGACTTTCTGCTTCTTACCTAGGAAATTTTTTTCCCCATGCATTCCTGTTAGAAAATCTTTCCTAATGGTTAACCTAAATTTCCTCTGTGATGGTTTAAGCCCATTACTTTTTATCATGCTCAAAATGAGCATGGAAAAAAGATTATTTCCTTCCTTCCTTTTCTCTGCAGACATTCATCTTTTTCTGTTTACACTCTATCACCTTTCTCTATATCAAAATAATCCCAGTTCATCCAAACTGGTCAAGGTCATGTTTTCTAGACCTGATTGCTTTGTATTAGTCCTGTAGATTATGCCTGTGCAAAGACAGGTATAGCAGGAGGGAAGAATACTGAGGGATGGAGGAGGAAACTGAGTATTTTACTAGAAAATGTTACTGAAATTATACCAATCATTCAGCAGCTTGTTTTTTTTAAAGTGCCACCTTATCTTTCAGGCTCTTCTTCAGTTTGCCATTAATATATGCACAATGTCCATCCTTCCTACACGGTTAATTACTGCTGCCTGCTATAGTCAAAGGCTGGCATTCCTGAAATGAGAGGTGTGTGATATGGGACACTGTAATTCTGAACTTGGGCAATATGCAGGATCTGTAGAGTAACAGGAAAATCAAAGCTGTGGTTGATTCAGATTTTCTCCTTCCCAAATCTTAATTTTACTAAGTGACTTGACACTGAAACCAGAAAGCTTACTCCATGATTCTTCTAAATTTGGCTATTTTTAGGATTTCCTGCAGAGATCTTGGCCCTGAGCTTTAATTCCTTCTTCCCACACACATGCCCATCTCTTTGCATCCACAGTGGAGTCAATGATTCACGTCTGGTACACTCAGCCAGCAGGGATCAGTTATTTCTGCCTGTAGGGTTGTGGCACTTTGTAGGAAGGTGCAATGAAAATTCCTTTTAATGAAGAGAGATTTGTTTTAGGAAGCAAGGGTGGCTTGCATCCCAGCAGAAGTGGTGTGTGGCAATTTGAGGTCTGTGATGTACATTTTGCTTACAAGAATGCATAATTCATTCACAAGGGAATTTGTAAATTATTCAAGTAATCCTTACCTGTGGGATAAATATTGTCCCCTAAGAAGCTCATATAACTTTATAATCTGATAATTTATTTTGTCAGGATAAAACTAAGAAATTCTGTAATAAACTTTCACTACTTGTTATTGGGCAACTAGAGCTTTATTCAAATGCTGTTTCCCTGGTATTATGCTTCAGTGATGCTTTTTCTGATTCTTCTCCAGTGATCAATAGCGATATGCAAACAGATTTTTAGAAGGCACCATTCTTCTCATCATAAATTATTGGTTTTTCCTTTGATGGCAGGTACATTAAAATATTCCAGATACTAAAATAAACAATCAGAAACCATGTCAAGCATTTAAGATTCAGGATTTTTCACTGGATTCAGAATTTTGTTTTACCATCTTCAGCATAGGTAATTTTTCTACACTTACGGGAGGCTACTTTGTACTTCTGGCCTGTGACAGACCCTATGAAAAATTCAAGACATGCAGGATTTTATATCCCAAATGAGACAAATTGCTGCAGCAGGATTAGAGTGTGAAGGTTGTAACAGTCAACAACCACTGTCCCAGCCTGTCCCACTCAGAATGTGTAGCCCAACTCTCAGGGAGAGTCTACATCAGCTGATAGCACAGGACATCCTGACACAAAGCTCAAGGAAGAGGCAGCTCCGTCCTTTGTACAGAGCAATTAAACTGTCAAATCCCACTGAACAGCTCTGAGGGGTGCTGGGCAGCAATTCCCTCATTAGATCCTACCCAGAATGTCCAAATGTGGACATGCTAGCAAATGCTAGTTTGGGAGCATGGAAATGCCAATCTGGAGTGTCTGACTGGTTTCTGCACAAAGCCTGTACCTGTCACTTAGCCATCAAGCTGGACACTGATACAGGACAGTAAATTACTAGGAGGTACAGTCAACATAAAATATTTCACTTCAACAAGTGCCCTGCTCCGTGTCATTACATTCCATGTATTTTATGCTTTTATATCCTCAAATGTTCCAAGTGCATTTATTTGTATAGATACATAAAGGTGCAACTTGAACACCTCAGTGCAGCAGAGTGAACTTAGAATCAAAGGACAGAAATTTCCAGCTACCAATAAAATATACTTTACAAATTCTAGTTTTCAGTCCTGAACTAAGCTAATGTGAGTTTATCCAAATGAAAAGGTTAGTTCTCAGGTCAAACCAGTGCTTTCAGTAGATGAAAGATGTCTAGACACCTGAAATTTATGAAATTAGTTCCCAATTCTACACACACTTCTATGGGTGTACTTGTGAGTGTTTTTAGCTTATTTCAGGTGGTGTGGTGAAAGCTGATGTCACTTAGGTCATAACTCCTGTAGCTAAGAGATGGAACATAGTTATAAGAAAGTTGTTCATTTTCATACTCACCAATGGTACAAAAATAACATAAATGAGAGCTGCTCATGGACATTGCCAATAAATTAGCAAAGCAATTATGGTTGACAATATTAATTCCAGTCGAAAGATCTTTGCTCACCAGTTGCAGTGCAGCCTGTATGAATGCTCAAAGTGTGGAAATACACCATATACTGAGAAAAATTATTAGCTTGCTTTTTCAGAAGTAAAATATTGTGCTACAGCCACACTTAAATCTATGGATACACCTCCAGATCCTATCAATATGAGGAATCGTATCACTACAGTGATACCAGTGCCATTAAGACAGAAAGGTCTTAGAAAAGTCTCAAGAAACTTTATAAAACAAATTATCTGTTCCTCCTGGTGTTTGTTCCATGTTTTCAATGCATCATTTTTATCCCAGTACCTGGCTGGGTTACCTTGTGCTATGTTGCTTGGGTACTTTTGATAAAAGTAGTTTAGTTGTTACCTTCTCCTCTTCAAATTTCCCTACTTAGTCTCAGAAGCCACTGTATGTATTTTCTTTTACATTTTGAAAAGCAAAAGTTGAAATACTTTGCTTCCCCAAATTACTTTCCTTTTGATATCAAATTGCGTGCTTGAATTGTAATGCTGCATTTCTTGCTCTGGCACCTGAAACTTTGTTTACTCAGCTGAGCACTGGCAGGACTGGTGCAGTTTTCCCAGCAGGGCTCACTGAAGTGCCTTACTTTGTGCCCTACTTTGAGGGGAGCTGTTTCCACTTGTTCCTTAATGCTCCTAGAGAAAATGCTAGCAAATATGGAAGTTGGTGAGGGCTGTTGTGGTTCTTGTAATATATTTTCTGTTAGAATGAAATGAAAAAAATGCCACATTCATATCAGAGAGCACCAAGCTCATAATCAGATGGTAATGATCTGCAGATGAAGGGGAGATCCATGCCCAAGCACATAACCTGCTTTGTACTTGTGAGATTGAACTGAGCATGAATCCAAGTTATGAGCTCTTAACTGTTGGTTGGCTTTGTTTTCCTTTTGGCATTATTTATATCTTTTGGATTGCAATACAAAGGGCTCATTGAAAAATCAGTAGTGAATAAAAGCCTCAACTTCAAATCAGTAGTAGTAAGCACTCTCCAAAGTATAGGGAAATAAAGGAATATTGATTTCTCAAGAAATCAACTATTAGGAAATGAAACAACTTTAAAAAGGTGGGGATGTTACCTTATTGGCAGTGTTTCATGAAGTGCATTCTGATCTTGGCTCTTGGATGCCACTTATACCATCTTCCTACAAACTGGAATGTTGTTTTGCCAGAGCTTGAAAAGGAAGCATTTTTTCCTGTTCAAAACATTTTCAGCATTTCAAGCCAAACAATTTGTGTGGAGGAATAGATCTCTATTTAAAGAAATAAGATCAGACTATTCATTATCTGGAATCCTACTTTAGAATGTTCTTTGTTTTGGAAGCAAGGCTGTGAATTGTACTCATTTTATGACCTGACCAGCCATGAATGAAAGCTGGCTGATTTTGTCTCCACAGTTATGTGCCTTTCTTGTAAACTCTGACTGAGCATGCTGTAATAACGTTTTCTTGTTCCAGACTGGTGAGGTTGAAATGGAAAGAAACCAACCTGATTGAAGTTGCAGGTCTGCTTGTAGCTTGTTTCATTCTAGATACAGTTGGAGCCAATTTTATTTCCTATTAGTCAAGATTAAAAAAGCCTCCAGTGTCACATACACCGACTCCACAAAGAAAGACAGATATGCTACAGTTTGATTTCCTGGATCTCTCCTTGATTCAGTGAGAGGGGGGTTGTTAGATGAGGCTGGAAAGACAAATTCCCCATTTAAAGGTTGAGATGCTGAAGCAGGATCAAATTATTAGAGCAGACAGCTTTTTCTGCTGTGAGGTTGCCCATGAGTGTAGCAATGCAATCAAAAGTAGTAGGTTGTTATGGGTTTTTTTCAAATTCAATTTGATGGTTGTATTGAGAAATATTTAATTGGAGAGATGCTGTCCTGATGCTGTCCTGCACTCGCACATATTTTTCAAGCTAATGCCTCTCCTATTTCTTAACAACAAAACCAGAAGCATAAATGGAAAGTGAAGTCAACCTTAACAATATGCACCATTCCTTTATGAGCAGATTTATATGTTCATTGTCTGCATATAGAGTGGTGTGCTGATTATGATGGCACAGAATATTCTGACTTCTACCAGACTTTTAGGACACTTCAAGGTGTGATTATGGAAAGCAAGATTCAAGAGACTGTGCAAGTTCTGTGTGACATATTACTTGAAAATGACAAGAAAATGACTGCTCCTCTGAGGAGGTAGATGCTGCTGCATGTAAACATATGGGAAAATGTAATTTACTACATTTTGGTTATGGAAGCAGTTATTTTTATTATTTAAATGGAAAGACAAGATTCTTAAAGTGTTACTTGGTATTATTGAGTTAGCTGTTGTTCCCACATATTCAGCTTTCTTTAGCATGCGCATTTTTTGAGACCATGATAGAAAATGTGGCCCTAAAAATAAGTTATGAAGTTTTAAGAGCTCTTAAGCAGATGCTTTAGAAATTATTTCCACATCATTGTGCCATTCCTTCTATGTTTTTTCCTACCCCCAAAATAATTTTTTATGTTTTAGAAATGTTCAGACATTTAAGTGTATTTTAAATCTGTTTCTGTGTGCATGCGTGAGCATAAAACTTCATGTTTTTTTTCAGCTGAATATAATGTGCTTGGGAACCCTCTCTTTAGAAAGCTCAGATCTGTAGAAATGGTGCTTGTTTAAGAAAAGCTGTGTTTTTTCAAATTTATCAACTGGTCAATACCATCTCCCTGTACAAATCCTACCCCACTGTCATTCAATGATGTATCACTGCGATGCATCATTAAATATTGAACATTGATTATATAAGTGCTGCAGGATTTAGTTTTGTTCACTGTACATAAAGACTTGTGAAACTTGGCCAATAAGCTTCCACAGTGTAAAGAAAGGATAGAAATGCTTTGTAATGCTGGTCTTTTAAGTAGGAGTTAGGTAGAAATGAAGAAATTGGAGATATGCAACAGTACAATTGACATACTTGAGAGAAATGCTCAGAATAAGTGATCAGAAACACCTTGGCTGTGAACTTCGCTGATCTGAACCTGCTGTGGGAATTACCCCTGTTATTTAAAATATACGATCTAGTTTAATTATACCTAAATTCTGATTGCTTAGATACAAAGCAGACGATTATTTTCTAATACTATTAATGATTCAGTCAGGCTGTGTATCAGGCATTAGTACCTATACATAAGGTTGTCTGTGTCTGCAGCAATTTCAAGCAATTAACAAGTTTAAATGTAACTGCTGTCATACGGGTGGCCATTTTGTCCTATTTATAAGCTTGTTTTTGAAGTGTTTCTGTCGTTAGATACTAAACATATATTCAGACAAATGTAGGTCTATCTGCTTTCATCCCAGCACAGTGGATTGAAAGATTTTTGCAGAAAAATATATTTACATTCAAAGGCAATTTCTAACACTTCAGTTGTTTACAGTACCGTTTTAAATCTGGTCAAGTTAAAAAAAACAAACCAGAAAACAACCATGAACTGAAGAAGTGCCATTTCTTTGTTCCCTGAATTCAGTCTAGTTTGGTGGACACATAAACTGTAGAACATTACAATTTTCTTTCTTTTAGTTGAATTTCATAGGAAAATCTGACAGCAGGCCAAAATAATAGCTGAACTCAAACAGTTTTAAGGGTTCAGGTCCAGGTTGTGAACCAGAGCAGCTGCACTGTGAAGTGTTGGTGCTGCTGGAGCAGTGGGGAAAGAGGAGGAGCAGTCAAGGTTCTGCTCCTCAGCCACACCCTCCAGACCTGTCACAGCTGGAGCATTGTCCCTTTGCCACATCTAGGAGGCCATGGAAAAGATAATTTTCACCCGTGGGATTATTGCTGACAATTCGTGTATTTGGTCATGAACATAAAGCTGAAGAGTTGTATGATGCAGGTGATTTGTCCAATATCAAGCAGTAGGGCACAGGGGAGAACATTGCAGTTGAGCTAGCAAACTTTAAAGTCTATTCATTACAGCAAACCAACAGAAAAATGGAAGGGGGGGGGGAGAATTGCTTCAAGGGTTATTTGAAGAGGAAACAAATGAAACTAGAAAACCAGGTTTTTACAAGTAATGGTTTGCCAGATTTGTCTTATTCCCTTCCCCTGGGTGAGCGCATTGTGATACAGCCTTCAGTAGTGTGATATTGTTGTGTGTTTCTGCAGAACAGCTGCAATGTTCATTGCACAGGCTGGACCATAAGAAAGGACAAAATTATGTTTGAACAAACAGCTGCAGTGTTTGAATGTTTGCTCTTGCCACTCACATATATCGTAAGGTTTTCTTCTGAATGTGGATGCTGTTGGATGCACATTTAAGGGTGGGGGATGTGTGTGTGCAAAGACATGCATGTACACCTGGAATTGAGGAAATTAGGAGCTTTCTGTTGCTGCACAAAAAGAACTATCAATTTCCCAGAAGAAGAATGCTGTAGGGCCAGTTTAAACATTTTAGTGCTGTAGATGTATGACTTTAAGCCCTGGGTAAAAGCTGGCTGAATATGTCATAGACATGATTTGTCTTTGGATGATAGCAGCATCTCTCATAAAGCACTCCACTCAATCTGTGGAATGATATTAGTAGTGAATGTGGAGAATGCTCTTTTCCAGTAGCTTGAGGTATACTTATATGAATCTAGCTGGTGAGTGACACGGTAAATAAAATCCAGAGGAAAAATGATATACAGTTAAAAATGTATTTTAGTAACAGGCAATGCAGCAGCAAAGGCAAACAGAGGCAGAGTCCTGCAGCTAGTATGTGAAAATAAGAGGAAACAAATGCCTTCAAGAACTAATGATCCCTTGAATCTTTCATCTGTTATCCCAAATTAGACTGGGAAAGATCTATTTAATGGAAAAAAGCTATTCTGGTCCATGTTTTACTAAATCTTGTATATTCCCCTCCTCAGCACCCACACTTATGAAATGCATATGAGGAATAGAATCATTCCTTTGGAGAAGAGTGTATTAATGCACATATTGCCAGTGCGAAGGTCTGTGTAGGTACATTATTTTACCATCTACATAATTTAAACCACATTTTCTCTTATCTTTCTGACACTAATTCTAGCACCAGAATTACATTAGTTCTCGTAGTGGATCTTCATTTCTGACAGTAGACTTCTGAGCAAATGAAAAATCATCCAGGCATTTCTCTCTAATTAGTTGTCTCTCTAAATACCTAATTATCACTGGGAACAAATTGCGTGATATTATGGAGAGCTGTTAATCTGTTAAGATGCTGCTTTTGAGTTTTGTACAGTTGATGCAGCTGTTAAAACAGAATTTTTGCCACCTGCATATATCATTACCATTTTATTGTAAAACTCAGAAATAACTGATGGGAAACCACAGTATTGGAGTTGGCTCCTTTAAGCATTGTTCCTGTCAGATAAAGAAAGGTATCCTTATGTCCTTCATAATCTACTCTTTTCCATACTTTAAGCTACTTTGGCATTCTTAAAAGGTGAATCTGTGGCTGCAATTAAAATTAAATGTTCTTTCAGGGTTATTTGGTTTGTTAATAGCTTGGTTTGCATTGTCCACATATACATGGCAAGATAGAATAACACAGTAGATTCATGGAGTTTTCAGCCAAATGCAATCTGCATAGAAATTGCACGTTTCTGTAGAATACTTGACAATTATGCTTAGGTGGCTTAACTGTAATTAAGGTGTAATGTGCACTTTGGCTAGAAAAGAGAAATTACCAGGTACTTACCTCATGATTATTTCAGCATGCTCTGCACAGTTATGGTTTGTGGTCATAGTAGTGCAGAGTGCTGGGTATTCTTAGCTCATTCTGAAGTCCAGTGGTGCTGAGTATCTCCAGATCCTCCTAGATGAGGATCTGAATCACTGGGAAATATACTGTGATTGTATGTAAAGCATAATTTATAGCTGATGCCTGCATAGAAATAATGCCACTGCTTTTTAATGGTATCATCAAAAATTCCCAGCTCAAGGAAATAAAACTTTATTTGTAGTAAAACCCCCTTTCGAGCTGAAGTGTTGGATTTTCTTATATTACGTTTTCCTTTTTTCATAGCAATTCTTCAGGCTAGAAGATTTTAAAGGTGACATGTATGAACTAGAGTGATTTCAGTTTTAGAGGTAAATGCAGCTGTGCACACATTATGTTTTTGTATTGATCTGCTAATATGAAACATATAAAAATGTGGACTGATAAAAAGTAGAGAGTTCTAATTAGCAGTCATCATGCTGCCACCTCTTCTGTGTAATCAAATCAGCAAAAATCCTGACAATATGAAAGAGAGGTGCTTGAAGAAGTCTGTTAGTAATCTCATAGGAATACAACTGAAATTTATGCCCTATTTTACTTTCATGAAAAAGTTAATTAAACTAATCAGCACTTCAAGAACCACAGGAGAAATCATGTCCCAAATTCTGTATACAGACAGCCTTGAAATGGGAATGAGGACATAACCACACTGTGTCCCTTGCCAGAATCTCAAGGGACCTGTGAGGGTGCTGTGAGCATTGTGACCTTCCCCTGTTGTGCTGGTCAGTCCCAGTGGACTCAGATTCTGCATCCATGGAGCCTTTGAGATGTTGTAGGATTTGTCATTGGCTGTATCCAGAGATGTGTGTGGTGATTTGTTTTCCTCTGGGATCTGCCCACACTGGTTTCTTAGTCCTCATGTCCTCTCTCACCTAGCAGAGAGCTGGCTGGGTGATCATGAGCATTCCTTGCACTGTTGGGATTTAGACAGGGGAACCTGAGGAACTAAGCTTGGAATCCAAGCTGGTGGTGGACAGAAACCAAAAAACCCAAAAGTGCATGAGCTGGAGCAGAGAGATCAGGACCCCAGGCAAGGCTGAGACTGTTCCTTCCTAAGGAGGTTCTTGTCCCAGAGGGTGATTGGGCACTGGGACAGTCTCCCAAGGGAGAGGGGTCACAGCACCAAGCCCAAGAGAGCCCAAAGAGCATTTGGACAATGCTCATGAGCACATGGTGTGACTCTTGGGGGTGTGCAGGGCCAGGAGTTGGACTCAATGATCTTTGTGGGTCCCTTCCAACACAGCATATTCTGTGTTTCTTGTATGAGCTATGCATCACAGCACAGTAAAACACACCAGAAATCCATGATGCCTTAAACCGGGGAAGCTGTGAGTGAATATCTCCTTGCACCCAAGGTGGCTTCAAGGAAACTGGTTTCAAACTCCAGCTTTTTCTGGTAAAAGAGTGAAACAGATTTTCTGCATCTGCTTACTTTAGAGGAGCCAAGACAAAGTAAGCAGAACCCTGGTACCTAAAGCACACAATGCAATAGTTTGACAAGTTTTATTCAGAGAAGACATTATTTAGCTAAAAGCCACAACTGTGAGCTAGATTGAAAAGCAAGGGAAACACGAAGGCTATTTTTCAATGATGATCAAATGGACCAGTATTGCTGAGTAATTCAGTTTTGGTGGAATTTGATTCCTCTGTGTTGTGATGTCTGCAAGGCAGCGTCTGTTTCCGGCACGCCAGCTGGGTTATTTGTTAGAATGTTTGCTATTTTGTGGGTTTTTTTCTAGTGCTGGGAAGCCTTAATCATGGGTCAAGCCTGCATTGTTTCAGGCACTAAATGAACTGAGAACAAAGAGGCAGTTCTGCTGCCATAGAGTTTATAATCTAAGTATAAAACAAGAGACAACAGATGGGTCTAGACAGACGGAGGAGCATAAGGAAACAATGTGACTGTACTGGGCAGCCAAAAAGTCAGTGTTCAAGGGAGAGCAGCAGGCCAGCTATGAGTTTTCTATAAGCAGCATATCAAAGACAGGATCTGAAATGAGATAATTAAGACAGCTTTGCAGATGGCAGCAGGGAACTCCTTCTAAGAACGAGGCAGTTTGGTGGGGAAGGGCTTTGGAAGTAAAGACAAACATTTTGTGTTTTAGGGCATAGAAAGTGGGAAATAAAGAAGAAGACATTCAGATAGTGGCAGATAGACTCAGATATATAATAAAATATTCGATAAATACATGGGATTTTTTGCAGCAGCATTCTGTATAGGTAGGAGTGAGCTAAAGCTGCATGCCTTTGGTCCACTTTGTAAGTAAGGAAGAATGTGAAGAATGCTCCTTCTTCTCATCCTCACTAGAGGATTTCTCCCCAGTTGTATCAGCAGACACTTCTTGGCCATGGAGAATTTGATGAGATTCACTTTTGAGCACATAAAATACTTTGTTTGGGCATGGAGGATACAGAACTCCTCTGAACTCCCAGAATTCAAAGACTACTGAAACAAAAGCCTGGATTTGGAAGTCAAATATTTTTTTTTTCTCAAACAGAACAGAAAAATAATCACAAGACCATGTTTGATTGTACTGGACAGTTGGTAAACAACTTGACAGCAGTTTCATCTTATGGTTACATTAGCTATTATTTTATATGGCAGTTGTATTTGGAAAATTACAATTTCCCTTTGAAAGTGATCCTTGGAAAATAATACATGACATTTTAAAGCGCCATGGTCCATACATGCAAATGAATAAATGCAAGATAACTACATACAGCTAGATGGTGTTAACTGAGTTAAAGGAGCCTTTACTCCCAGATCTCTCATTTTAGCATTCCAATATCCCATTGCTTTATTAATAAAGTTTTCTGTATTTAAAATGGAAATTGCTTGCAAAAAATATATAAGTATTGTTTGCTTTCAATTTCTGTGCAGTACATAAAGAAGATAAGAGCACTGAGTATCTTTTAACAAAATGAAATCCCTCCATATGGCACCCTTCTCTCATTAAGATGTATTATATGAACCCAAAAAGCATCTTTTAAAATAGTTTTATAGCTGAAATGGGATTTTAGTTTAGCTTAATTTGTGAATTGCCAGAAGCAAGAATTATCCTTAATGCTGTCTGTATAAGGCTGTTCCCACAGCTGTTCTTAAGCAATTCTATATCAAAATAACCAGGAGCTGCCTCACATTCATCCAGAAGTTAGGTTTCTAATCTGAATTAATCTAAGTTTCCTTGGGAGTCAACAAAAAGAATGAGGCACTTGGACAGGACATCTTGTCCTGTTCTATTACATGAGTTTGAAATAAAATTATCTTTTAAATCTCACTCTTGAGGTATCTCTGTTACTCTTCTACAGAGGGAGCCTAGATGATTAGCTTAGTCTCCTCACCTCACTCTAGGCAGCTGGAGTTGGAGCAGATTAAAAACAGCCTTTGAAACTGAGCTGAACTGCCTTTTATTTCAGGCTGTCACATGTAGCATGGTGCTGCAGTTCACAGACATATCTCTGCTCAGCAAGCCTTGGGAGAATGAGAGTCTGTATGGAGCCAGGACAGAATAGCTGCATCAGTTAACCTGGCAGGTTCACAGCTCCAAGGCTGCCCAGGTTAGCAGTGACCACGAGCTGTAACAGCAAATCACCTTGAGAAGCATCTTTGGTGTGAGGTAACCCCAATGTTGTGTACTGAGTGCTGTGTAAATAATTAATAGTTTCACATGTTGTGATTCTGACATAAAGAAGAGGCTTTCTTTTAAAAAGCAGTATGTTTTTTGCATGACTGGACTGTTCTCATCTCAACCTTTGCTTCATCCATGAGGTCTTCACCTGAGTACCCAAAGCATCTCCTGTGCTTGAGGTTACAGCTGACTCTGCAGCATGGCAGCTTCTGTTGTGCTGCAAAGATTGGATCTGGGGAATGCAAACTGAGAACTTGCAGGAGTCTTTCTTCAGCTGTAACATACTTAATTCTTAGAGCTACTCACCAGATGCAGATACATTTGATTGAGTGCAGCGACCATGATTCTGTCTCACCTGTTCTCATCCATAATCTGCTTTATAACTTTCTCTGTTAAAAGTTCTGGTAGCCCTGCTGTTTGAAAGACTTTTTATAGAGTGCTCAGAGCCTGTAAAAGAAGCCTTTTCCATAAATCGTATTTTTTAAAGTGCTCCGAGTGATTTGATGTTTTTTCAAAAGTAAGATAAAAGTTTATGTACTTGGAAATTATGTCCCTAAGAAGTATGCACTTTATATTTTATTTATTTTGATAGCTTATGTTATGATACATTTGATAGATCCTGAAAGACACTGTCAGTTTTAAAGATACAGCCAATAAACTTTCATTAGTGGGGAAAATGTTCCCCGTAATGATCAGATGCCTTTGTCTATGCAAAGGCATTGTATCAGCCTTATGACATTTCTGTTTTTCAAAATTTTTGTTGTGTGTTTTTGACCAATGTTACATAATTCCAGAAAAGGAATATTTGACAGTGGAAAGAAGGTCAAAGAGCTTTGGGGCACAAATTCTCTGGGATTATAATCCTTAAAGAAAACAGGGGAAAGACAGCAATGATACATTTTCTTATCAAAGTTTAGTCCATATATATGTGTATATATAATTCTAATGCCAACATACTGTAAGTAATGTCAATTGGACTCACATAATTTGCTACTCAGGCAAAAAGATAACCAGGACCCGAGACAGCCAAATTTTTTATTAACCCATGGTGTGTGGAAGAGACACCATCTGAAGAGATGACACACAGCTCTTCTGAAGACTTCAACATTATCTTTCAAAATAAAATATGTTCCCCCATAATCAAATAAATTTGGAGAGCAGTGTGGAAATTGATTGAGTTGAAAATATAAATTAATCAATAGTTGAATTTAAAATAGTATCAATGTGATGCATTTTTAAACTAGAAAAAAAGAGGAATTGCAATTACCAGGTGGAGAAGTTTAAACAGATGTGTTAAGTTTCTGGCAGCCTTCAACCAGTTTGATTGGTGGATTACAAGGTGAGAGCAAGACCAACACAAAAGTCTTGTGTGTGTACTGAGGTGCAGTACAAGCAGAACTGCAGTGTAGAGATAAGAGACTACTTAAACTCCTGCCAAGCAGTTCTGCTGGTTTTGTTCTATTTACACTGATCCTGCAGTCAGTGCATGCAAGGATTTTTCTTTGTCTTGTGAAGGACCAATAATTCTGAAATTTCATAATGGTAATACTGTGAAGCAGGAACCCCTTCACTGCAGGCAGAGTACAAGCACTTGTTACTGTCATTGTTTCACAGAATGATATAAAGTACTTGTTTACAGGCATATTTTTAAACTGAGGAGAGATTTGAGTGTTTTATAGCTGTAAAAATCTTTGCAATTCTGTCAGAGCATGTCTACATGTACAATGCCTCACTAACATCTCCTTTCCTCATCCATTTTGTATCACAAATATCTCTCCTCCCCTTCCTACCAAATGTCAGAATACATTTACTCTGTCTATATCCCCTTGAAAAAAGAAACAATAACAAACTTGAGGATTTTGTCTGAGGATAAAATTTAATTACCTTTAATAGTAATGTTTCTGAGAAAATTCCCCCTACAACAGTATTTGATTTTTAACACATTTCTTACTCTCAAAGAAAGCTTTAATACCGACCCAGTGGAAAATTGCTGCCATGTAGATAAGAATTATTGAATTTATTTTTTCTTGAGATGGTGGATAATGTACCATGGTGAATTTATGGTCTGCCACAGTGTGCAGTCAAGAAGCATCTCATTTTGGTTATAAAAAGAACCCTCCAGGAATCTGTAAGTTTAAGGAAGGCAGCCATGAGAACCTTGTCCTTTGCAAAGATTTCCACTTGGAAAATGCCCTGGCAGAAGAGCTGCCTTGGTGCAGCCCTACAATGAGAGGGACATTGCTGAGCTCTGCTCAGAGCCCTTCCTGGGCAGGGACCATTTCTGAATGACCTAAGGTTTGTTCTCCCCTGCTACTGCCCCAATACAAAGGTTTCTCCTGGGCAAGCCATGAATTGACTATTTGCATTTAGCTATATCCTTTAACAATTTACTGTGATAGACATCTGTTATTTGTAGAGAAATCATCCTTTTTCCTTCTGTTTGGATCTACTTTTACAGTGATTTCTATTTCTAGTTTATTCATGCTCTGAAGTAAAATGTGGCAAGACAGTATATGTGAAATTATCCCAATACTAAAGCAGAAGTGTTTATAGTTGGTAAACCTAAGTATACTGTATAATTAAAACAATTATTTAATCAAAAGATACTTTCTTAAACCGCTTTGCAATTAATGCTATTGAAATAGTTCTGTTATTTTCCATGCATTTAATTTCTGGTTTGGTCTCTCCAAAGCACATTTTTTGTAGAAGGCAAAACAACTTTACATCTATAATTCTAGTTTTAACAATTCAGGGTATGCATGATCAGATTAAAAGACTAAAGCAAACCTTACCATAATGGGACCAAAGCACATGAGAATATACTGTGGTGGATAACTCTGTTTAAGGTTATGAGCCTATGGGTTTGTTTACAATATTTCCTAGTTTCAGGGATATTGTGTCACTGTATATTCCCAGAGAGTTGGAAAAAGGATTTCCCACTGCTGACACATACTTTGCAGGTGTTTGCTGAATAGCACAGAGCTGGTTTGTATATTGTAGCAGTAATGGATCCCTGGTTATGGGTTTGTTTGTAATATTGATTTCCCATCAGTCAGGTTTTATAAAGAGCTTCACATCGTTGTCGTGCATCTCTGGTCTAGATGCTACAGGTGTTAGCCTCAGATTGTGAAGAAGATTTGCAAAGAGAATGTTTCATGTGCATGGTTGCATTAAGGCTGATGGAAAATTGGTTTGAAGCAATTCCTGCTCTGTTTGAGAGCCTTTCTGCAGTTCTCGTGGTAAGTGTCCTGAAACCTGTGGGCACATCTTTTCTTTCCACAAATCATTTTGTGGAAGATGACTATGGGAAAAGAAAAAACTCACATGAAGCTCCTAAGAATGTTACTAGATGTTGTCTATTAATGGATAGACCCTTCCTTATTGACAGGATGAGTCTGTAAAGTTCTAGTCCTGCCACCTGAGTAGAAATTGAAGTGGGTGCATGTGTGTGGATACCTTAGGAAAAGCTTAGCAATATGAGGAATATTTTGGAAATCAAGAGGGAAGAGTCTGAGAGATAGGAAATCTACAGAGACCTGTCCTTTCCTTCAGTGCTGAAAACCCAATTCTCTTCCATGTTAGGTCTGGCAGGTTGGGGGTGGTGTTACCCTGGGACAGGACCAGTTCCCCTCAACGCTCCCTGCTCAAGGGTGGAAATGGAGCTCACCTGGGGAGGGCTGCACAGGGCACTGAGCCCAGGGTGGAGGTTCTCTGGGTCTATCATATCCCTCCCAGAGAACAATCCCACAGCAAAAGTTGTGCACCAAAGTCCAGCGATCCTTCTGCACCAGAGCCAGCAGAACCACAAAGAGGAGGCCTCGTACATCCATAATTCACAATTCACTGCACAGCTTCAGAATGTAATCAAGAGAGATTAGTCATGCAGAAAATGTCTAAAGCATAATTTCATTATGGCAGTAAGAACCACAGTGTCCGACTGTATGTTCACTGTCTGGTTCCTGTGCAGGGTTTGTGCACTCCTGGCATGAGAACAGCAGAACACTGCTTTTTCCACAGCAGAACACTCAGTAAGGTAAGGGATCTCAGAAAGGATGCCGTCCTGTGGGTTTTTTCTTTTAAGCAAGAATTACAACTTTTTTTTTTCCTTACATCTTTTGATGTATTTAAGCTTTTCTCCATAATTTTAAATCTAGGAAGACCAATACATTTCCTTCTTTCTTTTACCCTGTCTTTTGTTCATACTTAAGTTTCAAACATTGGGTTTGTCCCTATTAAGGGACAAAGTTCATCAGGCCTAATTACACACAGCTTGCAGAACATCACCAGGAGTGTTAGAAAACATTGCGGTGGGAACACGCAACTGAATTTCTTCAAAGTTTTTGTTACTGAAATTCAAGTAGATGATGATCTGAAAAGATATGTTATTTACAGCTTAATTTCAGGTGGGATTTGTGTTCATTCTTTATGGACTGACAAACCCAAAAACATAGACAGTTTGATAATTTCAGTTTTGTTTTCTCTCATCTAAAAGCTTGTTTCATTTGCTAAAATTACTTTATTTACTAGACAGTGAAGAAATCCATATTTTCAGATAATTTGTTTTTGTAATTGCTCACACCTGTGTGTGTTCCTTCCAGTGCCTTTCTGTCATGTTGGTTTTTCTGATGAACTGACTCCAACTTTGTTGTCTTTCCAGGTTGTGTGCTTGATTCTTTATTTTCACAGATTTTAAGATGTGAATTGTTAATTTACCTACTCTGATGATTTATCACAGTTCCTTTAAGCTCCCATCCCTTAGGTTTTCTGAGTTCAGGCTTTAGATGTGTGTGTTAAGCCTGTGTGTGTTAGACTTGCTGAAAGGGTGAAAGAACCTTTTTAGCACATGATCTTTCCTTCCTCAGAACTTTTAAAATGTAATCAAATCCTTTCCTCTTCCCTGAGTATAGAGAGCCTTTCTGAAGCCATTGCTTTGATTTTGGTATATCCCACATTGTTGTCCCAGACACGTGACTTCATATTTTGTTCCAGTGGCAAACAACTGGTAAGAAAATGAAAATTTAAGAGATTTTCTTTTTCTATGGGTGCCATCCTCACCACTGCTGACTGTTTTGTTGTGCCTATCCCTGTCACTGCCACATTTTCCCATAAATGGCAAGATTGAAAAATATGGGACCTGTGAAAAACCTATTCAATAACAAATCCTGTGACCGCTGTTTATGTTTATTTTGTCCTTCTTTAATCTCTTTTATAGTAGGACCATCTAATCCAAATATTTCCTGTAATCTGTGCATATTATTTTAAATGTGTTACTGATGTGATCAGCTCCTATCCTTTCTTAACACTTCTGTCAAAGGGCAGTTGAGCACTTGGAGCCTTGATTCTTGTTTGGACAGGCCTCTCTGCTGACTTTTCAAATTTTGACAGGAGCCCTTCCAGATTTGGATGTCTCAGCTAAGTGCCTAAAGTCAGGTGGGATCAATTTGAGGTCTTCATCCCCATCACAAAAAACCAATCTACCTTGATCTGATGGATTTGTCTAATTTAAGCAATCTGTTCCCACATTGTAATGTACTTCTCTCCATCTTCACTTCTTAATGTTCTCTCCCTACCTTTCCCACTTCTGTCTCTGCAATTTATCTCATCGCAGACTGTTCCCCTGTTGCCCCATGCATAGTTGAGCTTCACCTGCCCTTCACTGCCCCTTTCTTTCCTGTACTATTTGCTTCATCTATCCCTGCTATGCCCATTTCATTTCTTGTTCCCTTGAATATTTTGCTTTTCCATTGGGGTAAAGCATAGTCTCATGTTTTTAGAGTCCTATAAAATTGATATATCTGTATATATTTTTTTCTTAATTATCACACTGAAGTTTCAAATAATATGTCTAATTCTACTATGGTGTTGTTCGGTTGATTTCTATTTAAGTAATTCTGTAGAGCAGTATGTTGGGCAGAAAGCTTTGTATTATAATTGGGTAACAAATTATTATTTTCTTCTCATGTTCAGTGAACTGGTTTTGCAGATCTTTCAGCTCAATTCATTATGATCAAATGGAGAAGCATTTGTTTCAATAAGATTTTAATCTCTAGGACTATCTTTTGCATCAGTGACTTTTCATTGTTAATTGCTTTCTTGTCCCCCATTAAGGTGTTCTTGCAACTGCTTCATCCAAACTAAGCTCCCTTTCCACACACACACAATTTGAAAAGACTCTTTTCAACGTTTTAGGTGAAATAACCATTGTTACTTTCTTAATCCATCACTGTGGCTTTTATGTATTATCCTCCCTTGATAATGACAAAAAACTGTACAAAATCACCTCTGCAAGGAGTTTTAGAAATATCCTGAATTTCTCCCCACATGCATCAGAATGTAAGAAATCATTTTATTATTTCATAGCACCAATTAAGATCACCAGGGCACCTAGTATGTGCTGGATGTTTGTGAGTGAATTATCATTAATATTAATGATATGAGATGATATGTACTGACTGGAGTACACCCCTGATGTCTCCGAGTCATTGTACCGAGAAGGTTTTTTTTATTACATGTTCTCTGAACCTGTTGCTACTTTAAACCCCATAAAGGGCATAGAAAAGAAAGACTTCAAACTACAATTTTAAATATGTAAAGAAAAAATTTACATGCTGAAATAACAAAATCAGGAGATGAGTTCAAGTGGTTCTCTCCCTTTTCAAAAATCAATTGCTTGTGAATTTATTATTTTAACACAGCTGACAGAACATACAGAAGGAATTCAGTAATGAAAAGCATTTGGGGGTTTGACAGGTCTTGGCTGAAATGAAGTCCTTTGAGACCAGCACTTGGAGGCAGAGGTGAAAGTAAAAATTGGTTTACCTGAAGGTCTCTGTATATGGAATCTAAATTTTCAAGGGAGACTGCCTGCCAGCATCAGGGCTTATCTTTTGACACATCCAACCTGAAAGCTATCAAAATTTGGAAACTTCCTGACTTTTCATTGTAACGTCTGTACATGTCATTTTCCACACAAAACTTTGCACATGTGCTAAAAGTTCCCTGGAAATTTTGTGCTAATTCAAGTAATTGAATTTTGCAGCTTACTCATGTATTAGTTTCCAAAATAATTTAGCCCAGTTCTCTCTGTCAAAAAAACCCCAAACAATCCAAACCAGTTGATTAATGCAGTCTTATAGCTCCATAGATCTATGAAGCATTTATAGTGACAGTTTTTAATATCAAGCAGTATCTTTTTACTTGTGTTAGAGCTGGGGAGCCAATGTAGATAGGAGTAAGGAGATGGTGTTCTTTCTTACATACCATTAATGCAGCCATTCACATAGGGCTGCTTGGTGATGGCTGTGGAACAGGGTATCAGAAATACCACCTGAAGCCTCTGAACTCCACAGTGTAACTGAGAGCTGGTAGTGATTTCCAGAACTTTCATTGCTTAGTCCATTGGTGCATAAAAGTCCAGTTAAATTTGCATGTTCAGCCTGAATTTAAAAGTCTGTGGGTTAAGGAGGGCCGAGAATATGTTTCTATTCTTTTTAAATGCAGTGCAAAGGTGTTTGTGGTGGAGTGCTCACACATTACTCACAAAGCATCTGTCCCTGATGGAGGTTACAGGGAGGTGGCTGAGCAAGAGGAACAGCAATTACACCCAAAAAGAAAATGAAAACTGTCATGCTCTTCTGAAGAGCCATTCTATCCATGCACACTGTAATATCTAACAGACATAGAGCACATTTCTCTGCGATTTTAAATATTATTCTGAAGTGCATCTAACCTAGCAATTGAAACCTGTGCAGGAAAATTGGCTGTGCTCTAGAAACTTTTGCCCAGCACTCAGAGGATGCACAGAATTATACCATTTAAAAGTAATCCTTTCTTAGAGTCATGCTCATATATATATTTGGAGACCAGATTAGTATTTATTTATTTATATGTTCAGTATTTACTGTCTAAAAAATTCAGCCCTGTGTTCTCAGGGCGTTGAAGGCAGAGCCAAGCCCTGAAGCTCTCAGAGCTGAGTCACTTTAGATGGCAGACTGATGCACCATATTCATCCTGAACTGTGCAAACCAGGAGATATTGCTTGCATTTGAAAATATTGGCAACAAAGTGTGTTAACTCTCATGTGCTCGCTGAAATGCTCTGTGCTAGCCTTTGAAAACATAAAATGTAAGAAAAATACGATAATGTGAAAAAATCCATAACCTCCTGTCAGACATTGCTATTGCTTGAGTGTTCAGCAGGAGTTAAAGATGAATAAAAAGTGCAAGGTATAAACCATAGCAATGAGTAGCAGATGAGCTGCATTCAAGACTAATAGATTCTTCATGAAAATGCTGTGACATTTATTTTCTATATTAAAAATTCAAATGCAAGTGTTTAGTATGTCTCATACATATCAGCTCTTTCTGTAATTCTGGGACTGGCACAGTTTTGCCTTTAGTCATTTGTGTATTGCTTTTCCATCCACTTTGATCACATTATGCTTCTGGAATATTCCCACCAGTTATCCTAAGAACTGTGATAACTGAACCTTGTTTCATCTGTCCCAGAAACTAAAGTATCATTAAGGAGAGGCTCAAAAAAACTGTAGAGGAGGAAACCACCTTCACACACCCTCAAATGTTTATTAGCACCTGTAATATAAATATTTGTATTAATGAGAATCTAACCAACCTTCTCAAAAATTATGGCATAAATATATGTATAATAAACATGCAGTATCTTTTCTTTCCTATACAAAGGAAAGCATTTATCATTCTGGTAACACAAGAGACAGAAAACAATGCCAATTCACAAACAAAACCTTTCATGATTTAATATTGTTGTTTTGTCCCCTTAGATCCTAGAATGATAAATATTGTTCCTCCTTTTGTCAGCATCAGAAGCACTTTCATATGTGGAATAAAGGCTCATTCATTATAATGAATGTTTTTTTTTCCAGGTTGCTTTTTGCAATCTGGTTCAGAATACATCATGCCAGTGATTCTGTGCCAGCTTTCTTGTGGTTATTCCAAAGTTCCACGGGTACCTGTGATGCTACCAGTTTGATTTCTGTTTATGACTGGGTTCTTTTATAATTTCTATTCTCAAGGTTTCACAAGAGTCCTCACTGTGTCTGGGACTTCATTAACTGAGAGGTGTACAGACATATACCTAATCTAGCCTGGACATGCAAGTCAAGTGTCCATGGAGTGTGATCCTCTGGGAAGCCACAGGCAAAGTCTCTTTGGTCTCTTACGGTTTTCCACAAAGGAGGAGGGAGCCTATGGACAGCCCTGTGCAGGGGATGGCCCTTCCCTCTAACACTTTCATGTATTTTCTGTGCTATTTGCTCTTGAGAAGGAGCTGTGAGGGGTCATTGCCTGTGAGGTTTGTGCAGAACACAGGAGTCATTCCAGGTGAAGTGTCTGTAGCTCTGTCCTCATCCCAGCCAACATCCCATTCTGGTTTTGTCTCTAGTATTGCAGTATTTCAATAACTCAAAGCATACCTTGATTTCAAAATGTGTTTTTTGCAAATCATGTTAGTACTCCAAGTAGAGTTGGCAGAAATAGAAGACAGAAATACACAAAGGTTGAGCACATTATGTTTTAAGGAGAGCTGTTGGCTACGGTGTGGTGCCACTCCATCTCTCATTCAATGGTGGCTTTAGGAAACAATCATTGCACTAAACCTAGCAAACTATCTAATTACTATATTAGCATGTATTATTTAATTTGTGTATAGCACTGTGGAGATAGCAAGCTCAATATTTTAATACAATTTCTCTTCCCTGGACACATCTCTTGTCTTCATTTTTAAACCACTATGAAAAGGTCACGAAACATTGATTTTGTAAATGAAAGCTCTAAAATAGGACTTGAAAGAGCTAATGTTTGGGGGGAGAAAAAAAAAGTGTGAAAATTCAACTTAAGTCAGACTGTGAATTTTGGGGCTCAGATTTCTCCTACCAAGCTTTAGCTCTCTTACCAGCCTCAGAAATTACATACCTCACTCTGGAGGCTGTTTCTTCTTGCAGGAGTCTCCTGGCCCTACTTCCCTCTCCTTGACACCCATCCCAATGGATCTGGAGAGGATCCCACTGCCTCAGCCTCTGTGGATATTTAGCAGCTCCATGCACAGCTTACACTGGCACAAAGGATAGCTGTATCCTTGAGGCACCCCAGTGAGGAAAATCACCCCAGTGATTTTTGTCCCTTTTGCAGTGCAAGTAGAGAAAGCACCGTTAAACATCAAAGATGAAAAGTTGCATGAGAAATGTGCACTAGTTAGCACACAGTTTTTAAAATCTTGGATGTAAATGTTCTTGTTCTTAAAACACTCGAGTGGGACTCAATGAAATAAGGCTGGCTGCATTTAGATTGTTCTCAATCTATTTCATTGCTCTTAAAGAAATAATTAAGTCATAGTTCAAATGTGAACATCTATTTTTTATCTCTGTTTGCAAATAATGGGTGAGTGTATCTTTCTTGGAAAAGAATTGCCCACTGAAATATGAGAAGTCATGAGAAGGACAAATAATATAAATAATCCTTAGGATGTTTGCAGCTTTTTAAACTACCATACCACCTTCTTACACTAGTACAAGGCAAAGAGAAGAAAGAAAGTAGAAGGGAATTAGAGTAGTCTTAGTAGCTAACATCAGATTCACAAAGAAAATTCCTGATTACTGGAAGTCTATATACTAAATACTTTGTAAAGGCAGTTAAATGATGTGGTGACTGAAGCTCAACAGAAAAAAAAAAGCAGCAAAAATAAGAATGGAAAATGAAGGGCCATTTGGAAGGAAGGCATTAGAAAGTAGTGTAGCAAAAACCCGAAATCCTATATATTCCTCTTGTTGTATTGTCCAGACCAGACAGGACAAACAAAAATCAACTCACAGGGTCACACATCTGGACACAAACCTTGCAGAGGTTTATATGAATCCCTCTTGAGTCTGGCTTTTCCCCTTTTGGGGAGTAATACCTTGTAATTCTGAACTTCACACATTGTCAAGTCCCGTTCCCACCACAGCTTTTGTTTTCCTCTCACCTTTTAAGATAGACATCGTAAAATATGGTGTCCCACCTTTTATAAAAAAGGTGGTTTGCCACTGATTACTGCTATTTTCGTTCTTTGCACCCAAAATTGCAGCAAGCTTTTAATGAACTAATCCTAAGCATGAACCATGATTTCCATTGTTACCTTTTTTCTCCTATTCTTTAAGAAAATCAATGTTTTCTTATGGCTTCTTCAGAGTCTCGAGTGTATGGTGTCTAATGGTATTGCTTTTTAGTTTTATATTACATCTTTATAACTTAGGATAATTATTTATAGTTGCAAATCATGCTGCAGCAGACTGTAGGAAACAGAATGGTGTATTGCACAGCAAAGGGAAAGCAGATTCACGGTTTATTATATTATTATGTTATAGAAGGCACTTCAGGGGCTACAGAAGAAAGTTTCTCAAACTGTGGCAGTTCTCAGAAGCTGGGTAGTACAAAACAGATTTCATTCAAAACACTCTTGGATCATTATCACTGTATATATAGCCATTAAAGTCTAATTGAAATATAGAAAATCAGGAAATAAGAGAACCAAAGCTAAGTTTTTCACATGTGATCAAATAGCATATGAGAAAAAATAGAGGGAGAAAAAGGTCAGCAGTTAAAAAGCAAATAGAAGCCTCACTGCAATTTCTGCTTTTAAAAAACAGATGGGAGATTTAGCACAACTGCAGTGAGGGAGTTCTAATGTCCTGCTGAAGGTTTGTTTCTCCTTCATCACATAGTAAAAGCCTTTTTGAAAATGCTTAAGTGAAAACTAGCTCCTAATCACATCCTAGAAATACAAAGACACCACGATGCTTTGTACAGCACAGCCATTTTTGATTAAAATATTGGGAACAATGCACAGAATTGCTCTGAACTTTGCCTGTTGTTTAAAAGAACTATCCTGACACTGGAAAACTCCAAGTTCCATGTGTCTTCTCCCACATCTTCTTGTCCATGGTTTCATATCAGCCATTTCTTACTCACATGAATATTGATGAGAATGAGCTGCTGCAGTAACTCTTTAGTGTCAGAAAGTGTATTTTCATTGAGTGCATCTTCAGGGAGGTGACATGTTGGGAAATGGACATTGAGAGATTTTCTTGACTGTATTTCTCACTTGGTTTCTGCCTTTTTTATCTACATCCATTTAGTAACGTGAATCCTGTTCAAACAAGCCATGGGTTAGAGATCTTATGTTGTTGTATTAAAAGGAGGTGTGCAAATCAGGCTGAGATTTATGCCAAATCAGATCCAGAGAGGAATATTTTATAGCTGCTGTATCTCTGAAGGATGTTGATCCTAATAGGAAAAATGTGGAATCTGAATTTGATGTGCCAGGAGAATCTTTCTTTTTTTTTCCACAGGTATTTAGAGAAATGTTTTAAATGGCAGAAGTTACAGTTTGGTAATCTTTTTTTACAAGAATTTTTGGGGTTTTGGTGAATGTGGGTTCATTTTTTTTTCAAAAATTGTATTAATTTAATGGGTGAATGAGGCAATGAGTGCTACTTGTTGCATTGAGAGAACACTTAGAGGCAGGTGGCAAGCTATGACTGTGGACTATCAGTTTTCCACTTCTTCCTCTCCAAACTAGGACATGTGCCTAGAACATAGAATATAATATATTTACAGTGATATCCAGCCATTGTATTACTATCTCATAGTTTCAGGCATTTGCTGTATCTGAATGTGTCACACAAGCAGAAACAGTGCTCTTCTACTCTCATTTTACTGATATTTATCTATACTGACTGCTCAGGACCAAGTAAGTGTATGTAATGAAGTGTTTAAAATGGAAACCTATTTCCATACAGTTTGAAAAGTCTAGGTGTGTAATTGTGCCTGTTACAATCAGAACATGGTGTTTTCAATGTAAAATAGAAGATTCAGTAAAGAATTAATAAGTAGCTGTGTAGCTTGCTTGTCTATACTGGAGTCTCATACAGAATTACTCTTTTTCAGTGCAGACCATAATTGTGGTAGAGCTATTTGTACAAAATCTTTGGGAGTTAAAATTTTTTTGGGTTTTTTTATGGTGTAGGCTTATCAGCCTTTTACCAAGCTTTTCTACTGAAATTACTAAAAAACAATTTTCTATGTAAGCTGATGCTAGATTTGCTGATTGATTTGATTAGGAGCCACCCTAATACTGACAGCAGGGCATTTGTGACTTTATCTTTCTGTTTCCTTTTTTCTTTTTTCTTTTTATTTTCTTTTTCATTGTTCTCAAGCATTAATATTACTGAAACTACAAATACCCTTCTTTGAGATCTTGAGGACCCTGAACTTGTCACTTTAGTGATATTCAAAATATGGTTCAAAATTCTCAGCACACTTTCTGTCCCGTTGACTTAATTCTGTGTTACCCTCCCAAGATCATTTGTTTTGTCAGAGTCACTCCTGGCTATGTAGCTGGGGATGTTCTAAATGTCTAATTGGACATCAGCAGAATACTGATAAACTGGCACTGCTATTTGGCCAAAATGAAATTAGTATCAAAACAGTGGTTAGAGTGATGATATATTGCACCAGTATATTGGAAATGGTAAACAAGTCCAGTACTTTGTAAACCTTGGAAAGCAAAACTTTAAAATGAGAATTCTATATGGAAAAGCACTGCAGATACCATGCCTACTGCTGATTAAGCTGTAATCCTATTGAATTTCTGGTGGACTACTATAACTTCTTTGCATGAACCCATTCAATACTTTCTGGTGTACGTAAAATTTTTGACAAGGGAAAAAAAAACCTGGCACCTGCAACATAAAAGGTGCAAGAGAGAGAAAAAGGATCTTAGGAGATTATTGTTCTAATCTTCTTCCTTAAAAGTAAATGGTAATGTAAGTAGTATGGTTTTATCTCCAGCATGGGCAGAATTGGCCCCTTTTGGGCCCTAAAACCTATTGTCTTTAAGGTGGTGTGTTTTGTCTTGAGGAGGAGAGTAGTAAAGCTGCAAATCTGACAGTATATGTACTCACCCAGATGGAACATTAGGGAGGTATTCATAAAAACTGAATTTCACCTGGCGAGGTTTATCACCCCAGATTTCCTCTACAGACAGAAAGAGATCTGCTTTAAATCACCCCTGCCAGAAAGGCTCCTCTGGAGGGAAGCAAACCCCAGTGACTCCTGCTGCCCTTTCTCCTTCTGAGCATTCTCCTAATTGCTGAGTTGTGTTCCAACTGCTCTGTTTCCCAGATACTCACACATGGATATTCACACACACACACAGATATTCTGATTACTGAATTGCATGAAATATAATTCAGCCCTATAAAAATGGCCAATCACACTCTGTTTATATGGATGATAAATCTCTGTCCCACAGGTGTTCATCTCTCTCATGATGTATAGTAGAGCTTTAACTTTCATCTCAGTGGTTAAACCATCCAATTGCATGAATGGATTTGGGTAAAAAGCTTTTAAAATGTTGTAACTCAAGCTCACAGCTTTTTTTACAGCTTTCATATCTTCATTGTGCTCTGATTTGCATCCATGGTCCAAGTAAAAAGAGTTTGCCGAAGATAGAGACAAAGAGTAAAATAATGCTGTACAGGCAACCTCGAGTGTGTCAGGCTGGAGGAGACTTTTGCAATCCAGACATGTCTAATTACTATAGAGGGGTTCATAAACTAACCCCACCTGGGCCATAACTGTGATATTGACTTCTAAAAAAAAAATTATGATTTTGTTTGTATTAAGCCAGGTATTGCTAAAAGTAAGTGAAAATAGAGCTTCTTCAGTGCTCCAAGTAGACTTTTTTCTCTTCTATAGAAATAAGTTTACAAGACCAAATTAGATTCTGGCATGATTAATGCATCTCACCAAATTCTTGCAGAGTAGAAAATTAGTTTATAGTGATTTTCTTGAAAACAAATTAAACGGCTGCACAACATCACAAGAACAGAGATGTTTTTCATAGCATATGGATAAATGATTCAATGGAAGTGAGATGTAATCAAACTGAAAATGTAATCCAAATGTTTCAAATATGACTGTCCATTGTAGAAAAATGTGTAATTACTTGCATTTTAATCCATGATGTGTAATATAGGGTGGCAGAGCAGCAAGGAACTAATCTGCATGAGATGTGCACGTACTCTAAGTAGATCATTCCTTTTTAGGTGTTTTTATTATCATTCCGTTAAAATCAATGTGACAAGAAGATTTGGCCTCAGGTTGCACCAGGGGGAAGCTTAGATTGTCTATTAGGGAAAACTTTTCTTCACCAAAACAGCTGTCAGGCCCTGGAACAGGCTGCCCAGGGAAGTGGTGAAATCACCCTTGCTGGAGGTGTTTAAAAGATGTGTGTGTGTGGCACTCTGGGATGTGCTTTACTGGTGGACTTTGCAGTGTTAACTTCGTGGTTGAAACCCATGATCCAACCTAAACAATTTAATGGTTCTGTGATTCTTGTGTTCCAGGAGGGCTTGAGTTGAGAAAAGAGGATGGGAGAAAAAAAGCTTCAGTTAATCAAGGTTAGATTGCCCCATTCCATTACTGTAGAGTCTCCAGCTCCCCACTGGGTCCACTTCACCAGGACAACATTTGAAGCATCCCAGAGTGCATGGTGAACTTCTCCTTGTCCATATCCAGATAGGCCAAACAGCCTCTTCTGTCATAGTCACTGGCAGGCTGGATAGTTGAAAGGCACCAGATGTTGTACAGACCTGGATTTCAGACCAAATTACGGATATCTCACTCTGAAAGGGAAGGAGAACTGTGTGACTACATTGGAAAAAAAAAAAAAAGAAAAATCCCTACTGGCCCCGTGGAATACAAATATTTCACACAAATATGTAGGGCCATTTCCTTTTCACAATGAGAAAATTTGGGAAAGGCTGAACATTTCTTCAAAGAGCCTTTATTGTGTAGTCTGCATTTCCCACAAACTGACAGCAGGTAATTTATAAGTCTGTTCTGGGAAAAGGAATTTCTTAGTCCCTTATAGATGGCCTTTATTACTAAGTAGCAAAGGTGTAATAAAAAGGAGCATGACATCTTCTCTCTACTAGTGTGTCACTATTTAATTCCACACTATCGTTATTTAGTTTATTATTGTTATGGTTTAAGTTCTGCCTCGTATTTTACTTATTTAATTAAGTTATATGCAAAAGAGAAGGAAAACATACCTCCTGACTTCTTGGCTGTCTTCCCATCTTGCAAAAGTTATCACTGAAAAAAAATGATGGGGTTACTTGCCCAAAGTAATTTCCTAGTTAGTTTAGTTTGTTTAATATATCTTTCCGAAAGTAAGAGCAGTGTCAACTTAAAATACACATTCATGCACCAAACAGGAAGAGAAGCCTGTAAAAAGACTGAATTTGAGGTGCTGTCTGCTTGTCCTTTTAAAAATAATCTAATTCAAATAAAAAACCATTCAATATGACAGGCTATGAAGACACTTACTGTTCTTGGCAGATGCTTATGATTATTTTTCTCTGTGACTAAGTCTGCAATCTCTGGATACTGTCTAGGCACACCTGCCAGATCAGGAAACTCGGATACACATGAAGGATTTGACTGTTTTCTGACTTTGAAATGAACTGAGATCTGTTCTGTTCTTCTATCCATATACAGTCTTGAACTTCAGATGACTCTTAACTTTTCTCCTGGAAAGTACTCGAGTATCAGGTTTGTACTTGCTTAGGAGAAGGCTCTGTGCATCATGTTTTTAAATACCAAATTTTGTTCTGGTTCTGTTTTATGTGCCTTTTGGATATCTCCCAGCGTGACTCGATCCAGAGCAGAGGAGTATGCAGCACAAAGAACAGGCTGGCCTTTTCAGCCATGAAAATTAAGCCTGAGTTGGTCTGCCTGGAGACAGTTTGTTTGAGAACACAGGAACAACCAGAAAATAGTGAAACTCTTGCTAAACATCTAAATTGAATATGACTATTTCCAGCATGGTATCTCATAGAAAGTGAGAGAATTTTTTTCCATGGGTACTCAGAAACACTGCCTGGTAACAATCTTCTAGAATGCTATTTTCCTTCTAGAATGCTATGTTCCCCCACTATTATAGACATTATAATGAACTTATTTTTTCCTATGGAGAATAAACCTGTGCATTCCATAAACATTATGGTGAATGTAATCTGTTTCTTCAAAGTAAGAAGTAGGTAATACAAAACTTAATTATTAACTGGTGGGGTTGTGTATAATTCATGTGTGTATATGTATAAAATTGTTACATAATGGCATATTTAATTCACATTATTACATAATTTTTGTATATATATGCATATACCATTAATTCACACGATATAGATGGTGTACTTATCAAACAGTGTTTCTATAGACTTGAAATATTGATAAATGGTGGAATTTATTAAAATTCCCTACATTATAACTGGTAGTTTTATTGATGAGCATGAAATTGGCTTCACTGGCTTCACTGTGGGCTATGGTGACTTTCATCAGGCACCACAGTCTGTGATTCTCATCACTCAGTGTATCTTCAAACAGCTCAGATCCATTTCTACAGATTTCCATGGGCAGTAAGTCTTCCACAATGGCAATATTTTGAATAAGAGATCCTTCATGATAAAAGCAGTCTGTCCACTGTGGGGTGAGCATGTACAGTAATGCCAGTCTTTGAAAGAATTGACAGATGGAAGGAGCACAAAGACTTGTGGGCACTGAAGGGTAAAGCTGTGACTTTAATAAAATAGTGTTTACCCAGTCTTTTCTGTTTAAGTCTCTCTGTATGGCAGCTGGCATTTTATTTTCGTTGCTTAATGTTACCTTAAACAATGTCTATAATTTTGGTTAAAATGTCAAACAAATCTAATTGATCTACCTGACTTGTAGTTATTTTATTGTCTTCAGGTTTCTGAATGTTCTGATTCTGCATAACAATGACGTGTAGAAATTTAATCAAATGAAGACATCTATCTAAATGCTATTTCTGAATAATGCATATTCAAATTGAAAGGAAACATTTCCAGTTACCCACCTAACCACGAATCTGAGGTCATTCTTTGTTGCCTTACTTTTAACAAAAGAGGTAGTAAGAATTCCATGCATTTCTCATTAAATTGAACAATAGAGGAGGAAAAAAAGTTTTAAATATGCACACCATTATGTAAGACTAATTTTTTCAATGCAGGGGTTTTTTTTCTACTTTTAGAGATAGTGTAGCCTTACATCAGTTCAAATGTAGTTGTATACAATCAGAGGAAAAATGTTTAAACATCCCAGCATGGGTATTTCCATTTAAATCTGATTACAGTGAAATAAAACTGTAGCTATTAAAGGTTTAGAAGAACTACAAATACAAGCAGTAAAAGAAGACAGTTAGTAAATGAGGTAGTAAAACATTTCAGCAGGGCAAACAGTTTATAGCACTCAGCCTTCCTGTAGCAGACTGTGCTATTCACCACAGACCCGTGCACTGTTCCCTGAACTGCACTTAAACCTGCAATTAACCTTTCACGCCTAATGAAGCTGTTTTGCTGCAAAATTAAAATATATAGTACTGCCTGTTTTTACAGAGACTGGGAGGAGAGCATCTCAGAATGAATGACTTTTCAGATGCTCTTGTTTGAATGCAGGATTAAAGGGCTATTTTTATATAAACCGTGAATGCTCTTTTCAAGGTAATCTCATTTGATTTGCTATATTTTATCCCTCTAATTATTAATGGTTTCGTACTATTGTAAAAAAAAAATTAGACAGGAAAAAATTCACACTCCAGTAATTTTATGATTAGAGACTTCTTGAAAATAAACTGTTACCATTTAACTTTCATTAGGAAAGACAATAGTTCTGCTAAAGATAACCAAGTTCATATTGCTTCCTCTGGTGTTTTCCTTATTGTGGATGCAATTATCTCTTAGAAAAATTTACTTTCCACTTATGATTTGACTGGGCTCACTTCTTAATAACTTATGCATACATATCCTTAAAACAAACTAGAGGTTGTTTGAGCTGCATAGTACTAGGTCAGGTTATTTCTATAGCATTTAGTAGAAAAAACAAACTAAATTTAAAAATAGGGCTGGTTCTGCAACTAAGATTGAATTTCCAGAAATTAGAGGTGACCTGTTGAGTCTGCATTTGGGATCCTTACTGATCCCACTGTTCCTTTTTGCCATGCTGCTCAAGAGTCAGAAGCAGAGACCATGATTTGGAAAATACCAGTTTGGATGTTAGGTAGGATATTTAAACAGCAGCATTCAGAGAAGGTGGAGTAAATGTAATAACTTAGGAGTTGAGGTAATGCATCTAGAGCACTGTACAATTTACAGTTCCAACTTCAATGACTGTAAATGTATTCACATTTGTTATTTAGATAAAAAACCTGTAACATCATGGGAATGTTTTGGGGTGGTTCTTTTTGTTGTTTTTTAATGAATATTTAGGCCACAGCATTTTCTTCTGTTTTATTCTGATGTAAATTCTCCTTGCTCGAAGTGTCTGTGCACAAGCTTGACTTGGTAAATGAAATTCCTTTAGACTGCCAGTCTGAAATAATGAATTGTTCCCCAAGTTAATTGTATTGCTTTGATAACAAGGAACTATGCTGGGCGTAGAGATAATAAATTAATTTCATCAGATGATTTGTGTGATGTTTTGAAAAATGATCTTCTGTAGTGACCTGATTTTAATGGAATTCTATCAACATGCCAGTACATCCCAGTATGCAGTGTTAGACCTAAGGATCCCTTTTTGTTGGTTGCTATATTAAATGAGGTTATCTTAATACATCCAAATATATTTTGAAATCGCTTATTACATTTAAAAATCTGTTTACTAATATTACTCCCTCTGTTTAGCATAGTCCCTAAGCCTAGCTGTTGAAGATGGGCTGACATGTAAGCAATCATCAAAATGTTATTCAGGTTTTATCCCTGAATTTGCTAATACCAGATACTGCTTAAACTTTAGAGGTGCCTCAAAGATTTCATCAATTTGATTTGTCAAAGTCTAATTTAAAGCATCACTGGCTCATGCCAGGAAATATTCATGTGTGTGAGAAAAAACAACTTGATTAATCTTGGTTCTCACATATCCCTAAATGTATCAATGATAATTGTACTTAGTGTTTTACAGTATCGTGCATTTTTTAAAAGCTGGATGCACATTGATCAATTCTTGCAACTTTTTTGTCACTTAAGAAGGGTTATGTTACTAGTGTGCAATAGCATAGATTTTTTCAGGATACTGGAAACCTGAACTGAATCTGACTATGTATTTTATATTATGAAAGAAGACTGTAGCAACATGTGTTAGTGAAAAATAATTTTTGCACAGTTTCTTAGTAGATAAGTGCTGTAATGAGGGGTTGCATGAAAAGTATTGCCAAATTGGATTCTGTGTAATAGATGAGTTGAGTTTGATATTGGCTTGAGATAAGAAATAGAGACTGCCTGTTAAACATGGTGAACAGTATTTTCAAAGGTTTCCTTGGAGAATGGTGGTGTTATTGGTTGGAGAATAAAATGTTTTGGGCACTGTGGATAACCAGCACCATCCTTACCTACATTTTGGGTCTATGTAGATGTGTTTTTGTGGTTTGTTTGTAGTAGAACATATAAATGATGTGAATATTCCTAATCAATTTGATTGCAGCATCACCTGTATGAATTTAAAAGCCTCGAACTACCATGTATTAAGTGTGTTAATCACAGCACTTTAGAAGTCACTAATTTCTAGCAAGGATGCTGTTACAAGCAAATGGAAGGGTACATTCTTAAAATATTAGCTTCTTAGGTCTAGAAGGAAAGCTGAATGAGGAGTGGCTGAGGTCACTTGGTCTGTTCAGCCTGGAGAAGAGGAGATTGAGAGGAGACCTCATTGTAGTTACAGCTTCTTCATGAGGGGAAGAGCAGGGTCAGACACTGACCTCTGCTCTGTGGTGATCCAAGGGAACAGCCTGAGCTTGTGTCGCGAGAGGTTTAGTTTGGGTATTAGAAAAAAATTCTTCATCTAGAGGGTGGTTGGCACTGGAACAGGCTCCCCAGGGCAGTGGTCACAGCACTGACAGAGTTCAAGAATGATGTGGACAATGCCCATGGTGGATTCTTGGTATTGTCCAGTTCAGGACCAGAAGCAGGAGGTGATGATCCTTGTGTGTCCTTTCCAATACAGAACAGTCTGTGTTTCTATGATTCCTATGCATGCCAGTCTATGCCCTTGGCAATACCCTGTTAAGATTACAACAGGTCATGAAATATCAACAAATTAACCAGAATCCAAAACAGAAAAGTCTTGGTGGGTTGAAAACATTTAGAATTTACCCAGTCCATCATGGTTCACTACTTGTTTACATATCTGTGCTTTCTAGAAAGATATTTTCATGTGGTAAAAACACAAACTTCTAAAACATTAACCTCTGAATATTCCCTAATTAAAGAGGCGCATATATATAGATTTTTTTTTTTTCCAAAGGCAAATATTCAGGGGTACAATGTTACCCTAACTGCAGTTTCTGTTTCTCTGTTACTTTCTGGTTTGATGGTTTTATCAATTTCTAAATGCAATGCACATACATTTCATATGAGAAAATTCATGTCAGAAAGCTTCTGGTCCACATAACCAGGAGAATGGTCATGCTAAGATCACACAGCAAATCAATAAGAAACACAAATGGAAATCAGTTCTCCTTATTTCCAGTCTGGTGTCTTAACTGCATTTTTTTCCTTCTGCTGTTTCTTCACTGTTACCAAGTAGCATTTAAGAAAGTGATAACTCGTTATCTGACTTTGAAATAAAACTGATCACTTCTGGGAAAGTACATAAACATGGCTTGAAAGAAACCATCACACTGATCTGGAATTCTTCTCAGGAAAGCTGCACATTAAATTTTGTTTTTCCTTTATCTTACAGGTCTTGCAATTGCAAGTGCTCTGATAGACATTTCACAACAGAAGCCTGCAGACTGTAAAGATAAGAGTTCAGGAGTCAGAAATCGAAAACATCACCTTTCAACACGTCAAGGAACTTGTGTCTGAGAGTCAAAAACTACAATTGTATATTCTGTAATGTTTTCTTTTTAAATGGCTTCCATTGAAAGCTATACTACAGCCTCAGTTTTTATGGAGGCAAATCTATGAATGAACACATGAGGTACTGTGCTCTGTTTTAGTCACACAGCCTGCTTATCCCCCAAAGCAGAACGAACTTGTGGTAGGTATGAGTATGCTTGATGAGCTTTAATAAAAAGAGTGGATCCTGATATCAACAAAATACAAAATAAAATACCGAGTATTCTTAATCCTGAACATATCAGAGCAGGGAAAATCCTTGGACAGAAATAGAAAAAACTTTACATTTTTTTTTTGTAATGTAAAACTTTACATTTTTTTTTTGTAATGTAGAAGCAAATTGTATAATTGAAAACTGAGCAAATTCCAAGAAACTAAAGAAAATTTTTGTATAGCTTAATGTAACAATGGGAATTGTACAGATTTTTCCTTGTAATTGTCATTAAAATTTCTTTCCAGCAAGCAGGAGCTAAAGAGAATCATTAGGATTTAGGTTTTTTTTTCATTGCCCAGAAGAGGCAGGCATCTTTTGAATTTAGCGAATTTAGCAAAGGTGTCTCCCAATAACACCACATGTAATATTTGAAAGATAATTCTATTCGATACTATCACTTGAGCATTTTTCTTTACATTAAAAAAAAAACAACTCATAAACATAATTTGGGCTGCAGAAGAGTGATGGGTTTTCTTTTCTGTACCTCAGACTTTGTCCTAAATTAGAGATATTTTACAAAGAGGGTCTTCCATGCCAGCTAAATGATCAGCAAAATTAATTGAGCATGGAAAAGCTGCTTTATGATACTTTTTCCCAAGAGAGTCCCCAAGACTGCAAATCTAAGGAGAGTTGAACATGCTGTTGTTCAACCTGCTCCTGTTTCAATATTGAAATTTGCTAGTATCTATATATTGTCCTGACCTGTAAGCAGAAGAAATTCATCCCAGTTGGCACTTTGGCTCTTTTTTTTATAATAAAGTATGGGGATATTTTTTTTCCTCACAACTGCAGAATTTAATCTCATTGACACTTTAGCACCTGTTAAGAAATTACCATAAATAAATAAATAAATAAATAAATAAATAAATGTTTTAAAATCCAACCTGCTTCCAGCATTAGTCGTCAAATCCCACAACCAGTATGGAACCTCACACAATCAGTACTCAACAACAAAAAGCAGATGAAAGAATTTCCTTTGTGCAGGACTTTAGTTTTCTGGGAGCTCAGTAACCACAACAGATAACCTGGCAACCAGCTTTAATGGCCCTTAGTCTTTTTATTTACTCAAAATTCATGAACATAGAAAAGAGTAAGAGCATGCTAAGGGGCAGGTAGCAGATGTGTCATATTCTGACTGATGCATTACACACTGACAGAGTGTAACATGAAACCAGTAGTTTTGTACAAGCTTGTTAAAAGTATCGTTTCTCAACTCCAAATTTGCCACATCCTAGTACAGGAGAGTGATACAGAGGTATAAATGTCTCATGTAATGATAGACTTTTGGTAAATATGAAAGATATAAAAAGATAATTGATGTTTTACTACTATAGCTGTATTTTTTATGTTCTTTTTATTTCAGAAAGATGATGACATTTTACTGTTTATAGTTGACTACATAGTTACTTGCATGCCATGGTGGTGCAGTAGCAGTAATAAAGCCCTGTTGTGAGTTGTGTTTATTTCCTAAAGCCATTCATACATAGAAGTACTCAGCTTAATTTGGATGAGGACTAAATGTAAAAGTAATTATTAAAAAGGAACAATTGTACAGTATGTAGTTATATCTTATACAGGAGTATTAGGTTGCATCTAATCATGACTGCTGTATTGTTTTGATAAATTATGCACTTATGAATTATGGTATAATTATTTCTTATACTGGCATGATTGTTTCAGTATTTTCATATCTTAAAATAAGATTATTATCTTAAAATAATGCCATCACAATCTTGTGACTTTTATTGCCTATTCTGACCTCATATAACCTAAAACTTTAAAAATTCATATTTAAAGGTTCTGCTGGGAACTTTGAACCAGTGCTACTTAGCCTAGTGAAAAAATTGTCCTTTGAAAGCAAGCCTTTCTGCCAGTTTTAAAGTTAATCTGTTCAAGTGAATATAAACTGATGGGACTGGTTTACATGATGCAAACACTTAGGAAAAAGAGAGAGTCACTTGTCTGGAATATATTCCAAACTCTGTATTATCCTCAACCTAAGCATTTCATATAAGAAATATGCAGTGTGTGTTTTGTGAATGTTCTGCAACCCCCATCCACAGAAAGACCATCCAGTCCTGTAGGAGAGTTTTGATTTTGATCACTCATAAAGGATTACATTCCTCTGTATCTCAACCAGAGTTTGAAAAATACTTGAAAATCAGGTGTGACTTTTAAAGGGATTAAGATATTTTATTGCAACACTGAAGATAGGCAAATAGTGATCAGCCATTTTACTGTGTTTTCAGGTAAAAATGTTATTTTACTGTACAAGAAAAGCATGTTTGTCATGGGATCATTCAGCATTTCCCTTCACTCTGAGAATTTTTTTTCTGAAGTATCTTTCTTCTCCCAGGATCCCTGATTGCATGCAAATTAGAAAATCAATACAATAATGAAGTAAATAAAAGTACTTGTATAATGGCTACACTTAAAAAGAAGTTTGCAAACACATCTTATACCAAAGCTTTCTTTTTGGAAGGTATAAATGGCATAAATGTCTGATAACTACATTTTGTTAGTTATTGACAAGTGCAAACTTTTTGGTAACCGCCACTGTACATCAGATGAGATGTTTTATGAACAGTCCCATTATGATTGTGTGAAGAAAAGGCCATATTTTTTTTAAACCCTGTTCTCCAATTTAATTTTGGAACCCTTTCTTAGAGTCAGAAAATGTTGAATGGCCTGTTTTACTCTTAATGTGATTTATATTGGATGAAAAATAAATGAGTAAGTGCTGTTCTGGTAAGTAAGCCCCAGTGAAGTTCTGATTGTCAGGATTCAACCTCCCCCTCCTCAGTCCATGGATTCTGCTGAGGGAGATCCAGTGCTACAAATTACTGTTCCAAATATGAGATAGCCTGTCCATGGTAACATGGGTTTAGTGCTTCAGTTCCTCTTTGTGTTTCTATATTTGTATAAAATCCTGAAACTACTTAAATCGAATTTGCACACTTCAGAATATTTGCTTCCATTCATTACATTCCTATGAAATGTGATGAAATATTTATTTACCTGTATCAAAAAAAAAAACCACCAAAAATACCAGTTATCTGTATGTTGCCACTTAAAATTATTTAATAAAAAAGGTCAAATTCTTGACATGTTAAGGCATGCATATACCATTAAGGAACATTTTAATTCATCTGATTTGAGAATTTTCATAGCTGACTGCTCTTTTTATACATAGAGTTTCCTCTCATCTTCCCAAATCAAAAATATTTTGACAATTTCAGATTGGAGTGTGGAATTTGTTATGTGTAAAATCTGGAGCAATAATTGTTTTCTAAATAATTCACTGTAGAGGCTGGAATCCTGATGGTAAGAATTTTAGTTTGGGATCACTTAAACAGATGTTCAATCTTCATGCATAATAACTTTCCTAGTATTCATATAAAATATAAAATCATTATGTACCTAATTTCATTACCAGTTTTTTAAAAAGCATCTGAAAGGTTTCTTGACAATAAAGAAGAAGTCTCTGTAAAAGGTAATTTACAATCCCTCTTTTTTATAAGCAAAGTTGTCCTGTTCAGAATGTTTGACATTACTCGGGAAACTTAAATGAATTAACTGTATTTTTTCCACTCTGTAAGGTGCAGCATTACCTGAAAAACTGAAGTTTACTGATACTTATTTCAGATCTAGAATAAAGTATGGAATATCCAAGGCTCTTTTAGGTGCTTGTAATAGATAATAACCAGCCCAGTGATGTCTGCAGGTGGTCAGAACTTCTCATGCTGTCTTCAGTTGTACTTCCTCATTAAATACTAACAACAAAGGACAAAGATGGCAAAAAAAGTCCTTGCAGCATTTGGGCTTGTATAACTCAGGGCCATACATATGTTTTTTTCAGCTTTTCCTTATTTAATGCAATTTTACTTTCGTAAGGCTTGTTTATATTTCTATATGACTGCCTATATGGCCACATGTGGCCATTTCTATGGCTGCAGGTAATTCTGATTTGGAAAATCATCCTCTTATACATACAGTTGGAATTCTAGGGTCACTCTGAAATTTATTGTGAGGCTGAAAAGGGACTAATATTACCCCAGGCTTGGTCATGTCTGTGTCTTGAAACAACATTTCTGTGCCCTTGCTGATGTGTTAAAAGCTGCCTTTTTCTAAAATGAGAAAGCAAGAGTAGGACCAATGGGAAAACCAAACAATTATTTTTAAAACATATGTGGGTATGTATGTGTGTGTGCCTATATGTGTATATCTATATATATATATATTTAATGGATTATGTAATTGGTTTCACAGCTGACCTAAATCAGAACATTCTCTCAGTTTCCTCACATAATATATTGAATAAAATGAGGGCTAACTCAGTGACTATTTATGTACATAATAACAGATTTCTACAGAAATTAAATCTTAAATGTGTTTGTCTTCTGAATGGGGATATAGAAGTGTGCTTGAAACACTGTACAGAAAATGTTTTCAACTATCACTTGTTATCAATTATTATCAACTGGGTAGCAGTATTTTCAGCATGTCCAAGACTGCATGCAGAAGGTGAGGCATCTCCTGACCTTTTGTATTCTTCCTTTTCTAGGATATTTTCCTGTAGCAGTTCTTACATGCTAAGATCAGAGTTAATAATTCAGAAAGAATATGAATTTTGACAGAATTGCTACTCATTTAACAATAATTGTTTCTATGATATTATCTAAACAATGCTTAGCTATGCTATTTTCCAATTTTAGCAAATGCCTTTTTCTCAAAGACCTCTCACTAGACAAGGAGCAAGAAAAAAGATGGAGCTCTACAATTACACAAGGCCTAAAAGATTTTAGAAACATCTTATTCTCCTGAGGGTCTGTGTCTTTTTAACAGTTATTCTAAGGTCAGTATTTTTTAAAAGTCATTTTATTATGACTTTTAGGGATTAACATGAAGTAAAATTTATTTTTTCATGTGAAGCCCTGATGGTCTCTTAAGACATTCAGTTATAAAATACAACTGAGAAAAAATAAACCTAGTTTTGGAACACAATGTTTAGGATAACCAGCATGGATGTTTTCTTTAAAGAACTCTACACAAATAGTCTGTTTCCTAAAGCTTCCTCTCAGACATGAAATTTGTCAATACTCCTGCAAGCCTCCTCTTCCCCATCCCTTCCCATAGCACTAAGAGCCAAATGGCCAGGTATAAAAATCTTTTAAATATATTAATACAGGTAATTTTGTTTCTACTTCTAAAAAGGTGGTGGAAATATGGCCAAAAAGTTTCCTAAGTGAATACTTAGGCATGATATAATTACCCCTACTAATAGCATGGGAATATTTAATTAATTAATGTATAGAGAGTACTCAGAGCGCTTTACTGATCTAAAAATATCAGTCACTGTTAAGAGTGCTGAGTATATTTTAGTTACTAAGTTATTTAATATCAGGTTCATTTCATAGTGCTAGGTGTTCATTTTTATACCACAACTTGAGACACGATTTAAAAAAACAGCAAGCAAACCAAATTATTTGCTGGCAGATATTCAAACTATGTGACTTTTCATATAACAATGGTCAAAGAATTTGCTCTTGATTCTGCTTTTCAATGTCATTTTCCTTTTCTTGGTAAATTTTTTACTAGTATATTAAATTTACTGGTATTTTTTATTATTTGGGCTTAGTAGATATCTGATTCTATATGATTTCTTCTTTGTTTTTCTTCTTCAGGGAGGCATTTTTCATTCAGCACCTTCTGCTTCATTCTCAGTTGCCCAGACCATAGGATCTCAAAGGTGCTCCACTATTTTGTCCACTGTAGTCTGAAAATGTCAGTGAATGTAACATTTTAACCATGTTGAAGAATATCAGGGATAATGCATTTCCATGCCTTAATCCCTCATTTATATTAAATGGGCCAGAGATTTTACACCTTCTTCATGCTCCATCTTCTTCATTGCAAATTGTGACTGTGCCTGTTAAAAAATGTCTTATGGACTTATAAATTCCTCCAATGTGGTTCAAAGGCTACAATATAGTGGTGTAAGATTTCTTAAAATCTAGAAGTGTGTATATTCATTCTGACTGTAGTGTTATATATCTTCAAATATATCATGATTGTTTAATATTTGAGAGAATTCTTTTTCCAGAATTCAAATTGGTATTACTGAAATGTTACTGCTTTATTAAAAACAAATAAACAAACAAAAATGTCATAAAAGCAACCCCCCAAAACTGTAAACCCTTCTGAGAAAGCTTTTTAGGTTTTCAGAAAAACACAGGCACTCTCTCCATTGGCTTTTACATTGCATTTCTTAAAACCACCTTCCATGGTTCTGAAACTTTTTCAGCTATCTGAAATCAACAGAATTATTCTGAACAGCCCTTGGCTTTGTTTACCTCCTTCTGCTTTTAATAATTTAATGGCAACCCTGTCAACACATGGTGCCAAGTTCTTCCCAAAGGCTTGTAATTGCCTCTTGGATCCCTTCAGAGCTGAGCTCCACAAACAGCTCAGGTCCATCCCTTTGTAACTTTCTTCTTTGAAAAGAAAGGATTTTCATTGTTCATCAGATAGGCAAAAGAATGATGTTCTTTCCTCCAGGTGAATATTCTGCTTTCTTCTTGGGCATTAATGTTCCTTCTCTGCCCCATCCTCTCCACCGTGCCCTTCAAATGTTCTGAACTGGCTTTGTCTTATGGCATTTGCTTTTGATTCAATCTCATCATGAACCTAATCCAGGTTCTGAAGGCATGCAGTCCTTGCCACATTCTGATCCTAATTCCTTTCCAAAATCTTTGATCTTTCCTCTTGGGAGTATACTGTTGGTTTCTTCAGCAGTTCTGCTAAAGCATCTCCAATCGTCTTACACTTACCATCATCTGCACACTTCAAATAGAAATCTTCCAAAGCTTTAAACCTGTCCTTAGCTGCTATTCAGAGTTTCTCTGATTGCTCAGAATGTGTAAGTTTTACTTGTAGAATATATGTTTGTCTCTGCTGGGGCAAGGCTCTCTCCTGTAGAGACATTTACAGTTTAAATATCCAGCCAGCTGTTCCCATTTTGGGGGCTTTTCTTGTACCATATGCACTCAAAATGTTCCATGACCTCAGGGTCCATCCTTTCCTTAGACCTCTCTATTATCTGCCCTCCCAAGATTTAGTCAAGTGTTTTCTAAGAATTTGTTCCTCTTTATGATGAAAAAGCCTTGAATTCCAAGTAATACTGCTTTAACATGACCCCATTCCTTTAGCCTGCCCAGGTTTTTACAGTCAGCAGAGCTTTAAGAGTCAAATATGTGTCCAAGGTACTGTTTTATGCCAAGGTCCAAGCAACTCTAGCTAGAGCTTGTGTGCTAAGTCATTGCCTAATTTCTGTGATGCAATAGACCTGGGAGTTGTTTTCTGCAATATTTGGAGGATTAGAGGGGAATGTTTGAGAAATGTAAATATTTTAAGCCAATGATTCATATTATTGTAAAGGTGCTCTTTTATTACTTAACGAGACTGCCTCTCCCTGTGCCTCTCTCAGTCCCATAAAAAGGAAAACATACAACTTTATGTTCTCTTCATGACTAAGACACTGGACTTACTAATGGTAGACTATGCTATCATTTAGTTTGTTTAATAAACTAATCAGTTTTTCAAAAAAGGCCTTTAAAATTGTGCAGCTTAATGGTAGTTTAAAATTGAAGCTCTCAGAACTTGCCATTTGCCTTGTCATTGTTCAATCTTCTGCTACAACAACCTGCCTTTTTTTATAAGAATTACCAACCCAAAAGGAGTGCTTTGAGGCCTGGGTGTCTTTTGCCTGCTTTGCAAAGCCTTGCTTTGATGGCAAACAACATAGGATTGCAAAGGTTTCTTTATTGTGTTCCTGTGACAGTGCAATGTGCAAGCAATAGCTTTGCTGTCTGGGAATATCAACTTGTTTAATTTATAGTCTCTAAAAATGAAGGCCAGCAGGAAGGGCATCAGTAGATGTACCCATTAAGATTATAACTTCAACAACAAAACCAGCAGCACTAAATTCTAAATAAGTAAAAGTTAAACCAGGGAACAACAGGATATTCAGCTTTCTGATTTCTCCCTTGGCTGTTAGGAGTGTGATATACACAGGAGAAGAGACAAAATAAAGTACTAATCTACCTCATATTTACTCCAAATGGTACGTTTGTGCTCACACACAAACACAGACCCATAAATGTATGTATATGGATCTCTGCTACAGAAGTATTCGTTTTGCTCAAGGTGAGTGGTCTTACTTGCAAATATGTAAAATGTCTCTCTGCATAAAGAGTATGATGTCTTCTAAAGGCTTCAGGAGTTTTCCAGCTTTCCCTTCCTTTCTAGTTTTACATCGAATAGCTAAAGGGGTTTGTGCTTTATGAGTGGATACTATCCTTATCAGGGAGAAGAATAAGCCCCAGTGAAATCTCTGAGACCTTCAGGCTTCCAATTAAACAGAAATTTCATGGCTGTGGACTGGAAAGAGATCAAGCAAAGTGGTTTTAGCATAAGTGGCTGGATGTGTCACCCCTGCCCCTAAGGTTCTAGACTACTAACGGCAGGATGTGATATTTAGATCAAGTTCTTTACTTGATCTTAAAATTGCTCTTCTGATGTATCCATATCAGAAAAAAAGCCATTGTAAAATCCAGGGTAATGGCACAGATTTATAGAAACTGGCAGCAAGCCCAAACCTTTCCTGTGGTGTAGGGACTCATCTTTAAAATTTATTACTATGGTGTTTATATTTACTGGGATTGTGTTGTTATGTCAGCTGCAAATATATTCCATTGCATCAGGGTTTTGTTTCTCTTTGCTTTTTGTTTTCCCTTTGACTGTGAGGATACCCTTACATAGCATCAGTAGTATGGTGCAAATCTCTCCAGCTAATTCTAGGTGAGTTAGTCTGGGTACCAGGAGGGCATAGCTGCATCAGCACTGTCTGCACCCCTGCTAATAGCTTACTGCTCTGCAGTAAGCTCTGCTCCATGAGAGAGCACAGGAGCCTGGCACTGGGACAAGCCAGCTTGTTCACAGCAAGCTCAGGTAGCTCTGCACAGCATTTTGTTTTCCTGTCCAGTTTTGAGCTTAGTAACACTTGCTGGATTACCCTTAGCACCAAAGCAATGTAAATAACAGCCCCACTCCAGGAGTACACTCAGTGCCATTGAGTGACATTTTCCTGCAGGATTTCTTCTATGAGCTGGTGAAGCAAAACAAATGTTAAGATATTCATATTAGTAAGTATATTGTGCCCTTAAAAAAGTCAGTTACTCCTCCTGTGAAGGCTGGCACTAACTGACCTGAGTCACAGCTTAATAAAACCACAATCAGAAGAGCTGTGTAACAAGGAACAAGTGACCGAGGCATAGCAAATAATCCTTAGATTCCTTTTGAGCCAGCTTCTATGCCGTTTTTTTTGCCTTTTTTCCCTGCTGTTTCAAAGTGCATGGTTACCCTCTGCACCTCCATGTCTGACATTTTGTTAGGTGCTTCTGAGCAAAGCACTCTCACGTTACTTCCATTTGTATCAATAATGAGCAGCTTTCATTTTTTCCCAGTCAATGTTGGAATATGCAAAGCAAATCAAAGCTATGGCCAACATAATAAATGGAAACATCTATCTCTTCCAGTCAGCCATTGCCTCACTATGTTTTTTCTCCACTTTAGATAAACAATCTACAATGTGTTTACTGAGGCTTGTACTGATATCCCTCAATGGCATAGGCAAGTCTACTTTTATTCCAGCAGACACAGAGAATAAGCCCACGGTGCACAGTGCGTGCAAACCCCTTTGAAACCCAAGATTATTTGTTCTCTGACTGTTCTAAGGTAATTAAGGAGCATTGCATGTTTCTCAATTAATGATTCCTCATTCAGCTGGGGATCTTTGATGCTAATTTGTTTTAATCAGGACAGAGACTGCTAAAAAACTAAACAATTCAGTGAAGAGGAACTAGGAATTTTTAATCAAGTGGAAAAGATCTAAATGCTAGGAGGGACACATCCATCATAAGTTTTCACTTCTTGTTCATTTAACTTTGTTCTTTCAGGTCTCATAAAATGTTGTGTTAATCAATGCAAGAAAGTTTGTGAATATGAAGAATGCATGGTGGTTTTCTTTTTCTTCATCTGATGTGAACATTTGTGCAAAAATGAGGAGCTGAAACAAGAGCTATGATGTTAAAACAGATTCACCATGGTTTTTTAGTTATGCACTGAAGTAGTTTTCTGTTTTGTCAAACATTATATAGGAAGTTGTCAATCATTGTGGTCTTAATATGCTGGGGAGTTACTGGGAAAAAGTACTGGTTTTATGGGGGATTGGATGCTTTCCATTTAAATGTTAATTTTAAAATTGTTTTGGTATCACATTCCATGCATACATCGGGTAAAATAACCTACTGTAAACTTCTGCCCATGGAATTAGTATTTCAAATGCTGCAGCCCATGCTACATGAAATCACATGGTTTCTGAGGAGACCATGTATATGCTCGATAAAATAATGTTTTATTCCTAAGTACATTTATTTATAGGTTTGAGGGAAAAGCATTTCACAGTTCTGTCTCCTCCAGCTGCTTCACCATGATAGACTTTATAGACTTTGTGTCTTCCATCATGGAAATGCCAATGTGTATATTCTACTCCTATGGCTACAACAGAGTGGAGATGTTCCCAAGCCTTGACTTCCAGGGATCTTTAGCCATGTGCCAGAGTTAAAGCCATGAAAGACATTTAAATCCAAAAAGTGAATCTTCCTGAACAAGCAGTATTTTATCAATGGTTCAATTAAAAGTAAATTGTAGGTGCTAAGAAATTTCCACATCATGAGAGACATTTAATGACTTTGAGATTATAAGTGCTGGGAAACATTTTCAGTTTACTGATTCTTATGCGACCTCCAGCATCTTCCCCTGCTTTTAATGCATGAAACCTTTTGGCCTGGTACCCACCTTCCTAGTACCTGTCTATTAAGCTCTAAACAGTGACAAAAATAGGCAGAGAAACAAGAATCTAGCTGGCTTCCTTGCCCTCCTTACTTTATGGCTGTGAACAGTGTGTTTATTTCATAGTTGAGAAGTTGAAATGAACAGAAAATCCTGCTAGTAAATTCGTAATGACCTATCTTAAGGGTGGGCTTTTAAGTAGTTTAATAGCAGCAGGGGTTTATTTGTTTGTTTGTTTGTTTGGGGGTTTTCTTGCAAGTAAGCTTAAATATATAACAGTTAAAAGTAGAATTCTGTATGATTCCCATACAAATGGAAGCACACCCACCGAAGAGTTGCCTTACAGAAAATGGCTTTTTTCATTAAAAGCTGTCTGTACACTGTGAAACACAGTTCAGATGTTTGAACTTATGCTAATTGAAAGATCAACATTTTTCTTTCCTCGGTGAATACCCTGCTCTTTTCGTCTTCGAGATGGCTCTCCCATGTGCAAAAAATGAGCTGTAATTATGCCCAGCTCAAGGCAATCTCAGGATCTAAAATATCCTGCCAACCAGTGTGTTCTCAATCTGCCTTGTTAGTTCACAAAATTGTGCATGTGCCTTTGCTACAGTCTCAAACCTGATAATGTCACATCATTGGGACAGGAAATGTTCTCTGATCTTATCTGAAGTGACACTTGCAATTTCAAGTTCTAGCTTGATGAGATCACGTTGTCAGGGCTCCACATAAGTGTGATCTTTCCTGATTTGCAATTGTATCTGTTTTGAACGGTCTTTACACTGTTCAAGCAAAAGCATATGATAATGCATTTTGTCAGATGCAAGGATAATGAAAGAGTGATTTTATGTTTCCCCTTTTAGAAAATGCAATTCATGTGACTAAACTCAGCTAGATTTCTTAACAGTGCCACCCCATCTGTCTAATTCTGTTTGCACCTGGAAACCCTAGTACCTGCAAAATGCGAGCGTGTCAAGGTAGTTCTCCCCCTTCATAAAATAGATGAGACTTATTACCTTTAAGCTTCTATTGCTTCCATGAAGCTCTGGGCTATAAAATGGTTTGCACATGCTGGAGTTTTTAAAACATATATTAGGCCTTAAGCAAAAATATTTAAGATAGTAATAGCTTGTAAAGTTGAAGAATACTTAAATACCTATGTCGTGTTATTGGCAGTAAGAAAGTCTGTAATATTTAAGAGCAGGAGACTCTCAAGTCATATTTCAAATGTTTTTATTCATGATACCAATTTTCTTTAGATGTACATTATATGGAAAGGAAAGAGCTGTTACAAATTCTGTATTTCCCCTTTTAGCATATAGATTACTGGCTGAATCCTGTAACACCAAGTAAAAATAGAAGAGGGAAGAAATATTGCATATATCTAACCTCTTAAGACTTCAGGAGTCTGTGAACAAAACTATGGTGTTAAGGCACAAAGGCTTAGATCCTCAATCCCCATTTAAAATGCATTATGACAGGTCTTACATCAATGCAGATGACTAAGACAAAGAGCAAGTTGTGACCTCTCTTGTAACAGTACCATGGGAGCAGATTGATTTGTCTGGATTGTGGCATGTGGATCATAGTAACAAGCAAGACAGACCACAGCTATTTGACTAAATTGCTGAAAAGCCAAAAAGGGAAATAATATTTATTTTTCCATTTAAAGTGATGAAAATAGAAGGCAATAAGGGTCCAGGGTATTTGACTTTCTTGGATAGTAAGATAAGACTCAGCCTGAAAGGCTGGAGGAGTGGAAATAGAGGACTTTCTAGGCAAGCAGTTCTGAAATCTGTAAAAAACTTCTGGCAATTATTTTTTTCAACTGATTTTTCTTACTAAATAGTTGTGTCCAAGCCAGAAGAAACACAGTTTCTAAGAGTTATTCTGATATCTCAATAATTTTATCCCTCCTACGACAAGATTAGATAAATATACAGTTTTGTTGTATATCAGATAACGATATATGACCCAGATACATCACCAAAAATTAAAGTGTTGCATTGGAATGACTAATCCTGGACAAATGCTATTTCTTTAATAATGAACACAAGCCCCAATGCATTGTATTGTAAGGGAAGTGACAGTTCTGCCAAAACCCTGCATAACTTGCAAGATGCAGGCTTATGTGAGATTACTGTGTGCTGTGCTGACTAAGAAAAAGAAAGGACAGAATTAGGTTATTGTGATGCTACCATATATGTTAGGCCATTCTTGAGATGGGAGATGCACATGTGGTGCTGCCTTTGTGTATCCCTTCCAGAGTGAAAACTCTCTCCAAGTTTTGCTTGAATTTTGGGGTCAAAGTAGGCAGATGCCTCTCTCTACCCAATAAATAGGATTTAAAAAGATTTTTAACTGGGTATTACCATGTCACATTTATCATAGAGCTACTCAGATTGGTGCATTTGAAGGAGAAAGCTGTCTTGCATTATTTCTAAGGGATTAGATTTCTTCTAGCTGCACAATGTGGTTTTGTCTTTATTCCCATGATGATATTCAAACTTTATGACTGGATAGTCTAAAATGTTATTAGATGGCAACAATAGCTTGCAATCTATTGCCTGGTCAGCTGGATTTTTATTGTTTAAAACAGCTTAACCTTTCCCTACCATTTTATGGAGTATATAGAGCTCATTCCAAACCATTTTATGCTTTGGCTGAAAGATGTATTTAGTAGATGGGTTTCAAAATACTGTGGTTGAAAATCTGCATCCTATTGCAGTAATCTGTTCTTGGCCTAATGTTAGTTATTCTTTAGCACTAATCTGGCGGAAAATACAAAATCTCTGCTAGTAAATATTGCAGGTGACATAAAAATTAGTGGAGTGGTAAATAATGACAGAAGAGATCATTTCTGTGTTCTGGATTTGCATAATTTCATAAGGTGAGCTCATCTGAACAATATGCATTTTAATACAGACAAATACAAAGTCATATGCCTGGGAACAAAAAAATCCAGTCACATGTACAGAATAGCAGAAAAGTACCCTTGAAATACAGTGATAGTGATGAAGATTTAGAGTTTGTGATAGGTAGTGTGTGAATGTGAGCTCCCTGTGCAATATAATGGCTGAGAGAAAAACATTAGCTTTGAATGGGTAAGCAGTGAATGTCAAGCAGGAGGGAGATGAGTTCATGGCATGACTGAGATAATTGCTAGCATTCTCTGTCCAGATCTTGTTTGCTCACACGAAGAAAAAAAACCTGAAGAAAAAAAAAAGAAAGATAAAAGGTTCAGAGAGGAACAAAAGAATGATTCTAAGCCTGTTGAAGAGAAATTCCAATAACCTGTGATTTAAGAAAATTAATCTATACAATTTATCTAAGAGTGGGTTTATAGGTGAATTGATGCAGTCATCAATATCTACATAAAATACCTGTTTCACAATTCTGAATATGTCTGAACACATCACTAAAAGGATTAACAGTATCTTGTGCATGGAAGCTGGAGCTAAACAAATACAGACTTTAAAAAACCACACTGTTTTAAAAGTCAGGGTAATTGATTACCAGAACAATTTATCTAGCATCAGAATGTATTTTCCCCCCTGAATATCTTTTTGAAAAATGTACTATTGTTTAAACAGAAGTTAATTTAAAATAGATTATCGTAATGATCCCTTTGGTTTTACAATCCATTAAAGAGACATTACAAATCTCCAAATATGACCCAGAATGCAGATTTTTGTTTGAAGAAGAAAATGTTTACAAAATGAAAGACCTATAGGAATATGTGCTTCATTCAATTTTAAATCTCCAAGTGAAGTGTTTAAAAGAACCAAGAAACCTCTAGTGAGAGCTGCAACACAAATATTATGTATCCGAATTTAAAAAGGAAAACAGAGGAGCAGTGACATGAGTTTCTGATAACTGTCTAAGCTGTCCCAAAATGCTGAAGGAAACAAACTGGGAAGGCATGGCACTGAAAACTGTATGCAGTAATAACATAATTATTGGCATATTGCTTATAATAAATCTTGTTTATTGTCCTTTTTAACTTGCTACTGACTTTCTCTTTTCACTGAAATGTAGCCTAGATTGTGAAATAAAACCATAGCTATTAGATAAAAGAGTTTTGCTGAGACTTTTTTGAAATACTGGTGTAACTCCTCTATATTTCTGTGGCCTGTCATGGGAAAGAAATGAAGAAAAATATTAGTGAGCCATTAGAAAATGTTTGACTCTCTAGTACTGCTCTGTACTGTCATGTGAAATAACGGCTCCCATCGCTGAAGACACACAAGGTAAAAGATATTAGTATGGTAATGACATCAGAAAGGGTCAAAGGATGAAGGAGTAATGAGAACAGACATGTCAGAAGGATGAATAGGTGTGGTCATTAATTTTAGTTGAAGAGCAAAATGTAGATTCTGGCAAGATTTAGAGGATAAGTCGAGGCTGGATGTGATGCAATAGCTATAGGACAGACAAGAGCAGGACACATTTGGATAAGGCAAGAGGGAAGAGAAACACTCTTCCTGCATATAGCATTTATTCTTTTTTACAGGGTAACACCTCATTCTGCTTCAGGGTGAGCTCGGGGACAGGAAAGGGAAAGAGAGCTGCCAAAAGGCAGAATGCTTTTGTCTGCCAGGTATAGCTTTTCAAAAACTGCTCACTCACCCCAGTTGATTCAGGGTAGCGTCGGTTTCAGAGCAAACAATGCTAAATGCAAGGACTGAACTACTTGGGAAAGAAAGTCGTTATGTACAGAAACTCATGAAAGATGAATTTCCTGAGCTCAAGAACAGAAGCAGCAATGAGAGGGTGTTTATCATTTCATACCTCTCCTTTGCCTCAGAGCCACGATTAACACTGCTCAGTAACGAGAGTGTACATAAATCAGGGGCAAGGATCTCAGCAGGGTGCCATCACTGCAGCCCTGGAATCCTGGTGAGTGCATGCATTGGGTTTATGGCATTCTTACGTGTGATACTCACTCAATCACTTTTCTGGCTGACTACCTACAGGAATGGAGTAATCCTAGAAATGCAGTCAATGAGAGAGGATATATATATATGTTTTATTGGCAAGGTCATGAGCACTGATGTAATGGCAATAACTATCCAAACATCTTTGACATTCTGATCAAAGACACCCAAAAAGCAAAGAGTTTAGTTACTTAGCTTAAGCTCCCACATTTCAATTAACGTTCAAAGAAGTCTTTCCTTCTAGGCTGAACTGAAATGAGTTATTGATGTAATTATACCACTCAGGAGAAAAAAACTTTAAATACTAGTTTTACCAAGTGATACCAGGGAACTTTTCAATATCCCATTAAATGCTTTTTCTTGTTCTGTTTGCCAGGGCCTCAGTTCAGCAAAAACATTAAAGTGTTTGAGGTAGGTTAGTCTATTCAATGAAACACACAGTTTCATACTTATCCATATGTCCCATTGACATTAAGCACATACTTAAAGTTAAGCACACAATTAAAGGCTTAGCTGAACTGGAGACTAAGCTTTTTATAAGAGAAGTTAGTTGCAAAGAGAAAATGAGTGAGGGTTCATTTCTACTTAGTTGAGTTTACAGCTAGATCTGTGTTTAAAGAGAATATTGTCTAGAAAGAAAAAATTATTAATTCCTCTCTCAGGAGTCTCTAGACAGAGCCAGCTGCAAAGGAAGACTGATTGGAAAATCAGGATTTTAGGGCTAGCACATCAAGGACATCTATTCCTGTCACCCAGTTACTGTAGACAGCAATGTTGCCTAATGCTTGTTAATTCTTCTTGGAGTACAGTGGCCACATGGATACACAACTGAGGAACCACTCACTGGCTACCTGGGCCAAAACTAAGTCCTTGGGGGCGTTTTATAGAAGATTGTATTTCTGGAAAAAATGTCACAGTATTGTGAAATCAGGAAGGTGAAACTATGTAATATGCATGCCTTTAGATTGTGAAACCTTTAACTTTCATCTTGTATGGCTCTCTCTCTTCTCAGGGCTCTTACTCAGATTTAGAAGTGCTACAGATCCATCACTGTGCTATGACAGCAAAGTTCATAATTTAGAGCATTAAACTCTGGTTGCCATTCTTGAAAAGTGTTTGGAAGAGATGATAATTTTCCTTTTTTGAACTGTCAGGCACTTTTCTCCTAAATTCCCTAAATCACAGATTGATATCTAAGAGCATGTCTGTGTTATCTTTAGACCTCACACCATTCTCATAACAATTTATGATTACTGTTATTAATTTTTGTCACATATCACAGTTTCAGTTTCATATCACCTACGAGTCCTTTTTTTTGCAATAAATGGCATTACTTACGTATGCTTATCTCATTCAATAAACAAAAGATTCCAAGAGAATCTTTATGCTACAGTTGGATTCAGATAAATAGTCTTTTCAGCACTGCTGTGAGTACAAGTGACATTTTTGAACCAAAACTTAATAGAGAGTGACTGGAATAGCTGACTCCTGATTTTTTGTGGAGATAAAATGAAACTTCAGTCTTCAGACAGTCCTATCATTGATTTTAGTCTTTTATCTCCCATGAAAACATCCCCCTCAAAAATCATTTAGCTGTGGATTTAGCAAAAACAGCAAGCAGATTTTGTCTGTTTTCAAGCTACCCCAGTAATACAGTTATCTGACTTTATTATGGCATACAGATGCTGGTTGGAGAATAAACCTACTTCTAAGCTCACTTAACCCATTTCTTACCCTAACAGGAAGAAATATATTTAGAATGTATCCTTGACAAGTCACATAGAAGGAACTCAATGCTGGGAACAAAACAGATGACAAAAAAAAATGCAAATGGAATAATAAGTGGAATGAGGTGCCTGCCAGCCCTTAGTTTGATATTCTGATTCCAAGCAGCTTCCTGGGTGTTGTTGTATCCTTGCTGCTGGCCACATAACACATTCTTCCCTTCCTCCTGCCACCCATCCTCCTCAACTACCACGTTCACTTGAGCACATCTGGTATTGCTGCACTGAAGCATTTTGATCCCCTGTTTTCCACAGGCTGCCAGGACTCATCAATCCTGGAACCAGTGTGTCTGGTCTGTGGGTGATCCCACACCTGATGCATGGGACCACCTACAAGTTTGTGCTCTGACCGTGCAGCCCTTATCAATCAGCCTTGTCCACGTATGATGGACAGAATGCCAGACAGGAAATCCTTGGAGTGTGTAACATGCAGATTTCCCATGCAATTATCTCAGCCAGGTCATCTTCACCAGGGACACACAGGCCAGAGTACTTCCCAGAAAAGATTAAGATAGTGTTGAAAAAGTGTGGGAAGTCAGAGATCTGAGCAGCACAAGTGGGAGTGCTACAGCAGGATGATGTGGACAATGCAGGTAACCTCTGCTTGCTGCTTGAGCTTGTTCTGCTCCTGAATGGCTCCACCTGCAGCAGTGGAGCTTCAACATGCAGACTTTGCAGGTGCCTAGTTTCAGGAATGTAAGGAGAATCGAGCCATGGAATGAATTTATGGATGCTTGGCATGATAATGGGAACAGGATAAAACTTCTCTCTTGTTCCAAATGAACACAGAAGAGAAGGAGGGAGGAAGTGTGCTCATGAATGCATAGTGAAGCCTGAAATAAGTGTACTGGATGAAGAAGGGAATCTATTTGAACTCCTCAGCTGTGTATGGTTATGTTTGTCTAGTAATTCAGTAATTGGGATGTCATTCATTAAGAGCAAATTAAATGAAAGGCAGGAGCTACAGAAAGAATGTGTGCAGGGACTTGAGGGTGAGGAGGGTAGAAGTTGGGTTTGCCAGTGCTCTGTGCAGCAAGGTGGGAAACTGCTGCTCTTCGTTTAAATGTCTGATCCCACTGTGGAAGTTCTTACTGACATTAAAAATGCAGTAGGGACTGGATTTAATCTCCTAGTTACTGAAGAAGAGAAAATCACGACTCTATTGGAAACAATGGTAATAAGGTGATAGCTCAGGATACTGCTTTTCTATGGTAAGGTCTTGATCCTCCAAGCTGCTGAGTGCTGTGGCAATTTATACAGTAGGATCCATATGGAAACAGATTGGAAGAGGTCAAGTATTCCGTGGTGACCTTTGCTATCACCACAAATTAGGTGGTGCCTTTGAGTATTACTCAGTATGTCCTGGTGTGTACTCACGGTTTATGTACTTATGTCCTGGGAAAACCCACTGTTTTCCCAGAACTGCACTAGTGCCAGGTGATAGACTTGGCATGTTTGCCTGTTTGTTAAAGGTAAGATGTTGAAGAAGCCAGCTTTTGTTTTCATTTTGATGGAAGTTTGTCTGTACACCCTGTGCTGGTTGTAACACTGCTCTTTTGCTGTCTGTCTCCACACACGCATCTCCTGCAAACCTCTGCTTGCTGCAGCTCTCCCCACGCTGCAGCTGGTGCTGGGAACAAAGAGGCTCATTGAGCACTGCTGGGTGCTCAGCACTGCTCTGGGAGCTGGAGCTGACAGAGCCACGGGATGATTCAGTGTTTGTTGATCCCCCACATGCAACTGCTTGATGCTCTGTCCTGAGCATGAACCCCAGCTTTCAGAGCTGCAGCCCCCATATAAAGCACCAGGACAGCTGCTGGCTGTGGCTTTGAATTGCTACAGCACTGTGGGCTCAGGATATTGTTTAAATAACCTGTGAATGATCCTCATGTCCCCATGACATATATCCATATTCCTTGTCTGTCCCCTGTACCTGTGGAGTGTGAGGACAGGGACTACTGAGAGCTCAGAGCACAGCTCCTCCTTCCCACTTTGCTGAGCACAGGCTGCTTCTGGCTTCCTCGTGCCATTTTATTTTATTTTGTTTTTTTTTCCCCTCCTCTAACCTCCTACAAAAGAAGTTACTGAAGAGCTCTTAATCCTGGAGGCAGGGCATCCTGCTCAGTGTTTTTCTGGAGCCCGTGTTTGCCTGGTGCAGAAAAGCCTGCATGCAGCCCGAGCTGTGTATGGTACATGGCAGACCTCAGAGCTGAGATCATCCTGGAGATGCCAAAGTTACAGGCAGGCAGTGAGGATCTCTGACAGCCAATACATAACACCAAAAGTGGTAGAGGGAGACTGTGCATAAAAGAAAATCATATGTAAAATTTAATATGGGGTGCTGTTTGTTAGGGTTTTTTTTAAAGATAGATATGCAGTTTCCATGGACACCCATTTTTATCTTAATGTATGTTTCCTTTTATTAAATATGCATAACCAGGCTTGCTCAGGATGTGAAGTCTGGTGTTTGATTTTCTTTACATTTTCTCTAGGGAATTACTAATGGCAAGCAGATTTCTGGAGACATTTAGGTCAGTATTACCTTCCTGCTACCAGATGTTTCAAGGAAGCCAGCCAGATACAGGAAAAGGACAAAGAATACAGAGAAAGGGAACTGCTGTATGCAGTGTGAACATCTCATCTTCCCCTAACACAGCCCATTTTTCTACTGGAGCCATCTTTTCTTTCAACAGGCTTTCCCACCATTTAGTCCTCTTCTTGTTTTGCCTTTCTCTTAGCATTGGTAGCAGCAAAGTTATTGCTGACAAAATCTGATTGGCATGGAAGGTGTTGGCCATGTGATTTGAGGACTTGAGGCTCAGTCATGGGGAACAGGTATGTTAAGCAGAAATGCCCCAGCGTTTAAGAGGGAGCTTGTTTTGGTTGTTTTATTTTGGATATATCTTGCTTTAGAAGAAGAACCTCTCAACAGAGATATGCTTTTTTTTGGATGGCCTGGGAGGCATGGTAGTGTCTTACTGAGGTGTTGCACTTCAGGAAGCCTAAGCAGTGAATTACACTGAACTTAAACAAAGAGAAAAGGTAAATTGTATAGGGGGTGTTGAGTTTTCCTGAGTTTTGAGACAGAACTCTTTCTTTTGGCTTGCTGATGGAATGAGAATAAGAAGGAATTATAGATGGCTCTTTACTGAAGTTTTCCTTCTGTTTCCCAGTTGGGACACAAGCTCAGAGTTCATGGGTATGTTACCTTCTTTTAAGAAGCAAAACCAAAAGCAAAAGCAAAAAAAACCCCAGAAGTTATTTAAAGATAACTTCTTTAAATTAGCTTCTTCTTTGATTTTCGGGAACAAAAACTGGTACCAAATCCAGAAAGTGTATTAAAAACTATTGGTGCCACTTTGTTCTTTGTCCAGGTCTCCATCTGGTCATCTGGTTCAGGTTCATACCACTTTTTACAGTATTGTGGCCTTCTGGAATCAGGGAACACACATTTCTCTGTCAGGTTTAATGGTGAGAACTTTGTCACTGTCTCACTGAGGTGCCATTTCGAAGAGAGGAGAAAAATCCAGAATTATCCTATCAACATCACTTTTTCCATTGAAAAGGAAGAGTATAGGGCAGGTTCCCCACAAATGTCATCATTGTATCTGCTTATAGTACAGTCTTCCACCTGAAAGCTCTCATGGTGTTTTTATCCATTAGCTTCTTCTTTATCAGGGCCATTTTATATTATCTTGGACACTGTATTGAGCAGCAAACTATGAAAGCTAAGAGGCAGAGAGCAAAGGACAGGTGGCACAGAGGCTGCTGCAGGAGGTGACTCATTCGGCATTTCATTCTGATCAGATTACTACATTTAATTTGGGCATTGAAATCTGACGTTTTCTGTCACTTCTCATGGCAGACAGGAGGAAAGGTGGAGGGGGAGAAACTTTTGTACAAAGCTCTGAAATGCAGCAGGGCATGAAAGATTTGTTGACATTCTTTTTTATTGTTATACACTGGAAAATATCCATTAATTGCTTTCTAACACAGGCATAGAGTTTCTTGGCTGTGAGTAGGAGGCAGGTTACATTGAGCTTGGTGCATGTTCTTTCTGGCAGCAGAGATCAGGCCTGAAAACACATCTACAGATTGTACAGCTGTCTTCATGAGAGCCATGGACAGTGACTGAGTTATAAAAGACCCTGGTGAACCTCAGTTCTTTCTCATGCAGCAAGTACAGGAGCCTGGTGAAACCCTGGTCTGACATGGTATGCAGCCACATGCCCTGAAGTCCTGTTATTAATCAGTTTCTTCACAGCCTGAATGTGAGTCAGGCAATTCTTCAACGAGGCAGAAATGGATTTTGTGTGGTGAAACCTTGGATTCCTTATCCTAGTGCTACTGATGAGAGTGTAGAAAGAACTTGGATATGTTTTATGCCTTTATCTATGTGTAGGTAAATACACACACCTGTTGCTCACCTGCCTCAGGGAGCTCACTTTATGCATCCTCCCCCCTTCCCTTCACTCTCCTGCTGTCTTGTAAGAGGCAGGGAATCACAATCAGCAATTAACACTGTTGCACTAAAGTGCCTTTAGAAGGGATTCTTTAGCTGAATCCTCTCCAGTGATAATGATTCCCAGCAGGGCTGGTGATAACCTGCTGCAGAAGGATGAAGGGCTGCTTCCATCAGTGCAGTACCTGCAGATTGCCCTGGTGTGGACACATTCTGGAGTTACTTTCACACCAGTCTCCTGGGGCATGGCAGGCTGGGAGCAAGCTGCACTGCTTAAGGCTTACAGGCATGGTAACACATGTTCCCATGGCAGACAGGGATCTGCAGCAAAGCCCCTGCTCTAAGAAGGGGTCTGTGCCCTACAGCTGCCAGTGCTGTGTGTGATTAGTCAGCCCTAATGCCGAGCTCTGCAGATTAATGTGCTCCTCTTCTCCCATTATATCCCTTCTCCATGAGGCAGTCTATCTCTTGCATCAGTAATGGCCAGCTGCAGAGCCTCAGGGTTTTCTCTAGCTACTTTTAACTGATCTAGAACTTCTTATTTTTTCCATGCTCTGCCCTTTCCTTGATTGGTAAATTCCCCAATGTCTTTAATCAAGCTGTGTTGAGCCTAGCAGCTCTGGCAAGTTTTCTTTTGTTTTAATAAAAGGTGAGTTTGTTCCCCAGGCAGGTTCTGCCAGCTCAATTTCAACTATTGCACATTGGTCTTAAAAAAAAAAGGGGCCTCCCATCTCAAAACCACAGGCAATACAATATCCCAGGTGAACTCCTGCAACCTGCCCATTCCTCTTCAGAGGGAAAAAGGACTTTTCCCTCCCATTTCACTGAGCTCAGTGTTTTGCTGAGTGCATTCTTCATTCATAGCTTCAGGCTAATGGACTCAAAGGGTTTATTGTGTGGCTGCTGTTCAGCCCAGCCTTAGATCTCAGACGACCACTGGGCTCTCCAGAAATGTCCTTACTTAATATTACTTAAACCTGCAAAGCCAAAGTTAGGCATTCTTGAGATCTCCCTGCCTGTCTCAGTTCCCAGTCTCCCCCTTGTTTAGGCATTTAATAAAGCCTGGGAGAAATGTTTCAAGTAAACAGACTTTGGAAAAATTCACTGAAAAGGGAGGCAAAAATTTTGATATGAGTTTGGTCAGCACAGGTGAGTGGATTTTGTTGGCAGAATTTTTTAGTAGTATTTCAACCTCTTCTTGAGCTGTTACCTTTGCAACAGCTGGTTATGGAGCTGGAGAACAGGTGAGAGGAATCCCAGATAACTCATAGAGACTGAGAAGCTGTAACCCAGCAGCTTGTCCTGGTATTCCCTCTAGAATATGATGTTCCTTCAGACAAGCTTATTTTAAAAACCTTTTTCAGATTTTATATGGTTTGGGGTTTTTAAGCTTCCAGCTAACAGTATGATGAGAAAAATCAAAGGTAAGGGTAATTATTGGGAATAGTTCCAAAATTTATACACTGGAAGTGTGAAAACTGCTATTAAAAGCATCTCTGTAATTAATCTAGCCCTGAATAAATTGAAGTAGTAAGTCAAGTGAAATGTAGGGCTGTTTCAAGCAGAAGAAATCAAAATTGAAATATTGAACCAAACGATGTGAGAAATCATCAAAATTTACAAAATGCAGTAATTTATTTAGTTCCATGCTTTCTGCATAGAGGAAGTGGACCTCAGTAAAAATTAATTTAATGGGTCTGCATGAAAGTGCTGGGTCAAAGGTAATAAAACCATCTACAGCTGTTCTCAGAGTCCTGGATCGGGAAATTTGACCTGAATTCAGGAATAGCTTCTGGACAAGAGAAAATGCATTTCTTGGTGAGTTTATTGTTAGCTGAAAAAAAAATAAGTTTACCCTGCACCAGAGCAATATAAATAGCTTTTATCTCCATTACAAACAGACTTATTTCATGTATCAGTGATGTACTTTAAATCTCATATTTCCATTATAAACAGGTTTGTTTTACCAGTGACTTACTTTAAATCTTGTAGTAGAGTTCTGCCAACCTTAATTTTCTTTATGGGCAGATGCATAACAAAGAAAAATAGGTGCTATACACACATCCACATTCACTACCAGTGAAGCAGTGGGCTCAGCAAGATTTCCTTCCCTGCCAGACTCTGTACAGAACAGAATGAGAGGGAGATATTGGGGTGATTCCTAAGGGTTCCTTGTCATGGAGGAGGGAGAATTGGAATCAACATGCTGAGCTGGGAAGCTGTGCAAGCAGTAAGTGAGGCAGAGGGGAGCTGGTGCCCATGCAGGGCTCCAGCAGCTCCAGTGCTGCCTCTGCACGGGCCCCCAGTCACACAAATGTCATTAGCTTCAGGACTCAGTGTGTCTGCACAAACAAACCTCCCAGGCCCAGATCAGGAAATTATTGCACTTGCTTTCTGAGCAGAACAAAGCTTAGTGCAGTGATGAAGCTGCACACTTAGCATTGAAGACATGAATGTATGAAGTCAATTATAAAAGGGAAGCTCTGTGGTGCGCAAATAATTGGTACAAGCACAGTGGCTTTTCTGTGTGGAATATATCCTTGGTGTATTGCTGCAGCCTTCCAACACAACCAGAGCAAAGTCACGGACTGAAGAGAATAAACACACCTTAAAAAGTAAGGGGGAATAGACAAAGATGGGAAGTTAGGGGCTAGCAGTGGGATAGATATTAATTAATATTTTGAAAGCCCCAACTATCAATTTCCATGCTTTGAGATATTGAAGTTCTTTTAAGTACAGCCAGAACTCAGACTCCTCTGAGTCATTAATGGCTGTGATGATCATTAGTGCTGTGCACCCAGTGAGTGTTAGAAGCAAATAAAGACAGTTTATACTCAGAACTATTTACAATATGAATTGAAATAGAGCAAAGTGAGTAGAAACGATAACCAAATAAAACATAGGAGAGAGATTATTAAGTCAGGGTTTCGGTGGTGCTTCAGTGAGGCTACTGTAGGTGTGCAGGTTGCTGTGGTATTACTGCATCACTTCTTCAGTGGCTGCAAAGTGGCCTCAGCAGAAAAGGACTTGGGGTGCTGGTCAACAGCAGCTGAACATGAGCTCAGTGCGTGCTCAGGTGGCCAAGGAGGCCACTGGCCCCTGGCCTTATCAGGGATAGTGTGGCCAGCAGGACCAGGAAAATGACTCTTCCCCTGTGCTTGGCACTGCTGAGGCTGCACCTGGAATCCTGTGTCCAGGTCTGGGCCCCTCAATTCAGGAAGCACATTTGGGTGTTGGAGCAAGTCCAGGAGAGGGCAACAAAACTGGGGAAGGATCTGAAGAATCAGTCATATGAGAAGTGGCTGAGGGAGCTGGTAGCGTCCATGCTGGAGAAAAGGATGCTCAGGGGTGAGCTAATCACTCTCCATAACACCCTGAAAGGAGGCTGTAGAAATGTGGGGGTTGGTCTCTTCTCCCAGGCAACCAGTGACAGGAGGAGAGGACACAGCCTCAAGCTGCACCAGGGGAGGTCCTGTTGGGACATCAGGAAGAATTTCTTCACTGAAAATGTGGTTAAGCATTGGAATGGGCTTCCCAGGTAAGTGGTGCAGTCACCATCCACGGACATTTTCAAGAAATAATGACATGGCACTTAGTGCTACAATTTTGTTGATATGGTGGTGTTCAGCCAATGGTTGGACTCCATCATCTTGGAGGTCTTTTCCATCTTCAATGATTGTATGGTTCTGTAGTTCTATGATTCTATCCTTTCTCCACAATGCAGCTTTGTAAAAGGCAGTACCCAAGATTTCTCCTCACAGAATTTTCAAATGCAGGAAAAGTCACATAAACCACAATAACACCATGACCTCAAACCTGAGAGCTGGCTGATCTAATTTAATCTCTTAGGCCACAACGAATTTAGGATATACACACCCTGTCAGAGAATAAGTTTCTTCAAAGTCCTTGTGTGGCTGATTCCCATCAATAATTCTCTTCTTCCACTCAGTCCAACACACCCTCCTCCTCTTTTCATGTGCCTCTTGAGTTCCTGATTTCCCTCTCCTTGGCCACCAAGTTAAGAGAGCTGCAGATAAGCAGGTCCTTGAAGGCACTTCAGATGGCTGAAATCTTCCTGGTAGGAATGAATGCCTGTCAGGCAGCACCAGAACTGGCCATGGCAGTGTTCCAGCTCCTCGTGGGAGCCACTGTGGTGGATGTGGCTCTGCAGAGTTCCCTGCTGGCCCAAGAGGAGGAGGAGGCTATTCCATGGAGGATATCCTGAATAACTGCACTGAGGGCTCCCCTGGTGAGCCATTCATTGGGTTTAACATTTGGAATGGGGGATTTCAACAGCTAGATGAGATCCTGCGAAAGTTCTGGTGCTAAACAGCGCTTGATCACTGTGTAAGTACTGCATCCCATGTCTCATCTGTGATTTGTCACAATAACAGGCTCATTTTAAGACTGTTTCAAACCCAAGAAGACTCCTGCTTCAAGCAGCAAGGAACACAAGAAGTGGTTAAACAGTGTTCAGTATCCAGTACTAAACTCAGTTCAAAGAGGGTTCTGTGTCTAAATGCTAGGCAGCCTCTTCCACGGCCATTTAGGGTAGAAGTGAGGCTAGCACAATGCTGACAAGAAATTAAGTCAATATTTAAAAATATTCAGATGACATTTCAAAGGAGCTCTAGCTGCTGATGTAGTCACTTGCACAGTGGATGCTCCATCTGGCAAGTCATTAAAAGTCTGGAGAAAAATGGAAATGGGAACTAAATATAAAGATGATACACATTTTTTAGGGTAGAATTATCAGCCCACTATCAGACCATTATCTGAGTGGGTTTTCCTCTCTCTCTCCCTCCTTGTTTTTAGGGTTTATAATTTTGTTCACTATCATAGCCCTGAGGGGATCTGGTGGAGTCTTTGCTATGTCTTGGTTTTAGTTTTTTGCGTTTCAGTCAATCCCTCTCTTTCCTTCCTTTAGTAATGGGAAGGGGAAGTTCTGTCCTATTCAGGAAGGAGGTGCTGGAGGCTGAATGGCTGAAATGACATTTCCCATGTAATTTATTGGCCATCTTCTCTTCAGTGGAGGATGGTGACCATGGAGGAGGCCCTGGGTTGGTTCCTATCACAGCTGATTTCTTCTCTTCAGGAGCAGAACCTGGGCACACTGTGGGGCTCTGGCAAGGTCTCCTGGCTCATAGGTAGCACAGCAGGATTTGGGTCACTTTTTATCTTCCTCTGGTGTTTCTACAATGTAAGAAACATTACTCTCTGAGCTGCCCTGAATCTGTGGAGTTAAGAAGAGGTTACAAACAAAAGTCTTAATTCCCTGTACAGCAAGGAAATGACACTCAACATCCAGTTGCCAGGGAACAAAGTTCTTCCTAAGGAATAATGGACAATGGAGAAGCCAAAAATACGATTAAAAACTATTTGGCAATATACCATATTTTTACTTTGTCTCAAGCCTTCATCTTATGATTGCCTTGATAGAGGTGTAGAGCACAGAATAAAATGATGGAATGGGAAAGGAGCATAGATCATTTTTTTTCCAGTTCTATGTCACTGCTTTGCAGAGAGGATGTTCCTGCCAGGGGACAAGTTCATCATTTTTCAAGTTTTGTGTCAGTCTTCTAAAGAAGATATCTGTTGATCATGCCCAAATTTATCTAGGGAGTATATCTATCTCAGCAGAGAGAAAAATAATTCATTCTTTATATCTGCCAGTCAGAGCAAACATCTGTCCTTACAGTGAGGAAAAATTATAGAATCCATATCCATATCCTCTTTGACAAGTTGTCCCCAAGGAAGGCATGAGTCTCACTTTTGGTGTGTTCTGTGGCAGAAATAGTGGTATGCAACAGAAAAAAGAATCAGCCTTCCTAAACCAAAGAATATTTATCCCTACAATTTCTAATTTACACTCTGCCTTACTGCTGGAGAATTTTACACTGCTCCCAGAAAAACCTCAACCCTTTTTTGTGCTCATTACTGTTCAGGTTTAAAGAAATTGTTTCTCAATGAAAGATGCCTCACAAACTGCACGAGAAGACAGATTGCAAGGAGACACTTTCTGACTTTGAGTCCCAGCCACAGACTTTGGACTTTCCAATCTTATCAAGATGTTCAGGACAATAGTGTCTCCAAAAAGTAAGTCAGGCCTTGAAGTAAGAGGACAAAGCTTATCATGTCAAGTGGCAAAACATAGGAGCAAAGGAATAGTGGCTTAGGGGAAAGAGAAAAATAAAATGAACTATCATCAGGTTATCAGGTTTACAGTTTTATGATCTGTACAAGCTTAATAGAGTTTAATAGAGTGGAAATCCATACCTTTGAAGCTGCTGTTGGAATGCATACTGCTGATGGGGTTAATTGAGGAAGGCCTGAATTCTGTGAGGTCTTAATAGAGCCACTTAAGTGGGTAAAATATGTATTCATTTTTATGTTGACAAAACAATTAAAGCAGTAGCTCATGGCTGTACTCATCTGTACTATCTGCTGCATATTATCTTATGCAACTTCAGTGTGTTTTTCTTTATCCTCCCTGTGTGTTGGTGCTGCCAAACCACCCCTCTCCCTCTTTTCTGGTCCTTTTGTAATTGGAGGCACTGTTTTCCTCTTCTTCCCCTCTCTCTCCCTTCAGCATTGCCTTCTGTTCCTCCCTGTCTCTCACCATAGACTGTGGAGTGTGTTATGTTTTGGAGTCCTGGTTCTGAGAGACAAGCAGCAACACCTGCTCATAAAGGTCTGGCAAGCCCTTTGCCAAAGCTTTTGGGATGTTATATCTATCACTGGTGGCCCTGAAAGTTTACACCAATTTGAGACAGCACTATTGATGCAAAACCTTTATTACAGGAGGAAATTTTAAACTTGATGAACATGGGAACAACTACAGCTATAATATTTTTGGGGGAAAGGAGGAGGCTTTTGTTATTTTTCTCAGCTGTCAGTTTCAGTTTTGACGTGTTTTCTCCTTATTGGGCCAATTCTGTTAATGCTTCCTTAGGATATACAATAATTCTTAAGGCTCCCTAGCTATGGAGTCATATTTAGACTTTTGAAAACAGGCAAAACATCCTTAAGGGCTCTTAAGTACACTAGTGATAATGTTAACTGAAGCAGTGAGAGATCATTCCTTTCTTGGCTAAAATATTTCTGCAGGACAGTGCCACAGCCTTGGCTATATTCCATCAGTCTCATCTTCCCTGGCTCACTGTCATGGCTTGCTAGTCTGGAACAAAGCTCTCAGATATGTTGCAAGAAATAAAAAAAATCTTATAGAGAAAGAGAGTCAATGACCACAGTCAGAACTATTAATACCAAGCAAGGCTGTTAAAGGAACATGTGGCAGATCTTCACACTGGGCTCCCTTTGTGACTCTTTGATCCTGCGCAGCTGTAGAACAATTCAGAGTAGTCACACCTGCTGTAAAACAGCTCAGTGACTGTACTAATTGCTTAACTGAGGAAAAACAGCATTAAATAACATGAGAGTGACCACACTGCTTCTGCCTTCAATCACTCAACAAGAGATCAAACACCAAGATCTGCTGCTGAAACACAGTGAGAAGGAACAGGAGACCTGGCACTTGTGCTGCACTTAGAGCTTGAGTCTCAGCTAATACCCTCGGGGGAAGAATTTGAACAGAACTTAAAGGCATTTGGGGTGTTTGGGGGCCATCTTCCCTGTGTTTCTATCAGTGCATATTCTCATGGATGTGTTTGGGGGCTGGAAGGAAGCAAATGTCTGCAAAACCCAAATGCACATCAGCCAGCCCCAGGTTTCTGAGGAAGGAGAGTCAGTGAGGAGATGTGAAACCAGCTTTTTACAGACAGGACAAAACTGCTGGCCAGGAGCTTTCTGGGTAACAGTCCCCATCCTGCTGTAAGAAGCCTTTAGGCAAAGAGATCTGTAACATTTTTGTCTGAGAAACAGAATGGTGGGTGCTGAACTGAGCTACATTGAAAAGTTTAACGAGCACCTATCACGGATGTGGATACTTATTGTTCAAAACACAGGACATTTTTTATTATTAAATTAGGGTAGATTTGAGCTAATGGAGTGGGATGTTACTATTTGCTATTTCCAGATCTGAAGCAGGCAGCTTTTTATCACCCTCAGACACTGCAGGTGTTTTCACTGTAAAGATCTGGGGGATGCAAGAAGATGGAGACTAATTTGCAGGTCTTACCTAAAATAGTCATGTATTTTAAGCATTCCTTCCAGTGTGAGACAGTGATAAATTAGAAATCCCTGCCCTGGTAAGGCTTGTTAGTAAATCTGATATGCAGTTAGCTGACAACTCTGATGCATGGGGTTTCAAACCTGCTCTTTGGCAACCCTGCCTTCTGCCCACCGCCCACCTCACTGTGAGGAAGTATATCCATCAAATTTTACATGGGATAGCTCATATTGCTATCTGGATGATAGGAGCAACATTTTCTGCATTAGCAACTCTCAACAGATAATGTCTAGAGGATTGAGAGAGGGAGATTAAGTCTGAATAAATATCCTGTGTTATTCATATTTAATCATTTTACTTAGACATTGTCTAATCAGTCAAAGCAACAACTGTTACTGACATATAGGTTTCATAAAAATATATACACTAAACTAAAGCACTAAGCCTTGTCCCTTTATATCCATGTCGAGCCTGTAAACAGAGCTCAGAACAAACTGACTTAGAAATAGAAACTGATGGCTGTAATGAAAGAGCCATGCTACCAAGGAATGACAAACAGGAAATTTGGACAAATCTACACTGCTGGAGGAATGGGGAAGGAGAAATTGTCCTGTGAGTAGCTTGGTCTGGTAAGTATATCTTTGTCACCCTATTAGCTTCTGAGTTTGGGACAGATTAAAGCTGTGAAACCTCTCTGGCCAAGTATACATGTTTTAATATCACCACTTTAGAGTCTTCCCCCCCTCCTTCATCAATACCAATAGGATGGAGGGAAGGGGAAAAGCAGCAGGGGGAGAGAGGATGGTTTTGGAGAGACTAAAATGTTTCTGTTTCTCCTGGTACAGAACTACAATACTTGGCAAAAGGCTGGGAAGCAGCATTTGAGGGAGAGAGGGAGGAAGGAAACAGTGAAGATGAGCTGAGAGGGGGACAGAGATGGTGATTTGAAAATTTCTAGAAGAGACAGAGCGGATTTATTGCTGATGTGCTGTAAGTAAAGTGCACCAAAACCAGTTCGGCTGAGGTGAGCTGGCATGTGCTTTCACAATGAAATTTGGCTCCTCCATCACAGGAAATATTCTCTGGTTGCTTCCCCATCATTTAACTGCATGGCATTCTACTTAGGACACAGCAAGCTGTTCTCTACCTTCAGAGACAGCCAGTACGTGTAGCAATGTCTTGAATGTTTTCATTGCAGCAGAGAATAGGAACCTCTCCACGGCAAGCATTAGCAATGCAATTTCATAACTATCTGTTCAGACAGTGCACAGGAGCTTGAAAAACAATTTGAGACACTTTATTCCCCCTGGGAAATGCCATCTGGGAATATGTTAATCTGACAAATATGCAAAAGGCTGTCCCTTATTGGTGAACCATGAAGAAAACCACCTCCTTTTTCTTCTGGGTTTGTGAGATGTGCTCCTCCCTGCCAAGAGTGGAGCAATCCTTGCCCTCTCATCAAACCAGACAGCTGAAAAGTATGGAGACATTGTGCTGCCTCCTTCGACTTGCAATGTGAATTTGATATTATCTGTACCACCTTTGACAATGCACTTGAAATTAATCAGAGGAGAAATGTCTTATTTGATTATATTTGACCACGAACATTGATCAGTTGCATGCAATTTTGACTTCAGATCTGCATGTCCAAAGTCCTTTCTAAAAAGGGCAAAATATTACCCAGAGATACACAGGAGCTTGTATTATCTGAGTCTCTGAAAAGATACTCTCAGGGGAAATGAATGTACATCTGGGAAATTAAAAATCATTTGCTATGAAACTCTCAGTGAGAGATGGACAGTATCAGAAGAGAGATCCCCAAGACATCAATCCTTTGCCCATTCACTTTTCATTGCAGCTGTGTTAGCTCATCCTACTTTCATATGCTTGAATTCATTTCTGGCAGGTTAGAAATTCTGTCAGTCCTCTGAGGAGACCATGGCACGACCCTCAGTGTCTCAGGTGGCACAAGAGGCATATGACTTCTCCATTTGTAATCTGAAAAACCCATGGAGACTACATAGTCCTCTATATAGCCTCTTTTTCAGGCTTCCTTTCTCCCCTTTCAGGGCAGTTGCTGTGGCCTTGGGTACAATGATAATTTGGCAGCCTTTGGGCAGATCAGTCAGAGGATTTCTCAGGCAGACTCAGAGGCAGGTGAGCCATGAGCTCTACACAGTACACGGCTTGAGGGCTTTGCTTTGGATGTTTTCTGTGTCTCCTAGGCTGGAATTCCCACCAAGAATGTTGTTCAAAGCTCTCCATAGGCCTTGTTGTTGGTGTACACTGTCACATCCTCAGTGAGGACACGTCTGGTCCATGACTGGAACAGAGCCTCAGGTTTAGCTGCCTCCAAAAGCTCTGGAGCTTCCATGCACCAAAACTGCTCCACAGACTGAAGCAGCACAGAACTGCCCTGCTTTACTGAATGAAGCAGTTCTGTTAAGGAGCACTTGGGATGCTATTGGAAAGCATTCTGCTGTTACTTGTGTCTTAAATGAGTAGAGATCATCACTTGCCGCTTCTGACCCTTCTTCACCCTCTGTTTCTTGGGCTAGGGTAGACTTCCCAAATTTGCTCTATCCCACAATAGTCCATCACTTTTCACTGATGACAGTAATTCAAATTAGGGTGGAAAAAAAAAAAAGAAAAGCAGAGAAGAGATGCTTGTTATTGCAAGTAGCAGGATAATGCTCTGATGTCTGCTCTAGTCTAGAGCCTGTGATAATTTACACTACTCAGCTGCATGGAATCTGTGAACTCAAACAGCACACAGGCTCAGGCAACTCCTCTTCTCCTAAAAGACCATCAGGATTGCCATAGTCCCCACACCTCTCAGAGACTTCAGTGTACTGAGGTGGATTTGCATGTCCTGACAGCTTTTTCTTGACTGTCAGATTCATCTTTCCTTTATAAAGGGCAATAGCTTTTCCTACCTCTCACCCTGTAACTTTCCTGCTCTTCAGGCACCCAAAGGGTCTTGGATGGCATTTCCTGGAGGGAGTAAAGTGTCTCAAGCTGTTTTTCAATAGGTTGTTTTTTTGGGTTTGGTTTGTTGGGTTTCTTTTTCTTTTTTGGAACCTGAGAAGGAATTAATATTTCACAAAAGTGACTGGGTGGGTGGAGGGGGGGAGCCTGAATACAAAATCCACTTGTTGATTGGGATTCTGTGGTGGGAGTAAAGGAAGAAAGCATTGCAGGGAGTGTTTTCAAGCTCTTAAGAACATGTTTTTCCAAGTGCTGTTCTTAAGCATAAGACTTTTAATAATAAGAGCACAGTAGGGTAATATAAATGACACAAAAGGCACTCTCATTGCAAAGCTGAACAGTTTGTGGTTTAGTAGATTTTTATGATAAAAGAGACAAAAGGAATAAAAGTTTTTTCCTTCTCAAAAGCTACCATGCCTAGTAACATCTTTTGCTAATAAAAAGAATTCAGCCTCCCCCCCCTCCTGAGATATGTTCTCACCCAATTAAAGTCCTCCTGCAGATCTGTGGGCCTATTGACAACTTGTTCCATGCCACTAAACTTGGTTTGCTGCCCTGTTACAAAAATTACAATGCAGTGCTCCTTAGATGGTCTTAGTGTTTGCAAGTGGCAGAGGAGAGGGCGTTTTGCAGACCCTCAGCCTCCTACCTGGGATCTTCATTCTATCCTTCATTTCCCTCTTTGTTTTCCCTTCCATCTTGTTTGTCAGCAGCAGGGCTTAGCCACCAACAGGAAGAGATTCAGTTTCCTTTTGTATTGTAGCAAAACAACTGGTGTTGTTGTTTGCCTTTTATTCTTTTTGCCAATTTGCCCTAGGCAAGCTGGAGGTGAGGAGCTCTGAAGTGTGCAAATTTGCCACAAAGATACACAGAAAGAGGCTGGTGTCTGTGAGCACATGGAGAGGGGAATAAACTGTGGGAAACAGAAACCAGCATCCTTTAACATGAAATCAGCCTGTGAAATCTTGATGCAGAGAAGGAAATCCTTTTCTGTGCAGAACACCAGGAGCTCGATGCTAGTCCGAATAATGAAATCCTCTCAAAGTAGACCTGTAGATAAGCTGTGCAAGTAATATTAATGCCAACTATCATTTCAGCTGCAGCCCACCAGCTGCTGCAGGCTCTTTGTAAATCTGAGTGCACTGTGGAAAGAGAGGCAGTGTCCCCCCATTAGCAGTTCAGTCACCTGCTCATACCAGAGGATGGAATCCAGATCACTGACTTCATGCCTTGGCAGAAACAGTAGGAGCAGAGGCTGCCCCAAGTTCAGAAAGCTGAACTGTTTAGTGTTGGAGACTAAGGCACAGTAAAATCTAAGGATGAGACTACAAGGTTTTAAGGGGAATATATGACCTTAATCCCACTAGAGGGCTTTGTATTGGTTTCCTCTCTCTCACAGACCATGTGAAAGGTTTGGGTAGCTATCTAGTACAGTTTCTATGAGCCACTCAGGTATGGAAGTCCCACTGAAATTAGGGGAGAGGCCTCAAATAACCACTTAAGAGCTCTGTCATGATGTATTTTTGATATATAAAAGAGAAATAATAAAACTTCCAGGGTTTTTTCCCTGTTTAGATCTCTACATTCCTTGCTGAACGAGCTTTTTCCAGTACAAAGGGATCCCATATTTTGGCACCACAGTAGTTTTAGGCACAGCTCTGCTCTCTGGACAGAAAGGCCAAAGCAGGCTGCAGTCCTTGAGTCACCAGGATCTACCCCAGCACTGGCAGCAGAACACTTTCTCTGTCTGCCCAGCTGTTGGATCCATTCCTGATCACACATCTGGTGCAATAACCCTGCGTGGATCACCTGTGTCTCTGTAAAAATGCATGCACAAAGGAAAGAGCTGTACCTTGCTGTGTGGCTCTAGGCCAACCCACTCTGCAGCACCAGACAAAATGCCTAATAGAGTATTACCTCTGTCTTTTTTAAATTTCTCTGATTAAAAGCAAACCTTTGTCTCTGCTGGATGCATTTGTTATTGCTAGTTCATTGGCTAGTGCTTATACAGCTGGTTTTAGCCTCCATTTAAAATGCAGGGAGTTTAAGCATTACGTGTAGAATACAGCAGGATAAATAAAGACATACTTGAGCAAACATACATTTAGTAATTTATTTTTCTACCAGCAGTTTTAGAGAGCTGTGGGGTTTGTGATTTTTTTTTTTTAATCTAATCCATTCAGTCAGCGGTCTCAAGAGTGAAAGCTTCTGCCTCAGCTTGGGGTTGATGCTTGGTCGAGCCTTAAAGCTTCATGGTTTTTTGACACTGCACTAAGTCTGAAGCTTTGATATCTGAGGCTGCTGCCTGCACAGCCTAAATCATATTTTAAAGTTTATTGGTACAAAGGGTGCCTTTCCTCAGACATACACATGTGCATCCACACACAGCATTTTTCCACTTTTTTTAGCTACCTACAAGTTTCTGTAGGATTAGAGGATTCTTTCAGTTACAATTCCCACATGGATGTTGCCATCTTTAATTGAAAGCTCGCAGTATTTGTGGGCTAAGGTAATGCATACTTGTGCTTGGCAGTGCTGATTGAGGGTCAAAAAGAGAAATGAAAATGTTTTTCTCACTCCATTACTATAGCTGCTCTACCTGGTTCTCTTTGGCTGTGTGTAAAAGCTGTTGCTGAGGCCAGAGGGATTAAGTGAAGGCCAGACCTGATGCACAGAGAGCAACAGTCACTTTTGGTGTGTGGATACAAACCAGAGCATCTTTCATGGGTCTCCAAGGAGCTCGTTTTTTGCTTGGCACAATGGCTGTGCAGATTCCTTGGCTGCTGTGTTTACTGCTCCCCTTTAGGCTGGGCCTGAGGAGATGTGTGATCCACCTTCTGAAGTGTAGAGTGCTTCTAGTTGGGGAAGTTCGGGTCTGTCTTTCACAGACTAATGGAGCACACCAGGGCATGGGATTAGCAGGATTAGCAGGATCAGTGTCTGAGTCGGAGCTGTTCAAAGCTTTCTCCAGTGTACAGATGCTGCTGGCAGGAAGGAGATGTGGCTCCCTATGGGAAGGGCAAGACACTGACCATGCACTCATTCTTCTGTTTCAGTCATCCTCTGTTCCCAAATGTGCTTTATACAAGGAGTACAGAGTATTTGCACGTGTGCCTTTGTACCAGATGTAAACTTTCTGACAAGCCATTCAAGCCAGTGGCACTAGTGATTGCCTTTGTATATCTCCTGCTTTCCATCCACACAAGTGAGAGCACACAAAGAGATTGTGCAGGCTAAAACCCATGCTGAATTTATTTACACAGAGTTGTAAATCAAAAAGCAGCACCCAACAAAATTCAGCACACTGAGTAATGAGAGTGATGTGTTGTTATTCAGTTCAATGTCTTTGGAGGAGACACTAGAGGGATGGTGTCATCAGGGAGAGAAAAGATGCAAGAAGGCTGTAAGTGTGAGTTTCTTGTGACAGAACAGTTCAAGTCACAGCAGCTTATTTCAGAGGCCAAGAGCCCTCAGTAACACAAGGCCAGGACTGTGAAGAGGTGACCGAGCAGAACTTCATTCCCAGCAGAAGTAAAAAGACTCTTAGTGTAATAAAAAAATTAAATCTAATCCAACATCACCTGCAGTTATGAAGGATAATGCAGAAAACCTGCTGTTCCAGGTGTTATTTCCAGGTGTGGCTTTTCAGGAAAAGCTAAGGAACGTAATACCTGTCAGTGGGACTTACACTCTTAAATCCCATCAGTACTTAAAAAAAAAAAATTCTCACTGGTCCCCTCAGCCATTGCAGTTACCACTGCCAATGGCACCTGGAATCTTTTGCATCTACAGGGAATACCTAGAAGTTCTCAGGGCTAGAAATAAAGCAGAGGGTCTTTCTTTTCCTGTTATTTTCAACAAAACTCTTTATCAGTCATTCTTTAAAGAGCTGAGATACTCTCTCATACCTACTGTCTGCAGTTGTCACCTAGAGTAAAAAGCCAAGTATTCAGGTTTTTCTTTCTTCAGAGTAGCTGCAGAGAGCTCAGGGAGTATATTGAAATACATTAGTAACACAGAAAACCTCCTCCATCTACTCTATCACCTTGGTATTTTCCCTCCAGCTTCTATTTATCATCTATATATAGATTTCCTGAATGAAGAGAATTCTTCAAGAATTCATGATTCAGGCTGTAGGGCCAGGAGGTAACTGGGGGGAAGAAAAGAAATGGCAGGTAAAACATAATTAATTGTCCATGCACTGCTTTCCCTCAGCCATCTACACAGCTCTTTCTTTTGGAAGTGGAAATGCCTTGGTATAAAGGTCAAGGTATTAGTGCGCTGGGCAGGATTCAGACAACCTTTTTTCAATTTCTGCTATTGACTCCCTGTATGACCTGAGGTAGGTCCCTCATTTCTCTCTTTCTTAGACCTCTATCTGTAAAATAAGGGTAAGTGTACTTCTTTTCCTTTTTCTAGTCTATTTGTCAGCTTTTTAAGCCTTGGTGTTAGGTGTGGATGCAAACACATCCCACCTAGGGCTCTAAAAACATAATGACAGGAATGTAAATATTTAAGGCCTGAGCTTTAAAATCAGCACAGTCTATCTGCTCTCTGTTACTGATTGTTTTTCTTATTTGTATCCTTCTTTATCCGTTAAAAACTGTGATTTTAAATCAGCAAAGTAAATGAGCCCATTAATATAGAGCAGGAATTTGTGATAATCTTAGACCACTTTCAGACTACTGAAGATGGGAAGAAACTTTCCAGCAGAAAGTTCACTTGCAACTGCAGCTTTGGATAAGGAGTTTCTTTAGGAAAGTCTTGCTGGCCAGTGTCTACACAAGGCACTGACTACAGGGATCACTGGCTGATCTGGCACTGCCTTCCCTGTCATCCTCAAAGGTACTGTAAGAAAATGCAGCAGAAAAGGATATGCTATTTAAATTCACAGCAGTAACAGCAGTAAAATGTTTAAATGCCCCCACGAAGCAGCTTCTTAATATCCTGTCAATGCCACTTCTCTCACACCCCTGCTGTAACCTAGAGGAGCAATCAGAGAGACGCGGATTTCCACAGCAAAGCTGGCCAAAGACATGTTTTCCCCTGGCCAAATCCCACCTCCTTCTTGCAGTTCATCACCCCTCAGCTGTGTTGATACAACAGTTTGTTATTAACATTATTTTCAGGCAGTTCGCTTCAGGAATCCAGGCTAGGGTTCAGCCCCCCAGTCTGGTGGCACAAGCGAGGCGCGTTGGACGCGGGGTTGGAATGGGATGTGCAACTGGGAACAGAGATTGGTGATGCTGGGCTTGCTGCTGGGCCAGGCTGCAGTGCAGCGACCCAGGGCTCCTGTCCACTGCATGGCAATCAGTGTGTGTGCTTTCCTAAGGAGCTGGGTGCTCAGTGAATTCCTGAGGTTATTCATGGCACAGCATTCCTTGGGAGAATGTGCTATTAGAACGTTGTCTCACAGTATGTAGGAGTTGGAGTCAATGCTGGGAAATATAAAACTTGTGACACACTGTGATAATGGGGGCATTTAACACAGACCATTGAGAAATCATAATCAGGGGAATCAAACAAGAAAAGCTATATGAGTGACTTGTCGTGAGTTTTTATTTTCCTTTTTTTCTTTCTCTAGAGGGTGAATGAATGGGGATGGTGGCTCAATTTCTGGCTTTTAAGACATAATTTTAACAGTGACCTTACTAAAACATTGTTGAACCTCATTTTGCCTGAGTTACCAAAATTGACTTCAATTTGCATGCTTGTGCAGAAGCTTCTGCTAGGTAGAAGCAGAGCATTTATGGTCTCCAGATGGCAGCTGTTTTGATATATGAAGGTCACATCTTTTTAGATCCGTTTGTTTTGTATCCATAGACAAACTGGTTGAGATTTGGGGCTGCTTGGAATCAGAATGAATGGATAATGAATAATGGAACCTCAGTTTCCATGCAGGAAAAGTAGTCTGTGAGCTACTAAGGATACACCTATTGATCAGCCAATTGGCCAATGCCAGCAAGCACTTTCTTAATCAGAAAAAAAAAAGCCATACCTGGGGATACATGCTATCAAAATTACCATCAGAGAAAGGAAGGAACTTCACAAGGAGAATACTGATGAATTTATTCTTCCCAACAAAAATTGTGCAGATAAGCCCATTAACAACCTTCTGTTTCTGCTTCTCCTTGTATTAATTTTCTCTTTCTTAGTTGAAAATTTAGGAGAGCATTTAATCTCTTACAAATTATGTAGAATTTTATGCCTATTTGTCTAGTTCCTTCCATTAGCAAGGGTAGAAAGAAGTTTTTGTCAAGTATGTCATTAATCCTGAGCTTCTAGGCTTGATTTGACTATTGTGAATAGAGTAACTTCCGAAATCCATTTGAAAATGTACATATCCATGCTTTTTTTGAGCAGAAAAATTGCTCAGCTTTCTGGCAAATGGCGTGCAGAACATCCAGCTTCAGTCTCACAGGTGGAACATGGGGACTTAAAGTGACAGAATCAAAGCCTAGGAGAAAAGAGCAGAACAAGGCTGGATTCTCAGAACTGACTAATGATAAGAGGGGCCTAGAAGATCTGGCTTTTGGCTAGCTTTGAAAGTCTAACCTCAGAAGATTTAGAAGCATTTAAGATGTCTCAAACTGGAGCCAAAATTATCTTCAGTCTAACGTTTGCTCATTGACTGCTCTCTTCTCTTTGGGCTGGTGACTTCATTTGTCCCACAGGTCCTTTAACAATGCATTTCCCTATCGTTCCTGTGGTCCTTTCATCCCGCCTCATTTCCTGGGAGTGCTAAACTACTTGGAGTTCCTTTTTTTTCCGCTAATTTTAGAGTTCAAAGTATGGATTTGTAGCAAATTATTCCTGATGAGTGGTTTCATTAAAAGAACAGAAAGGAAATTGTTCTAAGAACCTTCTGTGTTGGAGAAAAGAGGGATAGTGAAATAAAGTACAGCCTCACACAACACTGAGAACTTCCCAGAACTGTAATGCATTGTTTTCTGTAGCATTAAATGGATGGTTTGGACATGCTGCTACACCTCTTCTCTGCTGAGATTAAGATGAGCTCCCCTGCTAAACACAGTGCCCTTCCCTATTCACAGAGGGGATTTTCCAACATGGTAACAACAGTTCACTACAAATGGGACAATTTCTCCATAAATATCATAGACATAGAGCCAGAATTTTAGTGCATCTCAAGCCCTAAGAGATTCATTAAGAGATTATTTGTACAAGAAAATGCAGTTTTTTCATGCATTTTAGTTGCTGAGTATCCAGTACAGTTTCTTCCAAGATCACTGGGGAATTGTAGCTGTATACCAATCAATAAACACAGTGGGACTTCCTCAGCCTGTGATGCCATCAGCCATTGTCTTGATGAAAGACATGTAATCTTGTGAAGATTTTCAAATTATTATTTAGATAGTGTCAGATTAATGCTACTGTATCAGGAAGGTAAGACTAAACTGGGAGAGCCTGGCGTGTATAAAGCTTAGAAGAAAGGAGAGAACCTATCTGTCACTGGGTCAGACTCTCAGAGGGCTGTTCATAATGGATTTTCATGAGTTAACCTTTTATCTTGTCTTTTCAAAATGCTGTCATGTAACATGAGTTATGTGCTACCAGATAATTTTCCTAAAGCAGTTGCAGTGCACACCAAAGATATTTGTGCTCTTTGTCTGGACTATCATTTTAGAACATGCTTTAACTACATCCTCTGTAGAATATAGTCACTCTGGGAATCTTTCAGAGACACAATTCACAGCAGACAAACCATCTCTTATGTGTAGTCATGCAAAGTGAAATAAAACAAGGTGAGACTGAAGGCATCAGTCGACTTTAAAAGTATCCAAATCAGTTCTCCCAGGAGAAGGCAAAAAGGCAGTGGTTCTAATCTTGCTGTGGCTTGTACAACACAACACTGATTAACACTTGTTCACGTTCTGCCCGATTTCAGTGGAAATTCCATGGGGCTTCTGGGAATTCTGAAACTGTCAGAGGAGGAATTCATTGAGGGTTACCTGCTACAAGGAAAAGACAACTAGCTCAGGCAACATTGCTTCAGCTCAGGAACACAACATGGCCCAGCCTGGCTTTGGCTACAGCCCTGTGGCTTGTACTCCCCTGAAGGGCATTGTATGAATCTGAACCCTTTGGGGCCAAGCAGGGCCTGATGTCTGGGCTTCCCACATTTTGCAGATGTCTTCAAAAATGGAAATTACTCAATGGAGGCAGCACGAGCTCAGCATCCCAGCCCAGCACTGTTTCCCACCAAGAACCTGGGCAGAGTTGAGGTGTTTTCCCATCTAACCCTGGAGTGTGATACACTTCAGGTTGGAGACAGGCGCCCTTCTGCTCCACCCAGGGAGGTTTTCCAGCATGCCAAAGTGCTTAATGAGCTCTGGAGCCCAGGATGAAGGTGCTCACTGAATTAAATCATCTTTGGGACTACGCAGTGTAGAGAGTAAATACTGTACATCACCATCTGAGAGGCTGGCTCCTAACTTCAATTTAATCCCTATTTAGACTGCTTGAATCTTTATGTTCTCATCCATAAAATGGATTTAACAGCATTTCCCTGCCTTTCAAGGCAGCTGGGTAAGCACACAAAGATATGTGCCTTAGCACTAATGAGCTCTTATGAGTACTGTAAATGAGAACCATCTAGATTAAAATGGTACAGGGGCTTTTCTTTATTTTACAGAAAATAGCTGAATCTCTAAGGTCACTTATGAGGGTTTTTTTCAGTGGAAACCTTTAAATTTTCTGTAGGAAAGAGTGGGGCCTGAATCTATCAAATGTAAAGGTGCATGCATAAATATGCATAGAGCAGTCCAACATTTTCACCCTAAGGAACTACAGTATAAAATATTTTATTATATTTTATTTTGTTTTATTTTATATTTCAATTTTTTTTCACAGCAAATGAAAAAATTGTGTCTACTAGAGTCAGCTGCACTAGGGAGAGATCTGATGCCTCAGATTGCTGTCTTTGGGCTTTGGACTCCAAAAGTGACGGAGTAGTTCCACAGAAACAGAAGGTTGAATGAGAGAAGAAAAAATATCATGTTTTGTACACAAATTATTTAATCCAAATCCACCAATTATTACACTATGATATATGCTTGTAGACTTTGACTAGTGTGAAACATGGCAATATCTACTTTTTTGGACAGAATATATTTGTTGTACAGAAGAAGGGGCAAGCATGAGCTTGAGCTGCAGAGGTACAGAGGAGCCATTCCTCTCAGACCTGCTTTGTCTTTTGCCCTTTACTTGTGTGTGTACTTACTGTGCTTGTGCCTGGTTAAAGGAATAAATTCCTCATTTGTGGCAGGATCAGAAAGCCCTATCTCCAAGAAAGAGAGGAGTATCATGGTGTAAAATGACTTTCAATTGTTACTTGGGCTTGAATCCAATTGACTTCATTGCTTGAAATTAGAAAATGAACATAGTACTCTCTTTTCTTGGGTTGGTTTTTGATTTGGTTTCTTTTTGTTTTGTTTTGGGTTTTGTTTGTTTTTTTCCTCAGGTGTTTGAAATAAGATAATTTGGAGCATCCTCTGCTATTTATCACAAAACCGGCTGCAGAGCTGAAACATGAGATGTACAAGACAAAATGAATAGAGATTGTCATCCTTTCTGGTTTGTCTCTTCCTGCAGGATTTCTGAGGTGCCCTTGCAGTGACACCAACCATGTGTGATTCCCGTGAGTATGATTATGTCTGGATGCTTAGCACCAATTTCCAAGCTGAAGACTATGACTTTTATTGTGTATTGTTTATAAAGTTCCTGCTAGGCCTAATGCTTGCTTCACGAGAGATTACTGTTGAATATTTGAGCTGAACCTGTCTCATACCACTTAACAACCCACTTTATCAGTACACTGTCCACAGTAATGCTGAACACACTTCCTAACGGGACATATTTTAACTGTTCCATTACTTTATCAGAAAACTGGCCCTCCTTGTTGGTAAATACCTTCTACCTTCTTGTACCTTGGACTGACACCTGACAAGAGGGTCAGGGTGTCCTGCATGCAGTTGAATGTTATTTCACCACCAACATTTCACTCTGGAAACTTTCGACTCTTCTCAATTTTCCAAGTCAGCAATTGGATCATATTTATTTAGAGCTGGCTGTGCAAATGTATTGATTTGTAGCCTGTTATTGTTTTTTGCCTTGTATTTATGTGGCTCTAATGGACTGAAAGTGTTTCAAAACTGAAGGGTATTAAAATATAGAGCTTTTTCTCTGGGTAAGTGTAGGGAATATTATAACTTGAAATCTGTTCTAAAATGTGATTTTACAGCATTTATATACTGTTATTTTAAAGCTAGAGATACTGTGCCATCCTGTAATTGAGTACAAAGCCATGAAAATAGTAGAAAGAAATGAAGGTACAGAGAGGAAACAATGGAGCTGGCAACACAAACCCTTGTCAAATGTGAGGAATGAGCTTTGAAACAAGCTCTGACTTTGCCTCAGCATCTTTGCCTCAGGTCGAATAATCTCACCCCCCCAGCCAGATGTCACCATATGGCCAGTGACAACTTTCAATTAAAGGCCTATAGTATTTATCATCTCCTTTTGCATATGGATAAAAAGCAGTCCTGTGACCTGCCCATTGCACCCAAGAGGATTTGTGCTCCTTCTTTAATTGATGTGTGCAGCAAGACTCATACCCATCTTGGTGCTGTAAGTTTCCAAGGCCAGTTTTAGTGTTTTGAACCTTTGTTCAGCCACTGCCAGCTCTCAGAACTGGATTGAGCCTGCATCTCCAGCAGTCCCTGGGTACTGAGAGTGGGTTTTGGAGAAGTTCAGGGCTCAACTCTTGACAGTGATGGAAAGGTCACTGTGCATTTCTGCATGGGGCACTTTCAGAGCATGGCCACACAAATGTGAATGTGGTGTCATGCATCTCAGCTATGGAGCAAGGAACCCACTGCATTGTGACAGCACCAGCCACACTTACCAAGGCATCCTGGCACCCTTCACAAATGAGGGACAGATGTCAACGATCCAGTCAGCTGCTCATCCTTGGGATTGCGTAATGATTATACAACAAATTTGATCATAGGAGTTACTATGTGTTTTAAGTTAACTTTTGTGCATGGCTGGGCTTTCCCAGTAATCCTAGACAGTATCCAAGGCACCATTCAGCAGCTTCTTGCAAATCCCTGCAAAGCAATTACTGTTCTTTCTACATATTCAGGAGTTGTCAGTTTCAGGTGCAATTAAAGTAAAATTGCTTTCAGTAGGTACTTGGCTATGATGACTTTTCCTGGTCATAATTCTCTCTACACTATGTTGTTTCTTCAGATAAAAATTATATTTCTCTTGTGCCCTGGAATCTCAAGCTCATTTTTGACCCAAAGCATCCTCAGAGAGTTGTAAAACTAAGATGTTATAACTGCACATTACCTAGTAATGAACATTGTGAGAGTCAGGCCAGGAAGATGAAGACAAGAGGTATGAATTAATGCTTTAATAATCTTCCTCAGATCAGTACAAGACATACAGGCAAGGATCCCAGTAACTGCTGGTGAGCAATGCAGCTGCTCCAGTATGGTCTGATATTGCTGTGTAACTCTCCCAGGAGATGGAGCTCAGTGTCTGCAGAGACAGATGGTCACTCAGCCACCAATAGAGCTCTGACCTTGTCCCAGCATGATGGTGCAACTGTGTACTTTGGACAGAACTGCTGTTTACAGGGCCACAGCTTTTGCTGGAGGCATAGGAAGCTCATTAATTTATTTTTACTTTAATTTAATCCTAGGCTATGCAAGACATTATTTTGTACTGATCCAGGGCATCTACCACTTTTATAAAGGAAAGCAAAGATGTGTTCCATTTCAGACTGACACAAGGTTTGAGTTGAAACACAGCCGTGAATCATTGGTGAAGCATTGGTTCTACAGGGCTAGGACAGGAAACCTGTGGAAGCAGCATCTCCCACTGCACTGTGCTGCTGCTCCTTCTCCAGTACAGGAGCCAACCAATATGAGACATTCTGCAGACCTGCACAATGCCAGCCTTCCCACACATCCCTGTGTGCTGCCAGTCAGGATCTGCTGGGATTCTTCCATAGTCGAAATAACCAGAACAGGGTCTTGTTCTTGCATTTTAGAATACAAAGAATTTCCAATGCCAGTGCAAAGACTGTTTTAACTTCTCACAGCAGAAACCCCAAACACTACAGAGCTACATTCTAGAGAAATAGGTTTAATAGTTTAAGAGGCTGTCTTCTGGCAGTGTGCAAGGTGTTGGACTTGCCTGAATCATTTCTTGAACACAGCTTTTCTCTGGGAAAAACACCTTGTCTGGTTTTAAAGATTTTGTTCAATGGTGGAGAACACAGTACAAATCTTGTTTACTTGTTCCTATGTTTACTTACATTCTCTGTTAAAAATACAACACTTTTCTATGCTGAACTGGTCTAGATTTAACAGCCAGCCAGCCTTGTTGAAGCTTTGTCTATGGATGGAAAACTTTCTATTTATTTTCTAATTTTCTGTTCCTTGTTAGGTTCCCACAGTCAGTGTTCATGACAGTACACAGTGGGTTTGTGATGAGATTGCACTGTTAGGGATGTACTATTAGCCATGCTTTTCACAGACACTTAGTGTCACCCTTTTGGCTCTTCTTGGAACCATCTCCAATTTTTCAGCACCAATTTGATAAGATTTACTGAAAATGGACAGTACAGACCCAGATGGCTTCCCACCCAGTGGGAAGCATTAAAAAAAAAAAAGTGACAACACTTCCATGTGTGTTACTATAAATACAGCAACAAACACTTAAAATTATTTCATCTTATATTTTTAAGTACCTGACAGCTGTGAGATGGGTGCAATGCCACAGAAGCAGTGCTCAGAAAAGCCAGTGTGCCTGAGTTGACCCTATTCCTCCATTTGGCTGGTCCAGAAAATATGGTTCAGTACAAAAGGGAGTGCATTTGCAGTGCTGTACCAGATACAGCTTCCTCAGATATCAACAAACCAAAAAATTGGGAACAGGGGGAAGTTAGCAGAGAAACTGCTATCATTGCAACCTCCTTTGTTTTCTTTAATATACCCTCCTGATCTGTTCTGTGCTCAGAGCTACCTTCCAGTTCGTCAGTCACCATTAGCCCAGCTCCTGGTTGTTGGGTGTTTAAAAAGTCAGTTCACCAATAAAATCCTGAGCCAAGCTCTGAACGAGCATCTGGCTGGGGTTGTTTGGATGTGTCTGTGAGTAATGCCAAGCTACAGGAAAGCCAAACCAGTATTCAGACATCAGTTTTTGGAAATGGGATTTGTTGTGTTATTTATCTTCTGCATTAAAGGAGAGGGCCTGGCTTTTGTTTTTTAACCTTGTTGTTTCAATGCCAGAACAGTAGAAATATAACCCAAGTTAAAACAATAGCTCTTAAAAGATGGGATATTTTCTTTCATCCCCTGTTTAGTAAGCAGCCTTGGCAGTGTCATTTCATATAAAGAATGGCAAAGTCACAAGGTCCAGAAATACAATAATTCCAGGAATGACAAAAAAAATTACCTGCTCTGTCTTTTTATTGACTATAACTGTGGTGAAAAAGGCCATTCTGCATCCTCAGCCGTAACTAGTTAATTACTTTCTGTTGTTTTTTGTGGATGTTTCTAACCAACATTAAGTAAAATGTACATTGTGGAACAAACCATCCATACAGTATCTGCCATAATTACTGTTTAGCAATTTCACACTAGCAAAAATTTATTAAAACTTCATGACTCATTAATAGTAAGTGATCATAATCGCTTAATAGAAAAGGAAACTCAGCTAATGATAGAAGTGCTGATTAATGTTTTTGACCTTAAGACAGGGAGTCAAGTGAAATTAATGTCATTGGGTGTTGAAAGTTAAGTTATTGTCAAGTGTAGATAGCCTCTAATCAAAAGAGAAACCCCACAACTTCACAAATTTTGTGTTCTTCATGAGAAAATAATTGCTTTTCTATACTCCGCAGCATTTTTTAAAACCTCACTGCCACATTTGAAGTAACAAGATTGACCCATTTATTACAAAAGTCAGTTAAAAAAATGAAGTTATATATATACACATATATATATATGGTCACTTCAGCAGCAGAGAGATCTTACAGAAATACTTAATGTGCTGGCCATAATTAACCAAGCAGCACTATATTTAGCTATTTATCTCTTTTTTTTGGTCAACAGCATTCCTTTTATGAGCTCAGGTTAAATATTTTTTAAGAGAATAAGAGCCCAGCTGACCAGTCAGTTGCCTCACCACACATCAGATGCTTGGGCACCACTGGAGCTGACAGGATGACTGTCCTTGCAGCCAGCTGTGTGCCTGGAAAGCATCAGCTCAGTTTTGCATCTGGCTGCTTCTGATGCCCACTGGGGCTGTTGCAGGTGGTGGCATTTGGGGTGCAGCAGGCACTGGACTGCACCAGGAGGTCTTGTGGCCAGCCTCAGGCCAGATTAATGAGGCAGTGGAACATCTCTGCAAGGGTCCTAATCCCTGAGATAACTCAGGTACTGGGTTGTAAATGGAAATTACTTCTACTTCAGCTGTAAATATTTTTTATGTGCGCTCTTTTTTTCATTTTTTTGAAATGAGACATTACTTGAAATCAGGATCCCCAGGACATGCTTGTTCTTAATTATGCCACAGCTCTGTGTGTCACATTTCAAGGTGGAGGGTAGAGAGCCTCTCACGTATTCTGTCCCAATGAAAAGTTTGAATGGAGATGCCTTAGCCTTTCACCTGAGAAGGCAAACTTCTTTCTAGATGCCAGCTCAGGTTGTGAGCACTGTAAAACTCAGTTTGAATAACCTTCTCTAGATTATTCAACAGCTCCCATGATGGGCAGAGAGGGAGGGACAGTTTCTTCCAAGCATGAGCAGAAACCTGGCTACATGTTAGTGAGCTTTATATTCATTTGACATCAGTCAAAGTCACAGAGGGAAGGACAATCCCTTTCTAATAATGTCACTCGATATTTAGCCTACCTACATTTGTATTAATAATAAAACCCTCAGGCAGTGAGTTATATGCAACCATTGATCTGCTCAAAACAGCACTGAAATATTGACAAACATTGTTTTGGAGACAAATAAAAGTTAACTGTATTTATATCCACCAGATTCTGACCTCTGACAAACAAGCAAACAGAACTGTACAGCCAGGTTAATGCTACATTTGAGCCTCTCCAAACCAAAATGAAGCCAGCAGTGGATTGGTAAATGCAGATTTATTTTTAGATTTTTTGTTTTTATAATTTATATTTGTGTGTGTACTTTGTGGGAGACTTTCCAACTGCTTCTCTTGAAGATTTTTTGTGTTAACATCTCTTTTGAAAGAGGGATGTGGAACACTTGCAAACCTGGAGATAAATGCCACCTGTTTAGTTAACCTCACTGAGAATGCTGGTGGAATGTTGTACTTTTTAAAAAACATATATACAAGAGCAATTCAGAGACTTGAATTGCAGGTCCTTCCAAAGCAATTGACTACAAGACTTTATTTTGTAATGCTACAAAACATAAATGTATTTTTTATTGAAGACTCTGTAAACTACGCTTTCTAACTCAGAGCAAAAGATTTTCTAGCATCCTCTTTGGGGGGAAAAAAAGTCAATAATAACCATTCCAAAAGCCTTCTGCACAATTACTATGGAGCAACATTTCCCAGTCCTTATTTTGGCTTTTTTCTTGCTGTTGCTCTGCAGTTTTCTGTAATTAATACAGATAAAAAAAATTTGGCAATGCATAATTAGGGGGTGTAATTTGTATTCAGAGCCAAAAAAGACATGCATCTAACCAAAACAACTGAGTTTATTGTTACCAAAAAATTGTTTCAGGAAATCATCCTTCTGTCTCTGAACACAAACCAGAACTCAGCATGAAGCACACAATAGCAGAGACAGGGGTTTTTGCCAACATGCAGGAGCAGTGCAAGTGTCAGGGCAGGCTAATTGCTTGGGCAGAGTGTTTGGAGAGCTCTAGGAGCATGCCTGGAAAATGGTTAGGAGCACCTTTCAAAATCCGTCTCCTGTGCAGCTTAGAACTCTGCTGATTTAATGACACGCTGGAAATGCATCTCCAAGAAAACTCCAAGTGAGAAGGTGTCAAATTTGCCCCCTCTAACCTGTCCATCTTTGTCCATGCCTGCTTTGAAGATGTTAAACCGTTCTGCTTTCCAGGGTGTCATTTAAAACGTGTATGCACAACTCAACCCATTTAACTGAAATTATTCTATAAATGCCATGTAAAGTAGATAACCCCACTTAACCAGCTATCACTAGACCTTACCAGCATTCCTAAAGGAATTCAGCCAAAGTGTGATGAGCACTGTTTCACACAAGAGCCAGGACAGTGGAGTTAGAACTCAGTTTCTTGGTGAGGATGCTGGTGCCCTCTGTCATGACAAGAGATGGATGCTATGAGACATCATTGTTTATTAACAGCATAAACTCTACATGTGGAACAAAGGCAATGTGATACAATGGCTCAAGTTTGTGCACCTTCTAGGCAGTCCCTTGGTACTACCTCACCCAGCCTTTGTCCAGCAAAAGTAGCCCTGATCTCTCAGCCCACAGGGAAATTGCCAAAGGCAGCCTACACGTGAACAGTAGCAAAAGCAAAGACCCTGCCAACCACGGATCAACAAAACACAGTCTAAAAATCAAACCCACACATGAGACACACTGCAGAATGCATCTGGCCGTGCACAGTTGGCTGCTCAGTGTTGTCAAACACAGCTTGGTTTCATCTGTCCCAGGAGAGGCTGCTCAGCAAGCCTGTCATGGAGCTGTACCTCTTGAGTGGAGGTTTCACTGCTGTTCCTCCATCCTCATCCTCTTCTTTCATAGCACTGGAGCTGTGGCAGTGCAGAGAATGAGGGAAAGGCAGAAGGAAAGTCCAATGCTAACTCATACTGGCAAACATTTTGATTGCTTTTGTGCACCACATTCTCCAAACACATCTTTGAAATGGTTAAATGTCTGGAAGATGGCACTGCAGGAGCTGAAGAACCTGGAGCACTTTATGCACAGGACTTACTAGCAGCAGAATGACTCCTCAATCCAAGCAGCCTCAATAGCTGGCCCAGGAAGCCAAGCTGAACATTGGATACTGCCAAACAGAATGTGCTGCCTTCCCCTCCCACCTCCTGAAACACAGATCATCTGGGCAGCAAACGGTGCCAGGACAGCTCAACATCTCCTACTTGCATCACCCCTGCAACTCTAGACCCTCCTGGAGCTGCCAAAGCACGATGATGATTTAGCTGGAAAAGTGTTTTCAGCCCTAGTAGAGCAGACCCTTAACCTTGGATTTTTGTGCATCTCTACCACTCCCATCTCTCCTCACACGCTGCCCCCAAACCTTGCTTCTCTCTGAGCAACAGCAATTGGAACTGTCTGGCCTGAAAGTGGTGGGAGGCTCTGGCCCTTTGCTGAGCAGCAGCTTTCTCATGGGTGAGTGTGATTGCTTTTTGCTCATAATATATTCATTTGTTAAATCTCAGTTTGAATCTGAGTAAATGCTGAAATAATTTTCCTGGTTTTTAGTCACCAACATGAGGAAAGGCATCCTGAAAGCTTGTTTATCCACCTTCCCTTTCCTCTCCCAGCACACCCTGCATTTCCTAAAATACCCTCCTGCAAGCGCTTTTGTCTTCAAAGGCTTTGCAGCTCTTCTGCTGCCATTGTGTGAAAACAGGAGCGAGCCCTTTCTTTCTGGCCCGGCAGGATGGAGGGGTGGGATGGGTGTGGAGGCGTCTGTGCGTGCCAGAGAGTGAACAAGCATGAATAGGGCCAGCTGGCCACTCTCGTGCCCGTCCTTCCATCATTTCCATCTGATACTGCCTGCTTATTGTAATTTTGCAGGCCACATTCACTGACACAAAAAGACTAGGGAGCGAGCAAATCAACAGATATTTAAAGGGAAAAAGCTTTATTTCTTATTTTCTTAGATCATGGTAGACTGCAAAACAACAGGGAAAGATGAAATCAACTTTGTTGTCCTTTTTTTTTTTTTTTGCCATTCCAGCTTCCTTTCTTTCTTTTTTTCTTCTTTTTTTTTTAATAATAAATCAAAACAGAAGAAAAACAACCAGGAAATTGTTCTCACAAAAACATGCTTTTTAATAAAAAAAGAATAATGTTTATTGAGAGGGATTGTTTTCTGGATATGTACAATACTAATGCAGGAGGATTATGCTAACGGAAAACGCCAAACATCATGGATTGACTTCTGAAGTGTGGACAGTCCAAAGAGCAATGTCCTCAGAGCAAGTAAGTCAACAGGAACAAGTGAACAGTGGTTTTGGGGTTTTTTTTACAACAAATTACCAGCCATTATGACTGAAGACCTGACATGTAATAACCCGCAGCGAGATGTACAGAAATCCGTAAGACGACACAGAATTTACACAAGAAGGTTAACTGTGTAAGAATTTCCTCCAGAAAAAGGAAGCATGTTCTAGACAGTTTTGGAAAAAAAGACAAAGAGAAAAAAAGGTGAAAAAAAAGTGCAGGAAAATACTAACATTGGATATCCTCAGATCACAGTGAATGCCAGTCTTCCTGGGTCCAAATGCTACCTGTTACCTTTATCCTCACCACTTCTGCTTACCCTCAATTAATTGCTTTATCACCAAGATGTAACAAAAACTACTTTTATGTGAGCCTTCTCCTGCTATCTCCTTTTTTCTGCAGCTCTTGTCAACTTGTAGTTTACACAAAAAGTGCAAAATTCAACATACTCTCAGGTGAAAGACACATACACACCTTCCCAGCCTGAGCAGTACTAGTCACAGCTAATCATTTCAGTACTAGGTAATGCTGCACAAAACACCACACAAACCCTGTCAGAGCAAACTCAGTAGCAATAATTCTGGGGGAGGGGAGAACATGGAGATTAATAACTGCCACCAGTTAAGTTTCCCACATGCTGGAGTGCTTTAAAGCAATTTCTCCCACTGACTGCATTCGGGATTTATTTTTTGTTCTTATCCAGAAACAATGTAGGGTACTGGGAAGAGGTAAGAGGTTGATTTTATGCATCACTTCCCAGAAAAGCAGCAATGTAAAAATCAAGACCATATTTTTCTTTCAATTTTTACCTCCACTTGGTTTTCTTTTCAAGCAATGTGTGACTCAGCTCAGTCTGGGTTGTGCACTCCTGACTGCCAGGCACAATCCCTTGCAAGGCTTTGTTCCACCTCTAATAACCCTTACAAACATTCCTTCTGTCTTAATTTTCACTTAAAGGTTAAAGCCTTTGTCTTACCCCAAAGCAGGCAGAGGTTGTCATTGCTAATAACCAGGTCTGGGGATGTGAGAGGGAGATCCTGTGCTCCCAGCATTCAGGTTAGCATACCCCCCCCAAAAGAACTGCTTCACCTCTCAGAAAGGGGAATAGTTTCCATGGGCTAATCCACAAAGTCAAAGAAAAAAACCCCATGACTTCTCTGTTTTATCCTCAGTGGGACACATATTTCTCTCTCAGCAGTGTGCTTTCTGCAGTATCTACTGCTAAAATAAATGGTGGTTCCCTAAACAGTAATTTTTGCATCTTCAGGCTTTCTTCTGTTTCTCCAGCTTCCTTCTGTCACATATATCCCATTCCATAAACATTTCCATGAGGGGACATATCATTTTAGTATTATTTTGAAAATTACTCCAGAGTTTCAGTAGCTTTGCTGGCTTCTGTGCTTGAAGGAGTTTACATCTCCCTGTGGTTCACTACATCTGGGGGGTTTAGCTTTTGCAGCATTTAAGCTTTGACCTAAGGACAAGTGCAGTGGCCAAAATCAACTCTTTACCCAGCTGAAGAGCTGCCATGACTTATTTGTCAGCATGTAGCTCTGACAGGTTTGTTAGTGTGGGATAAGCTTCACCCCAGCCGGACAGGCCTGAGTGATGGAGCAGACACAAAGGCTTTGCAGTACAGAGGTTTGTAAGAAGTCAAATATTTTGGTATTTTGGAAGGAGGAATTTGAGGAAAATTGCTCTTGTAAGGCTCATTTTCTTCTGGATTCTAGGAAATTCTCCTTTTGACAGATTAAAAAACAGTGCAAAAGAATTATAATGTTGGAATCATTACAAGCAGGCAAAAAGGAGCTAAAATTTGAGTGTTTTAATCTAGGCAACAATTAGCTCTAATTCTGTGCATGTCAACACCCATTGGCACCTGAATAAGATAAAACAACAGCAACTGCTTTAAGTCTGGTTAAATGTGCTCAGAGAACTCTTGTGAACAGTCTAGACAGTAGTAGTTTAGTACCAATTTAGAATATCACAGTCTCTATTGGTAAGAAACGCTACTGAGTAATTTGTTGTCTCTGTGTTCCTTTAAAACCCGGGTAATTTTTAGGCCACGTCTTGAATTTGTTGCTCATGCTTTTATGAATGATAAAAATGAGATGGAACATCTTGTAGGAGTTGCAGGAATTGTTTTCTGACTGTTGAGGTGCCCATATCTAATATGCATCTATAAACATTGCCTGGAGGCAAATATAAGAGAGAACATGAAACAAGTGTGTAAAAAAGTTGAGATAATATTGAGTTAAAAATGGGAATTCATCATCCTCCCTGATTTTACCTTAAGAACGGAGCCATCAAAATTTCCCAAAGAGAATTCTTACTCTTGTAAGAATTTACTACTTAGAGAGATTTTATCTATTTGACTGAAATTCCGACTGGAAAATACATTAGAAGTATTTAAATATTTCTAATAGCTTGTAAAGAGTTTGAAAGTTTTCAATCCTATTCAGTACCGAACTAGATTTTAAATTCCATCTGGGGAATAACAACATAATGTTTCAGATTATTCAAATCAAACCACTGCTAAGGAGATAAAATGGGAACTTTCAATTTCCTCCCTGTTAAAGGTTTTCTTAGTTCAGTTGAGACATATTCCTGATCACATCTTTTTTTTTCCTCAAAAGTGAAGGCTGTAATTAAAAAAGAAAACCAGAAAACCAGCACTGAAGCAAATTTATAAAGTTGAATACTGTGGAGTTGGATAAAATGACCTTCCGAAGTTAAAGAGAAGCTGAAATAGCCAATAATTGAAATGTCACAGGAAGAACTGGCTGCTGAGAAAAAGCAAATATTTAAAGATGAGAAATATTTAACAAGTCACTGGATTAATTTCTCTGCCAAGTTCATCAGAATCAAATATATTTCTATTTGATGCCAGGGACATGAGGTACAATCTGACTAACCTTACGGGCATAAAACAACCCCAGAGGCCTCTTTAGCCCGGAACAGTTTTAATGCAGAACATGCAGAATGCAGAAAGAAAGAATGTCAGTGAAAATATATTTTTCAGTGAGGTAGATCCACCTTGGTATTGAAGACAAGGAATTGCATTTTATGAAAGAAAGTTACAATTGTATGAATAACTGCTTGTGCTTCCATCTTTTACTGCTTGCTCTGAAGGAGCTGCTGTTGCAGCAGAATCCAGCTCTTTTATTAGAAGCTAAATATGTGATACTCCTGTCACTTGACATACGTGAGATTTATGTCCCTTCAGGGCGCTGAGTTTTGCTCTTCTACTTCACTGGTTTCTCACCATCTTTACTCCATGGAAATATCATAGTGATCATAGCCAACAATCGCAAATTTTAATTAAATTGAGATTTCAAGGTGATTCCTGCTTTGTTTTCTTGATCTCCAGCCTGGTTGCACGGGCTTAGCAAAAGTAGATACTTTTATGTTTTCAGTCTACTGTTTTGAACTGCAACAAATTGTGAAATTGTGACTACCCATATTCAAAAGGCTGGGTCTTAGAAGGATGTAATTTCATTGGGGGAGGAAAAAAAAAGGGTCTCCAGACAAGAGTCTGTCTATCCATGCTTTGAAATGATTAAGAATTCCAGTTCCTCCTAATTCTTCCTACTGACACGGTGGGAATGAAGCTGCTCAATGGAAAGTGGCCAGTGCCCTGGTGGACACAGACAGACAGATGGACAGATGGACAGCTCCTGCTCAGGGCTCAGTACCTCATCCTCATCCTTTTGAAGCAGCTGGATGTCAGGGAGCCTGGTCAGTGAAGCAAGGGCTGCACCCTTCCCAATGACCAAGGCCCTGCATGGTCACTCCCTGGGGCTGCTGCCTGCTGGTGGTGTCACCACCCACACTGGGACAAGGGAAACTCTCAGCTGCTGTTGTTTCTGCAAATATCTGAAAGGTTCACCTTCAGTGCCTCTTTCACTGGAATAGCTTGTGGAATTAAGAGTTACGCTGACTACTGCAAAACCTCAGCCATATATTTCAGTTCGGTCTCAATTTTACCTTTGTGTGCATTGCTTTAAAAAAGAAGCATAAACACGCTATTAATAACACTAATGACAATGTCTGTTCCAGTACAAGATGATTTGGATATGTTTATGGTAGCCCACGATTTAATTTACACACAACTGAACTGGTGATATTTACAACTGGAACAGTAGATCATCTCTGTGTACATCTTTATTTGGACAGTCCCTATATTATTGTTATATGGATAAAATTAATCTTTTAAAGGACTATATAAAGCCCAGCCTAAGCTTCTTCATTAAGCACCCAACACGTGATATTTTAGTGACTGAAAGGGGAAAAATAATTAAACAATTTGCGTAATTCAGTACTGTAGCAAGTGACTGCATTGACAAGGACACTGTGCTGAACTGACATCATCCACACCACATCCAACTTCCAAAAATCCTCCAATATTTGCATGGTGATGCCTGGGAAGTGTCAGACTTCTAAGGGCATTTTTTTCCTTTCTGCCTGTTTAATAAGCAATTTAATTTTTAAAATTAGGACTTCAGTATACTTTTAATTTATGGGACGAAAAGCTTAAGTGCTCTGCTGAGCTTTTTTGGCTACTTGTAAAAACCACTATGTTTTCCTCTACTACATATAAATTTTATTTCCAAAGGTAACTCTCATTGACTCAGATAACCAGCAGTTCTTTTGTAATTAGAAGCTTATTAGGTTGTTATTTACAGTATAAGTGATCAATAGTTTTTATTCTGGATCAGACAGTGTCAAAGCTCTAGTAATTGCTATTAAATGTAAGAGAGATACTGTAACCAAAGCAGACATTAAAAAATCTTCAAAAAGTATATACTATACTGGGAGATCATTAAAATTCCCGATACTGGCTAAAATGTTTAAAGTGCTGAATACAAATGATATTTTAAAGGAAGATTTGTGGATCAAAGATAGATTTAATAATCATAATGTTTAGGAATTTGTTTTGAAAATATTTTTAATTGGATAATGTCAGACTTCTGAATTGTAATGCTATGTTCATTAGCATTTCAATAGGTTATACTATCAACTCTTTTTGACATAAAAGAATTAGATTCATTTTTAAAATCATGAATCTCATAATCATTTTTCTGCTGCCACTAGTTTTCAATAATTTGATCATTTTATACAAGAAGAGCAACAGGAACCACATGGGCTTTGCTGGTAATGATGGTTTATATAGCTCTTCTCCAAAAGCAGCTCTGCTGCCTTTGAAAGTAATTTGCAGTTTCTTATCAACACAGAATTAAAAAGTAATATTGTCTAATTTGTTATGTTCAGTGGCACAGAGTATTGTAGAATTCTATCACATACAAATCGCTTTGAAATCTATATTATGTGACCATAATCAAGACTACATAAATGAATTTCAAAATTTATGAAAGTGTTTATTATTAGCCAAGAAAAATCTCAAAAGATGAACTTGTAAATAGGTTTAATAGTCTCTTATCAAGATGTGTATTTTGCACACTCAAACCTCAGTGCAGTTTATAAAATAGTAATTTATACTTTATAGTTGTATTGCAAATAACTGATCTGGACATTTCAGAGCAGGACAGGGCATAATTGTTTAAGTCTCAGAGTAAATCCATACATTCAACATGATGAACTCCTTGCTTGCAGAAGTTATCTTCTACTTCCAATAGGAACAAAAACTGATTACTGTTGATCACTCAGACATAACTGCTTGTAACAGTCAACAAGCCATCACAGTAAGGTATAAAGACAGCCCTTAGGAGAAATGCTGCCTATCTGATGACATTTAAAGCTTTAAAGGATTCCTTCCAGATACTGCAGGAAATCATCATGAGCCAGAGCAGGCTGCCAATGTCACTGAGTGAGAACTAAGTGATTAAATCATGTATACTGGTAATGTTGCCATCCAAACCATTAAATTATGGAGCTGGACTTGCAAGCAGTTCACCATGTCAGCAATGCCAAGGTCTGTGGTAGGAACTACCAGGGTGAAAAAACCTGTCACATGTGTACATGTGCATGATGCTGCCTTGCAATTGGATCAACCATCCTTTTGTGTTGATTTTAGCAGTTCTAAGACATAAAACACAGTTCAAATGATATCCTACTAACTCTTGTCCCTCTACAATGTTTTGATAAGAGAAGTAAGGCATGAAGTTCCTGTAGGTGTTTGATCTGACATTATCAGGAATGTACAAACAGATGATGATGTTTTAGCAGAGCAAATAAATTGTATGTCACTTTTTTATTAAACAAAGAGTATAATAACTGGACTATATGATCACAATGGAAGCATAGAAGACCACAGACTGTACAGCTGAAACCCTGTAGCAAAATTTGTTCCTCATATTTAAAGAAATGCATCTTTATCAAGCTTTCACAATGGCTGCATCTTGCTAATGTAAAGAATCTTCACTCTTGTTAAGGCTAGATGATTATAATTAAAAGATAAATGTACTGTTAGAAGGTTCTACGCCACACTCTATTTTTATGAGAATTTAACTGAAAGACATACATTATACCTGTATGTGAATTATAATGGCTTCTCAGCAGGGAACGCAGAATCACTTACAGTACATAAACATTTAAAGAGGAAAATGCTAACACACTGAAAGAGTTTAACATCAGTAGCGATTTATCAAATGAAGAAGTTTCATAAAGTCCACTCTCTGGGAGAACATTCACCATTAGACAAAAGCCTGGCATCCTTGATAGTCTGAAGTTCAAACAATTTGAAAACCAAAACCATTCAATGAGATAACCAAGATTTTAAGAAAATTGTCATCTTCTTTCTCAGGTAAAAGCCAGAATTAAAATAATAATTATTAAAATAATCCAACCAGGTCGCTTTACAGGCAAATTTACACACTGTCTCTTTAAAACACTGCATGCCCAAAAGCCTTTTGGGTTTGGAATGTAGCACTGCACCAAGTATTTCACAAAGCCTCTAAATATCACAAGAAGCTTTTTTTAGAGAGAAAAAAAAATAAAATTCCAGCTGACTGAGACTGTTCTAGCAGGAGTGCCTCAGCTTAGCTCCCAGACCTGGAATTCCAGATAAACAACAGAGGACAGCAAACAGATATTTTTTTTTCTTTTTTTTTTTTTTGATTTTTTTTTTTTTTGACACGTCCCTTTGTAATGCAGCTACAAGACGACTGATGAGCTTAGGGACAAAGAGAGTGAGAGTGCAAGTGCCATCAGGGTGAGCTGTGTGCTTAGATAGAAGCTGGTGGGAAGAGCCAGGGAATTCTCCGAGGATATGTGACTGGTGGAGACTCCCGCTGTGTTGTCCTTCCCCAGAGCGTTCTGCAAGACACAACACCTTCCTTGGTCACCAGCACAATATTTTCATTGCAAAGCATTCAAGTCTACATCACCAAATTCATCTTTTGTTTGTCCATGTCCCACCCTCCACTGATACCCATACATCAATCTCATAAACTGAATGAAAAAAAGGGCATTAAAACAGATGTCACAAGGACAATATTTTGAAATTAGTTATCACCAGTACTGCACACTTCAGAAAAGAGTATAAAAAATTCTTACTTCAGCCATGCTTCCATATGTAAAAGTACAGGATTTTTTTTAGGGATCTGTATTAATCATGCCAGTTTATTTTACAACAGCAAAAGCAGGACTCCCAGAGAAACTGCACCTTCTGGACAGTCAACAGAACAAGTTTCTTTGACAAGTTATTTCTGGATAACAATAAATAAAATTTAATCCACGGGTGCAGATTATTAAATAAGTATTCTTGCAAGGTGCAATGGTGTTTACCATGGGATCTGCCTAAACATGTACCATACAGCTACTGAAATGTAAAGTCAGCAGAGGACACTTCAAGCCCAGCTCTGAACTTCCAAGTGAGATCATTCTTTAACACGTTATGATATCCAAACATAACAAAACTGGTAAGTGTGAGGTAGCCCATGATAATCTTGACAGACTTGGAATGTCTTTTCTTAGGAGGAGGCACCCGTGCTGTGAAATATCCAAGACCCACACTTACCTCATTAAGACAGAGCTCTGTATCTACAGATTCATTGGATTTTCGCTTCTTCTGTGCCTAGGAACAAATACAAATTTTATTCCCTGTGCAATTTATACTTCCAGCAGCACAAAGCAGTTAGATAAATTTGCATTGGTTGTCATAATCCTATAATTTTGACAGCGATTTGCACACGATTAGCAAATAAACTCCAAATGTAACTGCATGTTTTCCAATAACATTCACATTCTCATTTGAATTTACAGCAAAATTTCAAACAGTCAACTAAGGGTACTTAGTAATTACAATGATGAGTGCCATCAGCTGCAGAGAACATGTTATCTTCTGTGGCCCCTTAAAAATGGTGCTGGATGTTCATGAGAAGAAATGAAATAGAACAGTTAATAATTATTGTAATACCACTGCATATTAACAAATAATCTATGATATAACTCAGTTTCAGGAAAATATATAACACAGGAATATTGTATCCTTAATGATTCTTGCAATTTTCCCAACTATTATGATAAAAATATAAATATTAATTTAATACATTTCATGGCTGCCAGAGAAGCTCTTCTACAAAGCTGCAAAAAGAACAGTGACTCAAGCAAGAAGCATTTCAGGTGACATCATCCAAAATGGAAGCAGCAGCCTGCACTCTGTCCAGCAGCAGGAGGTGTTTAATATTCCCATTCCTCAAGTGAACAAGTCTGGGCTGGGTGTTTTCTGTTTTTCCACAAGAGCAGCACTAATCCCCATGGTGTGGAAGGTGCTCTCAATAAGCAGTGCTGTGGCTGACTTGAGCACTTCAGTGATTCTCAGCATCAGTTCTTTCTTTGTATGTTCCAGAAACAAACCAAGCACCCTTTTACAGGAGATAACTGTGCTAAAGTAAATCATTTCTTGTAAGAGAAGACCTGGGTTTCCAAAATTACTGACTGCACTGGGCACATCTGGTGCTTCCACCTGGAAGTTTTGTTGGACCTGCAACTTATTTCCTGCAAAAAACATGAAGATCTGAATCTCAGAGTGCTGCATTAATTTTACACTGCAGAATCTCACTGTTTTAGGCAGGGATGGCCTGGACTAAAGCTGATGTGAGAAAGTGCTGAGCAGTCTGATTTTATGCCCTCAAAAATTCAGTTCCACATACAGCTGTTTTAGTTCATATCTGAGAGCCACTGGTTCTGCCAACAGATACAAAATTGTCTTTGACCTAATTACTGATTTTAGAATTCAAATCAAGGAACTGAACTTCTTATTAGGAATAAATATTCTCTGCTTTTGATGACACATGAACATATTACAGACAACTGAAAAAGTGAAAACAGCTGGGGTTTAAGAGCAAGACAGCTATAGTAAGAATACACACTGAATATATAGTGATAGTTTTCATATATATGACAAAATAATAGCTCAATTTATTAATAAACACCCTCTGTAAAATCTCCTTCTTACATATCCTTTTTACTAATTAGTACCATTAAAGTGGTTATGGTAAGCATAAATTTAACTAACTGGAAAAAATAGATGCCTAGAAGTAGATAAAGAAGAATCACAGTGAAGCCTTCATGCCATGTTGGCAGTAGACAGGAAACTTCTTTCAAAGGCAACTGGGTAGCTTTCAACTCCTAAATGGCAGTGTCCAAGGAGACAGGTAAAGGAGGAGAAACTTAAATCCTGATTTTCTCACATCTGTAACACCCCTACTACCTTGAACTGGAATGGGAGGCTTCAGATAAAGCCTCTGGATGAGACGTTCAGATCCTGACAATGTAGGCTGTAAGGATCATCCAAGCCTGTTATTTCTTAGTTTGTCACTTATTGCTAACTTTCCTATTCTCACAAGTGTTTGTTTAGTTTAAACACTGCTTTGCTGCTTACACCTGCATCAATCAAGTGGATTGACAGCACTGTGATAACTACAGTAGTTATCACAGTGCTGTCCCAACACCAAAGTCAGAATTTGTATGCCTTTTGTACTGTGTTTATCAAATGAGTAAAGAGAAAAACATCATTATTTTGCCTATACGAAGTCTTCCTTTATTCATTCAGCCTGAAAACCATAGAGTGCAGCAGCTGAAACATATTTACCTTTGAGAACACCTTATTTTAAGGGTAAAATCAACAGCTAGAAAAACATCACCATAAAAAAACCCTTTTCAATAATTTTGACAAACATTCTCTGATTTTCATTTGGAAGGTGATACTTCTCTGTATCCATACACTTATTGCAGACATTGTAACATCAACAACACTTACTCACCTACATCCTCTATTATAATGTCCTCCTCTCTTAGCACTGAAAAGCAATTTTAATAATCAGGCAGGCTTTTCCCTTATCAAAACAGAAAGGACCGTATCTTCTATTTAAAAATACAACAAAAATGCAACCTTTTATTGGGACGAAGGCAAAGGGAGGAAGAAAAAACTGTCATTTTGAGGATGAGATGAGACATTGTATGCCAAGTTTCAAATTGAAAGAGTACATTTTTAGTGTTGAGTTATAAAACTGTGAGAATGGGTTATAATGGAAATACTGGCATAGGCTGCACTACTGGAATACAACAGTGCATCACTAAATCACAAATAATGGGATAAAAAACCCAAACCTACATGTTGAAGAGAGTGCTTTAGTGAATGTCCTTTACTTACAAGCAAAGGGGAAAATTCTTCCTGCCCTGTTTTGGGCAGAAACAGCTCTAGCAGAACTCTTTGTTTGTGCTACAGTGAGTGAACACCTTATCAGAGATTTAAAAAAAAAAAAAATAATCAGGGTTTGGAGGTTATGCTGATAGCCCTGGTGGAAATAGACCCAGACTGGGAGACATGCATTTGAATTAAACAGGATACTCTCTGCTGTCAGATATTTACTTTTTAACATCTTCCATTATCCTAAAAATTTAAACAAGAGAAATGAGTGTCCATCACGTACAGCTGCAGACAATTCTGGAATAACTGCACCATCAGTTAATTTGGGAATTGAGAGTTGTTCACTGTGCAAGATGCCAAAGATTCATTGCCAATCCCATCTCAGGTATCCAGCTTGCCTACCAAGCAGGCAAGAAGGTGTTTTCAAATGTTTTAGAAGTACCTAACCCCACAGGAGTAAAAGAGCGCACACTAATGGCTAAATTGTCTGTATTCAAATTTGTATTCTTTTAAAATTTTAATACAAAGGTGTTTATCTGGTGACAAAAAGATCTATGGGGATTCCATCAAATAAAAAAAACCAAGCAGGGCTGGGCCAATAAAAATAATAATTTTAAAAACAATGAAGGAAAATCAGCTTAAAGTAAGTGGCTAATGAAGATGTATGAGTTCTTTTCTACCGAGGAAAAATAGCATTTGCTAATGACTTACTTAATGACACACCGAGCTGTGACATATCTCAGTCTGTAAAACAAAGTTACATAAGATGGGCTGACACTTACTCCAGCTTTGCAGGGAACTGCAATTCATTAATGTGAGCTACTCTGATGAAGCTGCGTCCATACAGCCAACAGACTTGACCTCACTTAAGGTTTTATGTTTTCTAAAAACGAATACCTCCTTTCCCAGAGAATCTTCTCACTGTAGCAGCACAAGCAATAGATGGTATTTAGAGGTAATTGTATTTAAGCACCTCCTGATGAGCTTCAGTATCATGTCTGTTACATGTTACAAGTCTGCACATGTTACATGTCTACACATGTTACAAGTCACATGCAAGCCTTGTTTTGGTCTCAAAACCCTTAATTTTAAATATTAGAAATAAAATATTGGTCTTGCTCAGGGGCTGGTACAGCAACCAACAGCATGTCCAGAAAAAAAAAAAATGTCATTATGACAAGCAAAATTTTACTTCTTTCCTAGAAAGAGAATTAAATCAGGATCAGCAGACAAGATACTGTTTTTCTGAAAAGAAATATTGCTTATAGAGATGTTTCTCCTTCAAAAGACTCTGTGGACCTCCATGTTTCCTTCTGATCCCAATGCATCCTAGATGAGTTCAACTGCATGCCCCTAATTAGTCTTCTCTTGCCCTGAACCTAATAATTATCATAAGATCCTCCTAAAATAACTCCCTGCTTTCCGTCCCCCAAATCCCTTTGGATCCATCCTCTGCAGACACTACAGCCCTGAATTTACGCCCAGAAATGCAATCTTGCAATTATGCATCCAGCTTTTGCAAATCCCAGCACTGCATGGTGACAATGCAGTATAAATAGTAATGCAATAAATGCATTAAACACTGCAGCAGTGTCTCACCAGGAGTCAGCACACACACCTATGGCTTGTCACCAGCAGTATTTTTGTATGTTCACTACAGCACCAATTTCTGTTACTCAAAGCAAGGGAAAGTTCTGGCTGGGGATGTCTCCAGATGGAGGTGAGCTGTAATGAGAGGGAAGGGAAAGAGGAGGATGTAAAGGGAGATGGATGCATTGGCTCTGAATGCAAACAGGCACAGAGTGAGCACCCAAATTCAGAACCCGGCCCCTTTCTTTAGCTACACACTTTGGGCTTTATGAGCTTTATGGAACATATTGCTTGGACAGAGAGAGGCAACAGAAGCATCATTAGGACAGATATCTGCTAGGTAGGCTGTTTATACAGCTAATTTTAATGAGTGAGCCCTTGTCCTCTCCTGAGATCCTGGTTAGTTATGCCCATATTAACAAGCCTTTCTGAAGAAGAGGGACAAATCTCCCAGAATGCATCCTTCAAATGACCACGCTTCTAAAGTAGCTGTAACAAATGAGGGTGTTTGTTCTTTTTGTTCTTCTCCTGTGTTGATTAGGGAGATTTACTATGCAACTAACCTGCTTTTCCCCAACAGCAGGACACAAACAATAAGCAGAGAAATATACAGATTGAAAAAATGCAATCAGTTTAACTCTTCTGTGCTCACTAAGTGGATGGTACATCTATCACAACTGACAATAGTATTTTCTTATTAGCACAGGAGTACTATGCCACACTGGAGTATAATTATTTTCAACAGCGAAGATAAGAAAAGTGTGGGTCAGAGACACAGGCCACTGAAATAAGGATCCAATTCAGCATGGGGTAATTCTGAAACCCATACCATCCAGCCAGAGTGCAGAGCTATTTAAGCTATAAAAACAATCAGCTCTGCACTGTCCTGTAACAAAGCAGCCAGATCTTTTTTCTGCTTTGTTGTTGTTTTGTTTTTTTCCCGTCTCTTCTGAATCAACCTTCAAGATACAAGCTTGGGGCATGAAATAATCAGTTGTCATTCTGCATAAAAGCACTACAGTTCTGTCATGACACTTTGAGGAGAGAAGAAAGTATCTTCTAGAAACAAGCATCATGAAGACATTACTGGCACTGCGCTCCAGAGCTATACAGATAACACCCAGCACAGAAAGAAGCAAATTACAAGTTTTTCAGCTGAGACACATTAAATAAAGTAAGACAAGCATCCCCTGGTGCCCAAATATGCACTGGGAAAACAGACACTGAGGGCTTTTTTACGGCATTCCCCTTATCCCTCAACATTAATAAATTCTTGCTGGATTTGAGGACTTAAACGTGAGAAACAAGAAACAGAGAGCAACCTTAAAGCAGGGTTGTTTTCTGGCCAGGAAAGAGAAGGTCAATAGAAATCCTCTGGAAAAGGGGCTGGAACAAAGGTAGGTCCCTGTTGTACTACAGCCAGATTTCCAGCTCTGCAGTCACCAAGGAGGGAGCACTGCCCAATCCTTCTGGATGGGGCCAGGTGGGCTGGGAACAGCATCTCCTTCCCAGACTGCAGAGGAACAATGAATCAAATCAGCTCTGGTCTAACAGACACTGAAGACACTTGGGGCTACTGATGCAGATGGAAACACACATAGCAGAAGAAACCACTTCAGAAATCTAAGAAATGAACAGATGAGTTGGTAAAGTCTGATATGGATAGAGGGAAAACTCCCTTCGATTTGCAAATTGTTAGAAAATTTGATTGAAGGGGTAAGAATTGGGAGTAGTCCTCCCAAAATAAGCTGAAAAGAGCATGGAAGGAAGGAAGGAAAGATGACCTGTATGATATTAATTTTTGCTGGACCATTCCAAGATCTTTATGTTAATAAACATGAGACCTCATTAAGCTCCATCTCTCACTGCACTTATATGGCTGGGATAACATGGCACAAAAACTGCCTAACAGCAATCTTAAAGGTTTTATAAAAAACAGATCCTATCAGGAACACCAAACTGATCAAACAGCTTACAAGGACCAGACACAGAGATCTTCAAATATTTATTTCAAGCAATTAGTTTCCCAGTGAGCACAGCACAAAATATGACACCCAGCCAAGACAACTGAGCTGACTTACCTTTCATGGCAGTACAGTAACTTGCTAACGATTTTGTTTTCATGTTCAGTCATTCATTTAGCTGAATAAAATTAATTTCTATAGTCCCAGATTCTTCCTTCCTATTTTTAGGGGATATTATGCAATTCTCCTAATATGGTCTTTTTATGGATTTGCCGCAAGCAAATATTTTTGCATTAAGAAGGGCAGAGGAAGAAACAGAATACTAAAAAGCAGAGACTGAGTAAGTTTTATTAGGTTAATATCTCAACATCTTGGGCTGCCTAGGTTGTTTTGGGTTTTTCCTCTAGTTGTAAAACTAAACGTCCATGTAACCCAAAGTTGAGTTGTTTTGGATTTTATTATTAAAATGCATTTCCCAAGTGATTCACCACAGAGATCAACCCAGTGCCATGAACAGCAGGTATGCATAGCATGTGTCTGCTGCACACTGAACAGCACCTGAAGAAAAACAGCAGGAACACAAAGCCATTGCAGTCCCAGTTAAAAGACATACTCAGCTTTTAATTTTGAGGAAAGGTAAGTAATTGAAGCACTAGAGATCCCACAGCACTTCTCCAGGCTGGAGTGTGTGGGCTCACGTCTGAATACACGAACCAAGTCATTCAGCTTGGCAGCCTCCTGGATCAGGCTGGGCTTTGGTGTGTTGGATCCCAGAAACCTGGGTTTTTGAGCTTTCTGTGCTTTCTGGCACTGACCCCCTGGAGAACACTGCTTTTGACCTGAGCCTTGGAGAAGGCTTCCAATTTTGAGTGATAAAGTTAAAACCACAGGCATGTAGTTAAACAGAAGTGTGTAATTTCACATGGTGTATGGTTTTAAATTTGATGTTTTTATAATATAGCAATAGGTATGGGACAACAGGATTTTGGGTGGTGTCTCCTTTCTGTGTTCTTCTTCCTTCTTCTTCACGGTTTCAGGAAGTAGTTTCTGGTTGGACAGTTGGCACCACACTGAGAGTCATGGGATTTTGATTATTGGGTTAAAAGTATAAATATAGATATTAATTCTCTGTTGGACTGTTTAGCTTTAAGAGACCTCGTAGCTAGCTGGATTCAGCTCCATTTTGCTCGCTTCTACCTGGTAGCTAGAAGTGTTGCTGAACTTTCTGTACTTTAGATAAGATTTAATAAACAACCAAGCCCAAACACGAGAAAATTAATCTCCTTTGTGTTTTTAATCCTGACTCTGAGTGAAGACAGAAGAAACTTCAGACAAATCACTAATTAAGTGGTGCAAACAACACCACACCATTACAATGGTGCACTGGAGTGTGGTGGGAACAGCCCTGAGCAGCTGTAAGCCACAGCTACTGCAAGACCACAGCAGCTCAGCCAGAACAGCACAGGTCTGCCCTGGGCTCATGGGCTTGGGAAGAGACACCACATCCACGTGGCTGCAGGGCTTCTCCAGGACAGCATCACCTCCATGTGTGCCCAGGCAAGGGCTGCTGCCCAGGTGCTCCAGTGTGGGAAATAGAAAAGGTACAAGACTTTCAGAAAGCTGTGGAAAAGCAAATCTCAGAGTGAAGAAATGCAAGAAAGTTGGGGATGCAAGGTCAGGCAATAATAGAGCTATCTGCTGTGTAGAGATAGGCATTAGAAAATATGTTAAGCAAGACAGTAGAATTATATAAGCTTAATAATGAAGCTTTACCCATTGTTTTAAACCATTACAAGTAAGCATTGTAAGAAACAAGAGGTACGTGAAAGTGTACTAGCTGGCAAGAGCAAATGCTTGTCAGCTTTTAATATTATCTTATGGGCTAAAAAGCTTTTAAAAGACCATTTAACTAAGAACAACTTGTCTGCTGTTGTAAGCAGCTGAAGCTGTTTCCATTGCCTTGCTTGGTTCTTAAAATGAGGCTGATGGCCATGATGGAATAAAGGCTTTGAGACAGCTGTTCCAGCAGACCTGTCCCACTGTTTGTGTATATATACATATATATACATACATACATGCATACATATACATACATATATATATATATATATAAGTATAAGGTAAGAGAAAAAATAACTCAGAACCAACACTCCAGGGCAGGCAGAACTCCCCGTCCCTGCTGCTCTCTGGAGAGCTTCCTCCACTGCAGTCACACCCCAGGACAGTGTGCAGTCAGGACTCTGCTGAGGGAGCAGAGCTGCAGGAGGGATGAGATCCCAGCTTAGCAGGGATGCTCAGCACATCCCTCAGCCTCATGTGACTCCAGCTGGGAGCTGTGGGAGGTGGAAGGGATGGAGCAAACAAGGTCAGTGCTCCAGCAGCAGGACCAGGGGTGCTGCTGTGGTTCTGCAGCTGGAAGGGAAGATCAGGCAAGCTTGCTTGAACAGCAGTCTGCACAGGGCCCTGAGCTTCCCTTCCTGCCATGCCAACCTTGAGCAACCTGCATTACTGCTGCTTTTCTGAGCACTGCACTCGGAAACTCATGCATTTTAAAAGGGAACGACCATGAACATCTGCTTTTTGTTAAGCGCCCAAAACTGTTCAGGACTTTCTATTAACAATACGTACGTGCATGTGTGCATTGTGAGTACTGACATGGTTACACAGATAAAAAAAACACAGAAAGCCTTAAAAGGGTGAAAACACTTCAGGTAAAAAGTGACTCTTCCTGCAATTACAGAGGCAAAAGCAAAGGCTACAATAAAGGAACAGTGAAGAAACAGAAAAGTAAAAGAAACCAGTTAGCTGAGCACCCACCCCACAGCCATGCCCTCCCTGCCTCTGTTTAGTTTGCACATTTCAAGCCCAATGTATTAATTTCCACAGTTGTGTGGTGGTGTACGCAAGTCCCACTAAATCACAGCATGATTCAGAGGGTAGTTATTTTCTTTTAAAATAATCCACTGTTGAACAGCTGTGATTTGGGTAATTAGTGAATTTTGCATTTTTGGCACAATCTGCCCTCCAGAAGTGCCACTGAAATAAAAAATTAAAGCATTCACTCCCTTCTCTAATCCTGTAGCTGAATTTTGCAGGTGCACAGATGTATCCTCAGAACTGGCAGGGCTGCAATTGTAGTGAACTTGCTGCAGTACTTGTCTCAGTTCCTTTCTATCACTGACAATACCATTTAGAATAAAAAATAAAGAAAACTTTTTTTAAAAATAGTGGAATCAAATCTAACAAGATGACAATAAAAAAAAAAATACACCAGGTTATGGTGTATTGTAACTTTGATAGGCAGCTATTCCTCAAGAATTCAGTAGAACCACATACAAAACGTGAAAATTTTCACCCAAATAATTAATGCTTTGAATCTTTTTTAATATGAAATGTAAGACAACTTCAACTTTAAGCATAGCTACCAGCAATGTCTATGACAACCTATTTTTATTTTCATTAGAATAAAAGCCTTTAGAAGTCTGTAGAAAGGTGTTCAAACTCACTACTAGCATTCCTGTTTAATAAATTTTGATGGCATTTTAATTTCTAAAATAAAAGTGAATCAGTATCATAAAATTTGAATTACTGACATCTTATTTTCTAAGGCAAGCATGTTTTTCAACAGATTTAAGCCATGACTGAAAAAAAAAAAATCCAATTGGTCTCATTCACAGATCTCCATTAGCTAAGCTAGACCTTGGTTTGTCCTGTCAGCTTCCTAAATGTTATTAAAAGGCCCCTGCAAAATGGATCTTAAAACTCAATACTTGTGAGAGACTTTGATGTAGCATCCAACATTCATTCTCCCCTTGCTGAAGTGAGTGAAGGAATGAAAAATCACCCCTTCTCAGAAATACTATCAGTGAAACCCTGACAGTAATTCTCTTTAATGGGCTATCCTACAGTGGACCATACTTTAATGGATGGTATTAGAGTGGCCTTCCTCATATCCCTGATTTACACATGAATGATGCTCTCACAAACAGCCACCCTGTAATTAATGAAGCTATTCAAAAAAGCACAGAAACTCTTGTAAGAGATCTCTGCAGAACCATGACATTATTTGAACGCCTTATTTTTACTGGTGCCTTATCTTTACTGCCCTGATCCCACCACACCAACAGGAATTTCTCCACTTGCCAAACTGGAAATCAAAAGAACTTCCTAGTATCATCTGCATATATGGCCTGAAATTTCAGAAATAAGAAGTATGGAGGATTTTTTCCGCCACTGAAACAATGTCTTAGACACTAAAAAGTACTGTGAATGTTAAATGTTTAACAATTATAACCCTATTAGAAAAAACTGTGTCTGTAGTGACCAGATGATGCAAATAATTACCAGATTATGCAAAATTGCATTCATGGGATATAATCCTTCTTTGTTTCATCCCACAAGTTCTTCACAGAGGGACAGAAGGCTCAAATTTATGTTTACATTTAATAAGCTGAAAATAAAAACAGATGAATGCTAATAATGTCAGTAATGCAGATCAACATCACTTTGGGTGTATTTTGAAATGTTTCCATACTAAACTGGAAGTAGCTTTAGAAGCTTAGTTGTGACTACTTTGCCTACTTTTTGAAGAATTATATTGTGGTAGACTGGATAGCTCAGGGGATTATTAATGAGACATACAAACTTAAATTCCAAGGAAGCTTGTTTAATCTAGCTCAGGCCAATACTTTATTCTGTAGTAGTTTTGAAATGAGGAGGTGGTTCTGAAGCACTTCTCTTAAGAGGACAGGTTCAATGCACAAAAGTGGCACTAATCTGCCCCTCAGGCAGTGCACTTCATCAGAGACTGAGGAATTAATGGGATATAGGTTTAGAATGTTGCAAAGCACACAGGATGCTTTCCAACGCCCTTCCCTTTCTGTGAGATGAGCTGCTGTGTTAAAAAGCGACAGTCCTACTCTAGCTTCAGATTTTTGTAAATCTACTGCAAATCTTACAAGAAAAATCTTGAAGGCGCCTTGTGCTACCAAATTTTAACATCCTTTGGTGGAACTCAAGAGAGAGATTATAAGGTTTCACCTAGAAAAACATCTTAGGAGCGCCATCTGAAGAGAATCTTGATGGATTATGGTTGGCAGCAAATATTTCCCTGAGTGCATAATGGTTTTATTAATAGTTCTGGACTGAGCTGAAGCAAGTAGAAAACAGACCAAGTGAGGGGTGGTTTTTTGTAATCTACCTACTCAGATGCATCTAATCCCTCATTAGCATCAACTTTGTCTTCCTAGCAAGTTTCAGTGTCAATACATTGCCATCAAGTATCTAGAGAGGAAGCATTAAAAAAATACAACTGTATGTGTGCCAACCATAGCAGCAATCTGGCTTCTTGTGTTACTCCTACCTACAGATCAGATGGTGGAAAGTCACAAGGATGACAGCACTGCTAGAAATGAGGGATGGGTGTGAAGCAGACAGTACCTACTGTGTATTAACATATGCTATTGTAGATGGACACCAGTGCTGATACTGCACATTGGGCTGCCCCAGTCAGAAGTGAATTAAATGGGCTTAAGAGATGCCTTGTTCAGTGGCCAACACAGGCTAAGCCTCTCTAGCACTTGAGAGCAGCATCCTCAGAAGGGATTTGGGGTATCACTGTGCTGCTCCCACTCAGTGACTGCAGAGACATCCCATAGCTGAGACACTGTGCACAGAGGAATGGAACTGCACTCCAGCAGGCTCTGCACACAACAAAGAGCAGCAGATGATGAACGAGGACTTGCAGAGCACACATGAGCAGATGTCTTCCTGGTGTGGAGATAGTGTGGAGCTGAAGCTTTGCCAGTTGCTCTCTTTAAATGTCCATGGAACACCAGAGTCCAGTCCCCTGTCACAGGGACATAAGCCAGCACAACTGGCATTTTAGGGGCTGTCCCTGTGACAGGGACCCAGCTCAGCACCCTGAGAGCAGAGCCCTCTCTCTCACTGAGGGCGCTTACCAAAGAGCTGCACTGATACTAAATATAACATGAGCCACCAGCTTGAAGGTGAAAAGCCTCTGCCTAATTAATTATTCTTAAGTATTCTCATTAAGCTGTTCCCTGGGTACAGACAGAGTGGGTTTTTACCTAAACCTTTAGTTGTGCCTATAACAATCTGAATTTCTTCTCTGCATATAGCCGTTACTGAGTCCTTAGGAATAATCAAGAAATCTTAATCAAAATTAACAGGGGCTGGGCAAACTCTTGATGACAGCAGGATTCTGCAAACAGTTGCAAGAATTTCTCAAAGTTCAAAACCACTATGAAAAAAAGGATAATGATTTTCTACTGAATTTGCATTTGGATTCTGAAACTGTATACAAACAATTAGGTCCCTTCAGGAACAGACCCCTAAATTCACCCTGGGGACCAGACAATTGCAGTATGTATGTGACTGAGGTGTGCAGAACAGCACTCCAACACAGAAATCATCATAGACCAGTCAAGACACATGCAACTCTTAATGCACTACTTTTCCTACAGAAGGTAAGCCTTTGTAAAAACCATACTGAACACCATTCATCAGAACAGTTATTTTTCACAGAAAGAGGATTTTTTTTTTTACATCTTTTTTTACATTTGTGCAGGCACATATTTAGGAATGGGTTTTCACAGATTCTTGTAACTGCTTTGCTTTCATCTGTGCACTCCTGATTTATATGCCCATTTATCCAACTCTCTGCACAAATTAGGTACTTAGGGCTGCAGGTAGCTTTTTAGAGCCTGCCTGGTACAGGTCTTACCTGCCACGCACATAACAAATTCAAATGCACACATTTCAAATCCGAGGATGAATTCAGAACATCCAAATGTTTATGGTCATGTGGTAATGTGTAACTTGCCTTGAGTCAGGTTTCTTGAGGCTTCTGAAAATGTCAATTTGGAAAACTATAGCACCATGTAATGCAGTACTTAATAAATTACTGCCTGAATACCTAATTCTGTTTTAAGAAAGACATGAGGGAGGATAATCCTATAATTCTTTAGGAAACACACTGAGTGAACCTATGAAAAATATTCTATGTTATGCACATCAGTCTGTTTACCCATGACTCATAAAAAGAGCTAAACACGCAGGAGGGCTTAACCTGATGTGGGATTATTAGGCCAAGTTCACTGACTGGGAACAAGATTTGGTGTGAAATAGTCAGGCTCTCCTCCAAAGTACTGACTAAAATAAACATTTTGAACTCCTATTGATTTTGATGGCAAGGAACTGAAATGGGTGACAGCGTCTCATGTTCTGGAACTCAATAGCAAATTGAAAAATGCTGTAGAGTAGATGGTTTGAGGCAACATAAAGATACATTATTCAGGTAAGACCACTGATTAGGAGTCATGGAGATGAAATGTAGGAGATAAAGGGTGTGATTTATTCCCAGTATTTAAAAGCAGAAACGAAAATTAAGGGCAGAACAAAAATTTCTCTTCAGCTGTTTTGTTATAATTTTTTTTTAATTAGAAATATAGATTAGCCAATTTGGTCAAAAGATCGTGTTTCATTTTCTGTTCTATAGACTTGGTTTGATTACTTGAAAAATTAATGAATGCTATGAGAAAGGTTTCAAATTTTAGCTCTTCAACATTGTACTATTTGTGCAGCTATGCTGCCTCGTCAGCAATGTGTGGGTTAGAATGATTACTTATTATTGCATTCTAATTTCCATTGGGCTTTTCTATATTTCATTTGCTGGAGGTAACACAGAATAAACTATTCCTAAAAAGTCTTCTTTATTATTCCTGAAATGATTTTGAATATATCTGCCACATGGCAACTCAGAGTCTGGGTAGTTTATTTTTTAAGAATGTTAAGTTTCTGGGTTACACAGAAATATCAAAGAATGGTGTGCATACATGTAAGGGGTAATGGATAATTACAATGTACACTTAAGGATAATTGCCATATACACAACTGTGGAGTTATTCCATTTTTACAAGTGTATAAACAAAAGCAGAATTTGATTAGGTCGTGTGATTGCCTCTTTAAAATCAAATGACTTTATATGCATAAACATACTTCAGGTACTTGGGTTTGCTGTTGGCAGAGGAAGACAATGTATCCTCCTTAATCAAGGATAAGGAAGCAGAGTGGATTCAGACATTTTACCCAAATCAAAATGCAGGCTTACTCCAATCTCAGCTGCACCCCAGCACAGCCACAATCCCCCTCTGCCCTTCATTGTGCCCTCCAGGGCAGCCCAGCCAGGGATGGCATGGAGACTGCTCCAGGACCATATAGGCTCAGCATCCTTCTGGATCAGTCTAGTGCAGATTTTGGTGGTTTCTTCCCCTGAATCTGCATTTAGCCATTAAATCATGAGAGGAAACACAGAAAAATAATATAAATAAGTTTCATAGCAGATTAAGTCTATGAGTCAGTTGAGTGTCCAAACATCACAGAATGGATCTGCAAGAAGAAAGGACAAAACAACCCAAACCAATGGAAAGAAAACAAACGAACAAACAAAAATCACACAAAAATATAAAGCAACAAAACCAACCAACCAACCAACCAACCAAAAAAAACAGACAGGAAAAGGATCTAATGAGGACTAATGGCTAACTGGAAGTGAGGTTTCAGATGTTTCAGGTGTAGATCTGCCAGTGAGCATTAGACCATGAACTCTTATTGACACTTTTCTGTAAGATTAGACAAAATATGATCAACCACTTGTCCCAGAAAAGAGCACAGCCTTGCTGTGCTCTAGGAAATAGAGAGCTCATCTATGGAAACAATGTGCTGATCATTAGGATAGCGTCCAGTAGTGTCTGCAAGACTTCAAGAGCCACCACGGGTGACAGTAAATGAGAAAATTACAGCACAATGTGAATGTAGTTCCCATCGATGAGCTCTTCTCTACCTACTCATACACCCAAGGAGTCACAGAAACCTCAGGGAGCAACACTTTTGGAAAAAGACTCTGGGGCAGGCAGCCCCCACACCTCTACTCCAGCATCTAGGAACATTTCTCCCACCTCTGGGGATTTCAGGGAACATAACCAGAGACCCTGCACCAGGACTGTGCACAACTCACCAGGGTCCCTCTCAGGAGCCTTCCCCTCCAGCGAACGAGGAGGTTGTACAACAAATTGCTGCCCTGCTCCCCTAAACTCTCACCCCCTCTGCACCATCCCCCTCCAAGACAGAGAAGGCAGGTAATTCATAAAGCTCTATGCATCTGTGGCTAAAATGCTCCACTATCCAGAATTATTCAGCCTCCACACTGTCATTTGTCCTAAGCCATCGTACTACAAAACACAATCGTCAAAACCACTTCAATAAAAGTGTTTAAAAGTACTTTTCAATTATAGAAGTCTTGTGAAATCTTTCTGCTTACCTAGGAAAGAACAATTCTTTGTAAAAATGGCAGAACTGATAAAGATTTTATTTGTTAAATTTTGATCTATTCTGGCAACTGCTGAGCTATTTTCATACTTTAGCAAGAAACATCTCTCTATTGACAAAATTATCTGATATAGCACCATCTTTTACTTTGGTTTTCCTCATAAATCTCTGTGGATACATTTCTTTGAGGATAACCCAGTGCATTGCCATAGTTTATAACAGTAAAGTATTTATTGTTTCTGAAGCAGTCAAATACACTGTGGTTTTCAGAACAAAAAAAGAGGCTATAAGGTGATAGCTGCACTGAAGTTAACAGAAATTAATTGGGTTTTTAAGGCCAAGAGTACCTTTACATTATGAGTTTCTGGAATAGCCATATGATGGGATATTGGTGTATAACAAGGACTCCTTGAAAGCTATTCCTTTTTAAAATAAAAAGTATTCAAGATTTCAAGGCTTCTTGAAATCTTGTTCCATTAGTAACCTGGTGGCACAATCACTTTTGCCTACTCTGGCTGGGTATCAGGGTCAGCCTGCTGCCATAACCAGAGCTTCTTTCACTCCAGCAAGTGCAGATGGGAGCAGAGCCATGACTGAAACCTAATATTTGCTAATAGCAAACAATATGTCTCAAACAAAGCACTTTGTCAGGTCCTATAAAGGCACAATATATTCTGAACTCTACTTCCAAAGGCAATATGATTAAACATGTACCATCACAATGCAATGACCTAGAATTTTTATTGCTAGTAGTTATGTCTTAAAATTAATTTATAGTACTGTACTCCATTTTATGGCTGTTTTTTGCAGACTATAGTGAGCTATCTGTTTTAAAAGGGAAATACATGATGGACTAGGTATTTGATTGAGAACTAGAGTTGGCTGACATTAGGAATACCTTCAGTATGATGAAGAACCTCATAAAGTAATAACAAGGGCTATGAATAGTTTGATTTGGCTTATCTGATGGGATCCAATTTTCTGATTCTGGTTTATTCTAGCACTTTGTATTTCTGTGGTATTCTTGTAAGAGGATATCCATGTGAAACATAGAAACAACTATGTGTTAGGGGAACACTACGATTGCAAATCTGCTTTTAGCAGCAATACTTTGCAAAATTCTTTCTGAGGATAAAAACTATAATCTGTCCATAGAAATTTCAATTTTCTGTAAAAGTGTGTAGTGCATTTTCATAAAGCTGTATTTTTGTAAGTCATTAAATTGGTTTTTAGTAACCTCATACTCATTTTCAATTGAACAATTATTAAACTATAAAACAAAATTGCACAATTCCTAAAACTGTAGTCTGGAGTTTTACAGTCTGCTATAAAGTGCTGTATTATTATAATACACTAAAGATGCTCAGACTATTAAAACTTTTTTTTTTTAAATTAACCATAAAATATTTTATCATTGATGAAATAATTCTGAGGTATTATGCTCTTCAGCAGCATACATGCACAATATTTTGGTCTCATGAAAAGCATGCTAATCAAAAAAACACAATTTAAACTGTAATTCTAATATGCAACATAAACCATGTCACTATCTTTCAGGAACAGGAGTTTATTACACCCAACTTCAAACATTAAAAATCAGAATGTTGATCATTAAATATAAAGTCCAGTCTTACAGACAGCTCTCCATGCCAAAGAGACCGAGTGCTAAGCACTGGTGATAACAACAGAGATGTGATGACTTTCCTGTTGAAAAGTTTTCATCTGTATTTCACTCCACAAATCATGACTGATCTTGTAAGGGGGCCTGATGTTCAACTCAGAAGTTCAACCAAGCCTGGTAAATGAGAACAATTTTCTCCTGGCTACTGATGGCTGATGTCTCATAGCAACAGTGACAGTGATACGATGTGTCTGAGCTATGGGTTTGATCCTTGGCTGCATCCTCGCACTGTTCCTCTCTATTCAAAAGACAGGCAAAGCACTCCCTGTACTTAGAAATTAATCAGCTGTATGAATCACATCTTTAACTTCAGCAGGATTTCAACAAACTTGAAAACAACCTATCTTGTGTGGTCCTAAAATTCTCAGGCAAAGATGAAAAGCTCAGTCTTGCTGTGAGTGGGAGCACCTGCATGTCCATGAATATGTACATGTGTACGTGTACATTCCCTGCAAACCTGCCCACGGCACTGGGATCCACTGTTTGCACAGCCAGGCAGCTGGGCTGGGGCTGCTTTCCTGCCTAAGAGCACCAGGCTTTCCACACAGACTGAAAACCCCAACACATCTCCCTTATGGTCCCTTCACCTCCTCTAGATCTTGCAGGAGTCATGCAGTAATGACTACAGTCTCAGGGAACTGTACATCCACACTTTTTGAGGACCCACTCCACCATGGTGTAGAAGAAAACCAGGATTAACCTCACTGAAACCAGTGTGAATGAAATCAGTGGACAAAGCAGCATTTCATTTAGTGCTCCCCAGATTAGAAGTGCAGGATTAAAGATGAAACTTTAAGTTAGCCCTGGCCATGAGATCTTAATCTGTGTACACAAAGCACTCAAAACTTCTTTAGGTACAAGGGAATTGCCACTAAAGCAAATTAAAGACATTGCTTTTTTAGCAAAAAAGCTGCCAATAGGTGTTCTCTAAATCACTTGTACCAGCAGGCTGACCCAATTATGTCAGCTAATCCTGGAAATACAGGAGGTAGATTTAAATCTTTCCATAGAAAACATTTTTCTCCTATTTTCTTTTGGTTCTGGCACAGCACTGAGAGTCAAATACTGTTGTCCATCTTTTGCCCCAGACTGTATCTTTCTGTGTAGTTGCAATGCCCAGAGGAAGAGATCCGAGCAGGACTTTTCCAAGGCACGGAGTAGGCAGAGCATTTGAAAAATCAGTGCTTCTTTATCACAAAAAGAAAAAGTTCATGGGCTGTGAAGGGATAGGGGAAGGAGGGTGCCAGGTGTGTATGGCTGAGTTAATATTGGTGCTCAGGGGATAAAACAAGCTTTGTCTGTACCCCAGAGCTCCATCTCAGCAGTTGTGCCATTCCCTCACCTACACACTGCCTGTGCTTCCTGCTCATGTTCACCCACCACCCAATTACCAGCCCATGGAGATCCACACCTGCTGTGTTCTGATCCTCAGAACACCACACTGGAACTTTCAACCCTCTCCAAACATCTACATAATGCTTTCAAATAATGATATTTAGCACCTGGGAAGCAGCATTAAGCAATTACAGAGGGTACTTAAACCACCAGATTAGCAGCTCCCTGCACAGTGCTGAAGGTCTGCACAGACAGATCTACATGGCAAAAGCAGAGCCAGTCTGAGTCACATTTAAATCCTGCTCTCCTCAGAGTACTGTGAGCCCTCTCTTCCTGTTTTTGTCCTAGGATTCACCATTATATATTTTTTAATCACAAGTATTATGTGAATTTGTGAAAGAGCAGCTTGCATTATGACCCACATGATCTAATCTTACACAGAAATAGAAAGAATTTACATATTTAAGTATCCATATTTCTCTTTTCCCCTGTTCCCCACAAATTATTGGATATTTTCAATTTCTATCTCATAGTTTTTAAATTTTACTGCTGAGAGCACAAGAAGATTTACATACTGGACTTGTTTTCAGTCCAAAGGACCACGCACCTCAATTATATCTGTCCACTGCTACATTCTTCAAAAGCACATACCCCCTAATTTCTCTTTGAATGCTGAACATCCAAACAAGAGCAAGAAAATTAATATGGGAAAACAAAGTATAGAGCTAGCTAGCAAGACTTTGATGCATATAGTTACTTAAATGTCCATCACCATCTTGACTTCTACAATTTTTGTCTTCTGCAAAACATCTTTTAAAATATTACAGAAAACCCAAGTGAAAGTCTTAGTTTTTTTATTTATCTCTGTGATGACCCAGGAACAACTGGTCTAATCTATCACTTCAGGTTCATTTCATTATCATCCTTCAGGTCCATCCATCTCTCCTAAATGCAAAGGCAGCCTTTTTTTGAAGAGTACATGGTGTGAGTACACATCCAAACTCATTCTTTTGTCCCTTTCAAATAATCCAACACGATGGTTCACGCAGTGGGGGTAGAACACGAGACTGGAAGACCAGAACCATTTTTTGACTGGCATACTGAATGCAAGTTATGACTGAAAATGAAGGATTAACATATATGTCAGTTAAATAGAAAACATTAGAGTGAAGCTACCAGAAAAAAAAGATAGGGTTGGCAATTACTTAATAAAATCTGCCTGTATAAGGAACATGCTGTCGGGATTCATTTTCCTTTTTGCTCACAATATTTTATGTTATTTTTATGTGGTACTGAGGATCCTTTGCAAGATGTCAAGCACTTCAAATATACTTAAATTTAGCAATTCGTATAAACCTAACTACTATTTACTGTGCTTAGCAAATTCTGTTAGAAGTCAGATATGTAAGAAGAGCTTAGAGGATTCCGGACAAAATTAAGCATCTTCCTGGCAAAGACAGAGTGCTGATTTAATTGAGGGACAGAAAAAATGAGTATCTTACACAATCTGTGCATATGTAAACATAAAGTAAGCAGATATCAGAAATAAACATTGATTTCAAATATCGATTTGAAATAAGAAAACACCCCATAATAGGATGAATTGCAAATTCTCATAGCAATGATAAGTTCACATGAAGAACAACTTCTAAACAGCATCACTAAAATAAACATTATTTTGAAGTCCAAATCTTCAACAGGTTTTTGAAATAACTATTGCACACAGGTAAACAAAGAGTATCTCGTATTTTCTTTAAGTATTCATCACCTTTCCAATTCCCAGGTTTGCTTGTGCAGGAGAACATGGCACAGGAACAAAACCATCAATGCACTCCTGCTCAGAATAGGACCATTCTGAACAAGTCAGAAAGAAACGTATCAAAAATTGCAAAAATTACAAAAATTACAAGTGGTGCTCTTGGCAGATTGGGTTAGTGCCCTGTGTTTTACAGCCCCAGGAGGCTGGTATTTGCTCATTTCTGTGGCATATTATACTAATCAATCACTTCCTGCTCTTTCTTCCCTTTCTGTATTTATTTCGCTGGCAATTTATACTAATCAATCACTTCCTGCTCTTTCTTCCTTCACTGTATTTTTAAACCCACCAGAATATGCAGCCCTGTTGCATCTCAGTGACCACTTCCTTAGCCCCTCTCTGCCATTGTGCTTTTGTGCTGAGACTGATGCTTGTAATTTGTTTTCACAGCGTTCAGGCTATATTGCCTTTTAGAAACCTTTCTGCTCAGCTGCTAAGCATATAAAAAAAGCTTTTGGCTGCACTCGTTCATGTTTTGAAAACACTACAAAGGCATATTTTCATGGGAGGAGAGGCTTGGAATGAACACCCTTCTCCAAGTGCAAGATAAGTACCAGTTCTTTTATAAAATTTGCATTAGGGCTTAAGTTTCACATGCAAAGTGGCACCATACTGCCCAAAAAACATAGGTTTCTTTTTAAAAAATTGTGGGCTTGTTTTGGCTCTGTTCATAAGTTACTTTCAGAAAAATGCATTAAAATATTAGAGCTTTGTTCTTTGTGTTTCAGTTCTGACAGAAGGAAGTGGCAGGCATAGAATATTGTGCTTCACAGGAATAAAACTGCTTGGTTCACGTAACTTCAGTGACCTTTTAGTGCAGACTTTATCTACAGATTCCACCAAACAGCAGAGATCATTCATTAAAAGGAATTTATTTTCCCTACAGACCTTTACTTCTTGTGCCAAGTACATTGAGGGGTACACTTGAAGTCACAGCACAGCTTTAAACCAGAGCTGATAAACCCATGTGGGATGTGACTTCAAAATGCCAGAGTAAAAGGAGAAAGGATGAGGAAGAATTTAAGACATTTTCAAAACACAGGAACATCTATTCAGGCTTAAGGAACATTTGCAAATTGAAGTGAATCCAATGGGATTTGTGATCACTTGCCATTTCTTCAGTTCTTTATTTATTATGTGTACTTTGGTAGCATCTGGAGGCCTTACTCTACAGGGGGCTGTACAAACACTGAAGGAAAATGCGATCTCTCCCATAACACAACTTTTTAATATAACATGAAGTGACTCAATAATATCCCATCAAGGTCTTGTTCTAAATGCAAGATATTCCAAGTTTTGGGTTTAAAAGGCTGTGTTTCTTTCAGCATATTCTATTTGGTTAAATGACTTGCAAATAGCAATATATGCCTCCAATTATCTCTCTTATCAATAACTTACAAAGCTTAAATAATAATGAATGCACAGATGTGAAAAGCAGAATTAAAACAGAAGGACCTAAACTCAGCACCATCTATCATTAGTCCCCTATATTTTTGGAGTCTGTAATATCCCTTATGTTGATGCAGATACAATTTTCCAATGCAAAATAAATGCAGGAACCGGAAAATGATGAAGGAGAGAGAGCAGTGCAGGAAAAATTAAGCAAAACATATTTCTCAGAAATAAAATACTTCTAGTTCAGTGCACATGGAACCATTTAACATTAAGAAAAACAAAATGAATTTTTTTATAGGGAAGTTAAAAATCAATGCTTTAACAGTGAAATTTAGAAATCCAAAAAAATTTATCTTAATATCAGCTGAGACCTTAAAGCTTGCACACTGTGTCATAAAGCAATTTTCCTTCTGCAAAGACAAAAATAAACAGGACAAGCTGATCTATCCCTGCCTGACCTAATTTTACATTTAAACCACCAGAAACTTTTATAGCCCAATTCTAATCTGGCCTAAGGATGTTTTCATTTTACATTTCCTGCTACCTTTTTCCTGCCTTGATTTTGCTGTTGTCTCCTGCCCAAGTCCTTCAATCTTTCAAAGAGCTGCAAAAACTGTCTTCAGCAAGTGGTGAGCCTCTAAATGCAGAATCAATGATCCACTATCAATAGCCTAATTTAAGTGTCAAAGAAAATCGCTACAGCCATTGGCCAAAATCACACAATGACCTCGACCTCAGTTCAGGACAATGCCTGATTCAAAACAGTTTTATCTGTGTCCATCTTCTTCAACTTGCAGCTTGTAGCACCGCATGTTCTCTAATATCCAGATCTACTCTGCCAAAAAGCCTTCTTGAGTTTAATGCCAGTAACATAAGAAAGAAGGCAGAAGGATATGTTAGCTCACATTAAGGGTTCCCTCTGAATTAGGAGTACTCAAGGGATTAATTTAATGTGACATATCCTGGCAGGATTTGGAGAGTGCCACGTTCGTATTCGAACCTGTGATAAGAAATTAAACACCATCCCCAGTTCCCAAGTCAGTGAGGCAATAAAGTCCACTTTGAGATATGCAAGTTTCTGATTTAAAATAATTGACAGCTCACAACATATGCAGTTTGTAACTACACCATGGGAATAAACAGATATTCCAATTTAGGCAGGCATCTAGTTAGGCAGAGGGAGACTACTTGACAAGTATCTGTGAAAAACTTTCATTTATGCACAACAAGAAGTACAAAACTCTCTTACCTGCAGGTTTGCACATGCTGGTGAATCGTTGTGGGAGGGTATTTCATTGTTGGTGGTCTCTGACCCTGTGTTTTTAAGTCTGGAAGCTGTTGTAGTTGTGGCTGTAGTGGTCTGTACTGGTAAGATTGGCTGCCAGACATTCACATCAGTGCCATTGCCAAAGGCCTGAATTGCATTTTCTGTGAAAATAAATTACAGGCAATTTTCTATTTCTAAAAAAAAAAAAAGGCAAAAAGCAGAACTGAGTTGTTTTTTATTGCCATTATTATTACTATTATTACATTTTAAATGTGTACTTACAGAAACTCAATTTTATGCTGAAAAAATGTGTGTTATTTTTTAACCTATCAGAAACATGAACTGAAAATCTGGGGTCACATAATTATTTGGTGCAGCCTTGTCTTTGTAATGTTTCCAGTAATTCTTGACAGAAGCTTTAGGACTTACCATAATCATATTTGTTACCATCCAAAAGACTCAAAAATTTACTTTCAAGATATAAATGCAGTTTGAATGTCATGTCCTAATTCAGGCAGGTGAGGTTACAGAGCAAACTAAAAACAGAGACAGGATAAATATTTATTTCTACAGCTTGCTGTAGTAAAACTAATATGCCTATAACTATAAAATAGTTTAACTAAGACAATCTTTTCCTTACCATTTTCAATCAAAATCTGCATAATTGGGTGAGGGAACCATGGTTAAACTAAAACTTTAGAATATAAAAGTTAAAAAGCTTATCACAGTTTCACAGGATTAAAGAGTGTGTTTATAGCAAGAGTAAATTGGTTGGAGATTTTTATAAACAAATAGAAAAACAGTTCTTAATCAGGTCTTTGGGGATTCAACAAGGATTTGGGGATTTCTTATTTCAAATTCTTTGTACAAGAAATCAAACAATTTCACTGGGGACTAATATGTGGAAGTTATTAACACTTCTTCTCAGTGGCCTTCCTTGCCTTATAAAATAATTTACATGTAATTTTCTTCTGAAAAAGATGTATTTTATTCCGATATTAGTTCTCAGAACTTCAACATGCAAAGAGAAGAACTTGTAAAAAGCACCAGAACGAGCTGCATTAATGGAGACAAAGTGGGAAGAGGGATATGATAAGTTTTCTTGTTTCCCTGAATAAGGCAATATCAAAAGCAGTATTTCCTAAAATCATAGTAACTCTTTGTTTCCACGGTTGCAAGAATGGTCACAGAAATACCTGCAATCCTTCCAGTTTTCAAAGTGACAAGTGGCCTTTACAATTAGTCTTCTTCAATTATTTCATACAATCATACTTGATGATCCTTATGAGCCTCTTCCACCTTGACACATTCTATGATTCTATGACAGAATTGTTTGGGTTGAAGGAACCTTTGAAGGTCTTCCAGTCCAACCCCCCTGCAATGAGCAACTTCAACTAGATCATTGCTGTAAATGCCCTGAATAACAGCTTTATTTTTCATTTTGAAGGGAAAATATACTAAAAAACAGACTAGCAAGAAATTCCTAGTTTCTTCCTACCATGGAAAAATAAGTTTTAGTGTTGTATAAAAGAAGTGGGAAGGATTTTAATGACATTTTCTCCAGGTAGTGGAAGGCTCACTAATGAAAATACATTTTTTAAAAAATTCCTATTCTATGTGAAAGATAAAACTTCGTATAAAATCCAGAAACACCTTTAATTTGTTCCTGAAGAAGGCATTATCTTGCAGCTAGGATGACATAATTTGTCTCACAGTAACCTCCAATGTCTTTTGATTTGTCTTCATTAATGCTTTTGTACTGATGGCAAAAGGAAGGACAAGGAATTGCTCTGTCTTTATGTTCTAAAAGGAACCTGTAACGCTCTGGAAATTAATACATTCACAAATGAATAAAATCTGAGGTATTGCAATAGATATAAATGGCAGCCACCATTAGGCTTGAAGAAGGTCTGATGGCATACTGTTAAATTTTACCCCTTGTAAAGATTGAACTCTTTTCTCTTTTTCTTTTGTTAAATGATCTTGAGTAATTGATTCGTTCTTCCACAGCTTAATAAATAGTTTATCACAGAGCAACTCATGTTTTTGAGCACAGAACTCCCTGTGCCTTCACTGCAATGCTGCCTCTTGAGAAGCTACCAATGGGGATTTCCAGACCCTCTACTAAAATACTGAACCCTGCACTAGCATCAGCTCAAGTCCGTAGGACTGGATCACTGAGTTCATTTACTGTTTTTGAGAAAACCAATGATGTCTGCTTCTTTGCATAAGTTGATGAAATATGACTTTTAAAACCACTTTTACCCTCCAAACTCCTGCTGGAAGCCTATTTCTTAACTCTAGTCTGATGGTTAAAAATTTTCCCATTTCAAGCCTAAATATGTATGGCCAATATCTGCCCTTCTGATCTTATTCCAACATTGTTCTGCAGGTGAAGTAATCCCTTGCCCTCCCTGGGCTTGCCCTGCAAATGCAATTTCAGAGGACAATCACGTATCCTTTCAACTTCTGTTCTGCTAGACTAGGGAAGCCAAGCTCTTTTGGTCTCCTCATTTATCTGAAATTAAAACTCTGATGCACACTCCATATCATCCAATTATGCTGCTCCAGGCAGACAGGAAATTTGAAAAGAGAACCTGCCAAAATCGACTCCACTGAGCCATTCTGAAATTTGTAATAGTCCCCAATTTGGAAGTGAGTCCAACAGAAAAAAAAAATCAATAATTTAACAAAACCTTTACAATAGTTACTACCCAAGCTTGTGTTAAAACCAGGCATCTGAGATCAAATATCCTAAAAAAATGAAGTTGGCTGTAAATTGCAAGCACAATCCAATTTATACTTACATCCAGCAAATCCTTCATATCCTAAACTACATGTCTTTTTTTATATGAAGTTCTTAAATTATACAGAAACCCCTCAGGTGTTGTAATTCCATGGTGAAGATGCTGCCTGACTGTTAGGCTCCAAGTATGACCTGTGATGTAAACATATTTCAATAATATACAACTTTGGGTTCTGATTTATTTTTTCCAAGAGCTTCTCATGTTTGCAATCTTGGCCACAAACCACAGTATCAAGCATATTTGTTCATTTTTAAATTTTTACACCTACAACAGAACCACGCTCAACAAAGGGCAAAGTGATGGCCTTGATGTGTCGTAACACACTTAAGCAAGTAAAGGAATCCCATAAAACACCCTACAACACATTAAAAGACACCTAATTTTGTACTCACTAAGGCATATGTTGTCCTGGAAGAAATTCAGAAATTTCAGGCATTCATCTATGTCGTTGCCACTGTTGCTGCAGTCGCACCACGGGGCCACGCTGAGGCTGCTGGAGTCGATGTAGTTTGGGGTCATCACCGTGCCTGTCACCAGAGTAAAGCACAGCACTGTCAGCAACCTCTGCACTGCAACATTCCTTCCACCCTAAGACAGCAAGCAGCCCTTGGGAAGTCGTGCATTCGGGGCTGGAGTCATGGCACAGACCCACAGCAGGGCTCTGAGCTGCAGAGCTCCTGCTCTCAGCCTCTGACTGAGGCTCTGACCCAGCCCTGTGCCATATTTCACACCCTCTGTGGTTTGCATGCAATCACTTTAAGGGCTGTAACACAACTCACACACTAAAGACACATTTCTTCCCTCCAGAAAGGATTCCCACAGAGAGCTGGATCAGCAGAACTGACAGGCAGAAAACCATGGCAGAGGGAGGGATGGGTTGGGAGAAGGTGAGCACTTCTTTAAAGGGCTTTGCTGCCAAATCTAACGCACGTGGGCTGTGTCCTTAGAGCTGCACTTGAAAATCTGATTTTCCTTCCTCGTGTTTTTTCTCCTTTTAATTCTAGCTGCAAATAAATAGCTGAAACCAGGTACCCAGACCTGTGCTTCCTCCTTGAGCCTGCAGCCAGACTGAAAAAACATTTCTGAAATGCATGAGTGAGGAGAATGCTGGTCATGCTGAGGGGAGCCCTACTACATCTTGGAGCAGTGTTAACCCCAGGGTGCTCATGAGGGACCTGCCAGCAGAGTGGATCAGGGTGATGAACAGAGCAATGCATGAAAAGGTACAGCAGATTCTTTGCAGGTAATAAATTATTATTAATCCTGCTGTTTCACTATTTCTTCAGTGCAGTGATTATTTCCTAAATATTGTCAACAGCTTTCCAACCACAGGGTCATTCTAACTCTGTTACAAACTCTTGGATAAATTTTCTCCCATTTATATGCCAGCTCAAGGCAACCAAGAATTAAATGAAATCAAAGCAGGTATTTTGTGTCCTAAAGATGTACAGCAATTGTTTATCACTCATCTGGATCAGGAAACTGTTGTGTGATGAGCACTTGCTCGAGCCAGTAGTCTCACTGAATGCATTACCCCAGCAGGTCAGATATTTCCAACTTTCCTAAGAATTGAGAAGTTTGAATCTTTATTTTATTTATTGGACCAAAAGGGAAAAATGAAATAAAAAGAGGAAGGTATTCCAGACCTGAACAGCTGCCAGCTGCTTCAGGGAACATGTTCCTCACTTGATAATTTGCAATTCTAGGACAGGTCATATATCGTGAGGAAATGTGATCACATCTCCTCAAAACTGACATTGAAGTAGTCATTAAGAAGATGGAATAGATGAAGGACAAATGTTAGAGACCCAAAGTGTACACTAGGAGAGAAAATTTGGTCCACAGGTCCAGGGCCCAACAGTCTGCAATAGCAGACGGGAAAGAGCTATCAAACATCAAGCTGAAAAAGGAACATTAGAACTAACACAAATCACAGAATGATGTCTAACAGCCTTTCAGTCACCAGGCAGTGCTGGGAAATGAACAAATCAACATGCAAACTGCCTCATATGTGACGTGGGAGACAAAGCACAACAGGCACTAGAGCTGGCCTGAGAAAGACAGTAATGGATGTGAAAATGAATGTGGTCCCATTGTGAAATTCACAAAAAGCATATTTTCTCTTGCTTTAGGAAGTTCTTAAATTTGACTTTAATCCCATACTTTTGGCTTCCTGCAGCTTTTAACAGATAGTTGCACTAATAATTGCTCAAATTCTACATGAGATTAGTACATGAGTAAACAGCATGGTTCAAAATCCATTAAATGGAGATAGAGAATTTAGTAAAATAGGCAAATATAATTTGCATTGTTAATGAAAACTGGACAGTAGATAAATAAGAAGAGGAATGATGTTAAATTAAAATAAAACACAGTAAAATGTCTCTCCCTCATCCATGCGATGGTTCAGAACTCTATTTCAGCCTTGCAACATGATCTGAAAAGAAGTGTGAAAATCAAGAGAATTTTGCAAATGGAAAGAAAATAGTAGGCTGAAAAAGAATTCTAATTAGCAAATGCTTAGTGAAGGGTTAAAAAAACAGAAAGGTACCGAGGAAATTAAAAAGGTCACTGAGCTAAGACTTTCTTATCACAAAGAGGTAATAAGGTAATTAAAATGGGTTAAGACAGGGGTTAAAAGTGTAACAGATACCAAGGTACAATTAGGGTTGATGAATACAGGAAAGACAGGACAAGGAAAGTGTGTACACAGCACACAAACTGTGCATCCAGCAAAAACTGAGTGGCTGAAAGAGCAGCTAGTAGAAAATCAGTCTGTCATTTAAACCTGGGGGCAGATGCGAACCCAAGCGGATTATGTGCTTGGTTTCCTGGGGTGGATTTTCTTTTTTCCCAACGTGTGTGCCTTTCCCTTCCCCCTCTCTCCACTAGCTGGCATCTTGGAAATTCTGCTGAGGGACACTAAAGGATCAGAGAAACCATGGTGGCTGGAAGTAAAATAGGACATGCTTGGTTTTCTGAGCTCTAGGTATCAAACAGCTCTGAAATGGTCTCAGAAGTCAGCAGTCAGACCTCCACATTCTAGACAAAAGCAGAGTTGGCCTGAACACAGCTAAGAAGTTGCTCAAATTAGGGTGAATTAATAAGGAGATGGATGGGGAGTCTGGGAGAAGGGGCAAGGGGCTGAAGTTTCTTTGGCCCAAAGCAACTCCAGCTTATTCACACAAATTCTCATGAAATTCCAGGGAATACCAGGAAACTTGGATGGATTCCACTGGAGACAAGGGAAAATGTGTCAGAAACTGAATGCTAAAGCAGATCTTGAAGTCAACACTTAGAGCAAAACTTAATTCATGTGGGAATGCAGAAGGCCCAGATGGCTTAGCCAGGCTGTAACCAAAGCAGACTCAAATATGGCTATCCACAGTCTCCTTTTACATTCATTATTTTTTATATTTTTCTGTTAATTAAAAAAAAAATAACTTATCTCTATACTACAACAAGGAGCCCAAAGCAATGAATTGAGAGTTTCCAACTTCCTGTAAAGCATACACATATTTAAAATTATACACATAACATCCTGATGCAAAGCAGCATCTACAGACTGTTATGCATTTTATTGATAAAGCATCTCATACAAAAACTGTGACTGGCTCTATTTCCCTTTAAAGGCATTAATTTTAGGTGGGATTCCACCAATTTCAGTGAAGTTAACTCTAATTTACATCCCTGTATTTGAGGAAAGACTCACATCCACTGTACCTTCCATAGAGAAACCCCAGTTTCCTGAACAAACTCTGTGGAGGTGCAATTTTTGCTACATTTAATGAAATGGCTAAACAAAATAATGTTTTATTTTCATGAGCAATATTTTATCTTAATTAAATGAAGATCCTGAAGCTCTGATGAATGAATCTGTAGCATCTTCTTACCCACAGTCCAATTCTTGTATTTTATATCTATTAAGCAGATATTTTGAAAGATTATACCACTCATTTCTGCCTTACTCCACTTTCATATGAGATTGATATCAGAAGCAGAAATTTACTGCTTCAGCAGTAAATTTGGTAATTTCTTGATTTAACAGAATCACTAGTAAGAAGCAAGAACTCGCATAACACCAGTCAGTTCCTCTTTTGCGTGTCTCTAGGGACTAGCAGGAAGGAAGAAAAATATCTATTTTTCCCTTTGAAAACTAGATCTCCTTTTGATTTGAACTCCTTAGGCACCCATTCCACATTTCTGATGCGTGACAGTGTTTTGCAGCATGGTCATCCCCAATAACACAAGAACACCTCACAAGAGGAACTGGGTCATCTTTGGGGTTAAACTGAAAAATGAAACCAACAAAACTGCCAGCAAAATTCGCTAGGTCCAGCAAGAACTTGGTAGTTCTTATCCAGAAGTATCTATTAGTAACAGTTACTCCTTGCCAGCAGCCAGACTTCTTAATCTCATTGACAAGATCAGATTTCAAGGCTATTCAATTCTCTGTTTCAGAGTCAAATGACAGTCTGTCATAACTGTTCAGATGTTATACTCTTTGCATACTGTCTTAATCTCTTCAGTGGTAGAAGAATATCCTTTGAAGCCATCACATCTCATTTTACCCATTGCCACGTGGACTTAGCTCACTTCTTAGCTGCTAGAGTAATAAGATTGGTAACAAGAAGCCACGGAGTATAACGTTCAGTCATTTTTCAGCAAACCCATCCTATTCTAGAAATATTTTCATTTCGATCTTATCTCCAGAGACATTTATTTAACAGCAGGATCAGCTTCAGGGCCTCAGCTGGCACCTTCATGCCCAACAGAAGGGGCTATTATTGCACTGCACCAGGTGCAGACTGCTAAGCTTAAAAACATCTTATCTGGTGGCCTTTCAAATTTGTTTGTTTCAGAGTTTTGACATTCACTTGTTATTTATTGCCCAACTATGATATTTCTACAACACATTCAGCTTCTTGACATGATCTCTCTGTTTCAGGAATCAAATATTGAGGGTGGCATACGGAATCTGGCTTCCATAAAGGTATTGTTGTGCCTGTTGACACTCAGGAAGGTGACAACAAACAAAAATAACTACGTTGGGGAGGGAAGAGGATTTCAGATTTGGTCTCAGCTCATCTCACTGACAGGCATCTCTGAAAACACTTAGAGAGGATAGAAGGGTACCATGGAAAGAATAGCAGCTGGAATTGATAAAAGGCTGGACTGATCTACTGTTTCATAGCTCAGATTCAGGTACCTTGCTCTGAAGGTGTTCAGCCAAACTTGTGATGACAGCTGCAATATCAACCAAGAGGCATTTCCACCCATTAACTTCCTACTCCTCAGTCCTGTCGACATTCAACACTCTTAAAAAGCTTCACTTTTAAAGCTTGCATTTATTTCAAACTCAAGTACCTTTCTCTCCTTATCTTCCATCCCTAATTTTCCTGTAATGTATAAGCTTACCCCAAGAATCTCTGTAAGGCGAAACAGGGCCAGTACCTGCAGGTGGAGAAACTGGCCTAGTATCATATCATACAGTATCATATTCCAGGTTTTATTTCACATAGGCCTTCAAAACACTGTTTGGGCTTTTTTTTTTCTCATGAGCAAGCCCCCACCCTTCCCTGCCTCTTACCAATGAGCCCCGAGTAAGCGAGCAGGCAGTCAGCATAGTTCTCCTTCAGACAGCTGCTAACAGAGCGTGACTCGGGCTGGCAGTTTGTGAAGAAATCTGCAAGGCGAGATCTGCAACAGGAAGAAAAATGCGTATCTTTAAAAATCAAGCCTGAAGGCATTCTTACCTTTTACACTCTCTGTTTTCGGACAAGGCTTAATATTCTTTAACTTAAATGCATATTGGATACATTTCAGCCACTGAGAGTCTCTTTCTAAGATGCAACACTTCCCAGAATCTATTTTTGAAGTCAGAACAAAAACAGTGTAAGAAAACAGTAAAAAGGAACAGAACAACGGGGAAATGTCAGCCCTTTACTAAAAGAAATGTTCTGCATTTTCATGCCAAGAAAAAAAGACAAAGACTGATTTTATCATATGAGGAGTCATTTTGCCTGGATCTGAACTCCAACTGGAGTCTTTTATTCAGAACAGTTTCTGCTGTTCACACAAAACTGTATGTTTGTGCTCACAGAGCAACCAAGACTCTTAATGCAAGACTTGAAGCAGGACCTGCTGTGGTGGTGTCCCAGGTTTCCAGGGAGCGGGCTCACCCCTGGGGCAGCAGGCAGGACCAGCTGCCATGGTCTCCTCACCTCTCAGAGCCACAGCACTGAGAATCTATTTGTTCTCACAAAACGTGCATTTATCCAAACTCTAATGTGCATTTATCCAAACTCTAACGTGCATTTATCCAGACTCTAGAGTACTGAGTGCAGGGCTGAAAGGCGAAGTGTGCTCTGCATCCAGTTCTGCTGCTGAGTGGCCACGTTACCTTCACTGACCTCGGCCAGCCCATGACCAAGGGGGGGAGAGCACTGATTACATGCAGGAGGTGCTTAAAGACCAGGAGTGAAGCTGTGTTGTGATCAACTCATCACTACCTTGTTGGAAATTAAAAGGACTAACAGACAGTGCCTCTTCTGGTTATTTGTGATTTAAAGACCGCATAATGCTCCCATTCAGGTCTGTAAAATTTGCAAGGCATTGATGAGGTCAAGGTCACATCATACAGTCACTCCCCTGCCCATCTTAGCCTTAAAATCTTGGAGTAGTGATTTTTGTTTATTTACAAAGTGTTATTTAGATCTTCATCTATGAAAGAAAAAAATAATCACCTCCCTACTTCAATCTTCTCTTCTGTGAAACAGGTATAAAAGTTCTTTTGCACCTGACAACCCACAGTAATGTCTCAGGATCAGATGCTTAATCTTTGCAAAGCCCTCTTAAAATCAGAATAGTATGATCTATGAATTTTCATTACTGCTCCAGCATTATGCAGATTTGCACTATAAATGCTCCTTTTCACTTCTTCAACAACCCCACAAAAGTTAGCAGAAACAAGTGATTTGCAAGTCATTTACTTTATTTGTTTACATGCTCCAGAGACTAATTATCTTTGTGTGCTTTATTGTTTTACCTACCCCAGAACGGGACTGGATACACATCATTAATTGGCCTGAAAGTAACGATGGGCAAACATCAAAAGGTTCAGAGGCTTAGTTTGAGAAAGCATCCTATAAATAAACTCCATGCAATACCTGAATTTATGAGAGCTGTTCTCATGGCCTTATTTTAGTTCCATCTCCAGCTAACCGTACTGACACCAGCAAATCCATGGTTGCCTTCAAGCTACAGTCAAACCTAAGCTTTTCACTCCCTCTCTTGCCTTATTTAACCATTTAACCTTGAGGTACAAATTTGTACCCAGGTGCCTTTAATAGCTTTAAAAAGTCAACCTCTCTAGCAATCTGTCATACACACACATATATGTATGTATGTGTATGTATGTATATATGTATACATACATTTCTAAATTCACATAAAATCCCTACTTATATACACTGTACCTACCATGAGACAGGCTGAGAAGAAATGGGTCTCAAGGTATGGAAAGAGATAAATTGCACCATGAAGAAAATCTGGGAAAGGAAACCCTCTGTCACTGCAGTGATTCCTCTCCCAGTCAGTAATTAAGATAGTGGCTCGAATCCAGCTTTTGGATCAATTGGGAACAAAGAGAGTTGACAGTTTCCAAATGTTTTCCTAATTCTACTAATACCTGGATGAACTCAGGTTTAGAACAGAATAGAGCCTATTACATCTATCTAGTAACCTCTGCCATGGTAGAAAGGGCAAGCCTTCTGCATATACAACGTTCTTGTATTTCTAAAACAAAGTAGCTCCTCAGATCTAAATTTCATTATTTATGTGAGCACAAATAAATCTTTTTGGCAATGGATTATACAGTCAGCATCTTGATAAACCTGAAAACACTCCTTGCAATCATTTAATCATTCTTAAATGTTCAGTTCTCCCTTAGGTTATTATTAGGTGCATTGGTCCAGAGATCATTTAGAACACTTCTCATCTCTAAATGTTTTTAAGGACTGATAACCATGGAATAAAACCAGTCATTTACTACCCAGCCTGCTTAAAGAACTTATTTGTTGCAAACCCTAAAGGAGGCTAAAAATACCTCTGCTGATCTTTTTTGCATAGACCTTGATTTCCATGTGAATTTTTGAAGAATTTTTGTGGTCGTAAAAAGTAATGATGTGACAACATTGCACATTTAAGTTGTCATAAGTCAAATATAGTTCAGATAGCTCTGGTCTGAGCATTACTGGACATTATCACACAGCCCTTCCCTAGCCAGTCATCCAAACTTCACACAATCCAAGCTCTCACCCTCTCCTGAGCTGTTGACTACACCTGATACTTATGTGGATTCATTTGCACTGGACATAAAGCTAAGGCCAGAAAATAAAAACAGAGAACTCCATCTGCCATAAAATACTCCAATACTTTCAGTGAAGATCTGCTGATTAACACTCACTGAAGATCTAGCCCCAAACATTTCCAGAAGACTGGCAGTGATGAAAGTGTGCTCATCAGTGAACACCAAAACAGGGGTACTGCTATTTATCTAGAGAGAGAGACAAATTAGCCTAATGAGAACCATTAATCCTAAAGTATTGCACATGAATATTAAAAACTGTTTGGGTAAAAGAGACAATCCTTTCAGGGGCTCAGAATCAGAGCAATCTGATAATAGCAGTCCTATTAAAAAATTGCACTGTGTTACCTTCAGCAGGAGGCAACTTGTAGGTGGCAACTTGGGGGTTTCATGACTGAGCAGTTTTGTTATCCAGAGAACAAACAGAGCTTACAGTTTTACACGTGCAGTGTACATAGAGGTATCTCACTGCTGGAGAGAGACAGGCAGGCAGTTTTATATTCTTCATACCATGTAGCACGGCCACATTTAAAACAAAATATTAATTTCTTTTTCTATCACAAAATCTTCATTGTGCACAGCCACATTTTTGATGTGTTCCCTCTTCCTTGGATAAATAAGGGGTACTACTGAGAAATTTTCCTCCCAGGAAGAGGGAAAAAAAAAAAAAAAGATCATATTTTCATCTTTTTATAGGGCAAAAACCCCACAAATTAAATTAGTCCTATCTTAGCCCTGTGGAAAACCTGTGGATGTTCTGAAAAGCTTACGTTCAATATCTGGTATACCACTAGGTGGAAAAGTAAGAATAATCCCAACAGCAAATTTAAAAAAAATCTGCTCAGATAACAAACAACCTTTCTGAAAAGAAGAGAAAAAAAATCCCAAACCTGCTATTCTCTAATGCTTTGTATTAGTACCAGTAAAATAATTTGTAACAGTTAAAAATACAAAGGAAGCAAAGTTAATTTGCTCTCCTTATGATAGTGGCTCTTCAAATACTCAGTTGGATAATTCAAAACTTTCACATTTTGCTTACAAATAAGCTTTCTTAATAGCAGTATTGTATTGAATCTGAATATAATTTTTGAAGCAATTTAATTTTATATTAGCACAGCCTGTTGCATAGGCAACCCTGATTAGGTTTTCACTACTTTTTGTTCACAAGGTTCTGTAAAAGTTCTTTGATGTCCTGAAGTTATCTTTGATATTTATCAGTTCTCCCTCTTTAAGGTTGATCAATTCAGCTTTAGCATTGGTGCAATATTTAAAAGTACGATACAAATTGTGAAGTTGCAGAAAATTTTTACAATTTTTAGTTTGGATCTGGTGCAAATCATGACCTATTTAGAAGGCACCACTCTGAACCAGATTCCTCCTCAAGAAGCACCCACATCACTGGGATCCAGGTGTTCATTTATCTTCTTTTTTCCTCTCTGACTGCATTGATGGTACACCAAGGGCTGAGGACTCGAGGAGAGAAACCTGTCTCAGCCTTGCCTTGGCACAGGTGATGTTCACACCAAGCAGGACACTGAACTCAGGTCTGCTGCTGGCTGCCCACACACAGCTGTGACGTCCAAGTGAGTGGTCACAACCTTGCCCTGTTGGGAATGCAGGGAGCACCAGCGCTCCTGTGCCACACCTCAGGGATGTCAGGTGAGCTCTGGACATGCTCACTGCCACCTCTCCTTGCACTGCTGCTTGTGTTTAGGCACCTATTTATAGCAGGAACATAAAGAGTACGTAAATGCCAGAGCTGAGAGACTGAGGTGACTACACTAATTAGTCAGAGCTGCTCTAGAGTCTAGACACCATTTGGCAGTGCAGTCACGTAAGGGAAATGCTGCATCAATATTCAAAACAGAAGAGTGGTATAAATCCCACACTGAAAAAAGCCAGACTAAGTCAATGAATGTGTGTCATAGTGATAAATGGCACCATTACAGAAAAAAACAACAAGTCAAAATACTTGTTCTTCTTTTGTGGGGGTCAACTGCAGTGTCCTACTGTGGCTACAAACAGCTCCTGTATGGCTGGAGTGGTGCTGCTTCTGCTGGGATGCAAGAGTTGGTTGCAAGGGTTGGTATGTGGCCAAACTAATGTCTTCATTGTTGGAGGAGCATTCCATTTTCTCTGTCTTTCATAAACAGTGAGAAAATGAGGCAAAGGCCACATAAGCAACTCTATCAACCAGTGGAATGAAAAAAAAGCCTCAGAAGAACTCCATAATGAGAGGTGACTCTCCCTGCACATAATAAAGTAGCTTTGATCCATCTTTTTTTTCATTAAAGGACACTAGAGCTGTGTAATATTAATAAATCTTACACCTCCTTAGGTATCTACACACACTGTTGAGCACCTGTGAGCAACTACAACTTTTGACATTTTTATTTAAGAGGCCACTTTCCCATGTATTTATTAAACAGCAACCCCACTAAATTTTTCCAAGGAAAAGGCTGGTTTGTGTTTGGTTGCTGCCCTCCTTCTCAAACAATGACATTGCCCAGGCCCTGAGGTCACTGACGTTCCTGCCCAGCCATGGGCCCCACTGAGCCAGGTCTGCCCAGGGGCTGATGTCCCATCCTGTCCCCAGCCTGAAAAGTTCTGCCATGCCTGTCTCTAGAGTCCCCAGGAAGCTCCCATCCCACTCTGCACCCTGACATCCAGGCCAGCATTTGCACCTTTTGGGGAGTGGGAAGGGTAAAGGAGTAAATTTCTGCTGGCAAACCATTTGTCTCTCAAGACCTGAATATTGAAGGCAGTTTCTCTCACATGGGCTGATCCAAATCTTCTCCAACATGGGCAAAAACCATCACAGGATTTTAGACCCCAAATACCAGTGACTAACGGGAAGAAGCTGTTTTTTATCTGTTTTTGCTGCTGTTTGGCTATTTCAAATGTCTGGCAGCCTAAACCCAAGCAAATATTTGATTCTGGATTCAACTTACCTCTCAAAACTGTGTTGTTCATCTGGAAGCAAAATATGGACAATGCCCAATTACACAGAGGCAGCCTATTTGGATTGTGGGATAACCAGACACAGGAACAAACACCAGGGACCACCCAAGATTCATTGAGATGCCTTCCAGCACCAGGAGTGCTTGCTCAGAGCACCAGGCACAGGCACAAAGCCACCAAGGCTGGCTCCAGAGCAGCACCCACCTGTACCATGTCCCCACCACATTTGCCAGCATTTATGCTACTGCTCAGGCTTTTTGTTCACCAGGGGCCTCCTGGACATTTAATACTCCAGAAAATGGAGATCTAACTCTTTGAAATTCAGTCATGCAAAATGGAAAGCATTTCCACGTATGCATATCTACATTTTAAAATTAGAAGTACAAACATTGTATTATTTCTATTCTTCTATTAGCAAATTAATACCCTACACCCATTTTCTTTTCTGCACTTTGTGGAAAGCAAAATAAAATAAGTTCTAGACCATTTCCTGTTAATATTATCCTTTCCCTTTGCTCATGTCATCTGCTGGAGACCAGTTAGATCTTCTTACACAATATCTGCTACAGAAAATCAAAAGAACTTAACAAAACACTAATGTCATAGTTTATCAATGTTAATTAAATCCTCTAAGTGTCTCAAGATCATGCATGAGAGTAATTTTAATTTAATATATTAGGTCTCCTTTGGGTTTAAGGGAAACTACTAAGCTCAAATGTGATTCTAAACAAGCATGATTTATTTCAAATTGGGTTATATAAATATTTATATACTACTGACCTTCTGTGTAATAAAACTGATTTTGAAAAATATAGTGAAAATCCTGAGCACAAGGTGATGCAATAAAGAATTAGAAGAGTGATTCTCAGATGCTGTGACACAAAACAGAATTTTCTCTTTCTGTTTGCATTAAAAAAAAATTACCTCACATCATTTTTAGAGGCCTGTTTGAGAGAACATCTGGAAAACATTCCACAGGAAATCAAACCTATATTAAACATGTTTTGCAGGGCTCTGTTTCCTTGCATCGACCTTAAGCATTCATAATGTGTTTCTGTCTTCTCAGCTGCAAAGAAAACACTTCTGTCAGAGTCCTCTACAAAATGACAGGCTGAATTGTCAGCCTGTGATTTTATCAGGGGATGCTGGTAAGATTTCTATTTAGTCTACCTGTCTCTGTACCAAAGCTCTCCAGTAACATGAACAAATCCACCAGCTGCTATGAATTTGTATCTTTTTTGTTTAATTTCCTTTATGCTGTTTAATTTGAAGCTTCTAAATAAAATGACTGGCAGCCCGAGCCTCAGTGTCTCCTGACAGGATGTTACTCAGGAAAGAACTACTGCTTTACAGGGAGAGTTGTTCTCACTTCATTAACTGGGCAAGCAGAATAGTCTTTGAATTACAGGCTGGTAACCTAAGAAAATCACTGTCACTCTCAAAAAGCAACGCAAGGAAAATCAGTGCCTCTGCAAGTCCTTGAGTGTGCCACTGGACGCTTCAGTGTTTATGAGTAACTACATTGTGAGTGCACACTGAAAGGATGTGCTTGCAAGTACCTGAGAAAGACATCCATGGCAATAATACTCCCTGTAACCACTTGAATAAACTATAATAGACTATTACTAGCTCAAGCATGAAACTGATGGGAGTTTGGAGATGGAAAATAATCTAAAAAGTCCAATGCAAGTTCTCTCTTTATCAGGAAAGTTTCTGTTGGTAGATGTACTGGAACATCAGCTTTCCTGAGGTTATGCAGGGATGCTCTTTGTGTAAGAAAATCTCTCAGTGGTATCTGTGGTGACATTCCTGAAGGAAAACTCTGTGCCCCCTTGTCTGAGGGATGGCTCAAGGAAAGAAAGGGTGTCCAGTGTGTCCTTGCACTCAACTGAGCAGGGTCTCTGGGCAGCCAGTATGGCTGAAACCCATCCTGGAGCTACTCTAAATACTGCTCTGACCTCAGAGTAAGACAACAAATATAAAATCAGAAATACAGAAGATAAAAGCAGAGTCGAGTCTCTTTTCTGTGAATCCATTTCTTCATGCACAAAACAGTCCCACCAAACAGCAAGTCGAGAAGTTCTGGCAGCAGCAAGGCAAGAGAGCATTGATCTTATGCAGCATGTTTTACTTGCTTTTAGAAGTAATATGGCTATATAATGATAGTACAGAAAGCACTGATTTGTAGGGTAAGATTGGAAAACAAACCGTTTTTACCAGTTAAGGATGACGTGCTGTCTCAGGAGCATTTTTTTTTTTGACTCCACTCTCAAAAAAGCATGAACACAAGAGGTCGAGAAAAAATAGGAGGCCAAGAGTTGGCAGCCTGTGATACATCCAGACATTTACAGAGGTTGCTCAGAAATGAACTGTCCATTCTGGAAAATATTTTGCAATGCTGCACGATGGCCAGTTACTGAGATGCATCTCCAGCATTTCATAATGACTAATTGGCAAAGGGAGCATTGTAACTGAGAGGACAACCACTGTGATTTATGCTTGAACTGGAACAAAAGAAACTGAACTAAACAGTCAAATAATACAGCTTGAATTTAACAGAGCTCTTAGTCGTATGTGCTCTACAACAGAAAAGCTTCCTTTAATGGTTTATAGAATGTGCTTGAAAAAATATAATGTAAGCACAAACAACTTTTGATGTGAGGTCATCTGTTAATGATCTTAGACAAGGGTCACAGTCAGCTCATAGACAAGGGTCACAGTCAGCTCACACAGAAAATCTACCATCAACAGTAAACACACACCAGAAAACCCCTTCTGTGTCACTTGTTTTAAAGCCAGCAGATCATTAAAGCATAGGAAACAACCACCACCTCTGCTGAGAAGTCTTTGCAGACACTGCCATACTTACATCTGGCTTCCACTTAACAGGAGTTACTCCAGTAACATGGTGGTGTTTATAAACATAATTAAAGCAACGCAATTTCTATTCAGTAAACATGAGAATGCTGAAATTTGAAAATATGCATGTGGCTGTCACTTGCTCTGTTGAGAAACAAAGTTTTATTTTTAGCTCCATTGCTTGCATTTTCTTGCAGCTATTTTAATAGATGAACTGCCACCAGAAATATTCTCTCACTGGGCCCTGATGTAGAATGATATAAATAACCTTTACAAAGTCCAGCATAATGGAATGGTAAAATCAGTTGACATTCTCCTAATTAGCACTGCCTGAAGATTTACCTACACAGAACAGGAAGAGCCAAATTCACCCCTGGAATAAATCCACTGAAGTCAGAAGTCACTGATGTCAGAGGAAGTACACTGGGAATGAACTTGATAGAATAGATCTGTTATTTACATTAAACACAGAGCAGCTATTGCCCGTAGCATATACATGGCTTGAGGTAAATGAAAAAAGCATTTGGATTTATTCAAGAAAATGCTATTGTGTGATATATATATATACTCTTTCTTTGCCCCAGAAACAGCAAGTTAGCCAAATGTGACTGGGTGTACATAACAGATCTCCTCTACATCTAACAGATCAGGGGGTGGAAAATACTCATCAAACCAGTGCATGCTAAACTCCTTTCTACAGAAATGTCTCAACTAACAATTCAAAAAATCAGCAGTAGCAGTAGTCCTAGTGGAATCCCATCCAGCAAAGCAATTAAGTGCTTTCATAACTGTAAGGACAGGAGTAGCTTCAAATTTAGATCTCTATTTTAAAGTTTAATTCCAAATTTAATTGTCCTGGATTTCCATATTTTTGACTAAACGTGTGAAACTGCTTAATTAACATATGTAGTTTAATCTCTCCCCCCCCCCCAATACCCCAATAAATCAACAAAACAAAATGGGTCACATTAGCCTTGCTGTAACCCCCTTCTCCCTGGCTCATGTTCCTAATCTGTAGTCTTCTTATTTCTTAAAATTATACAGGTAGCTTTTCTTTTCCACTTAAATTAACAAAATAAGGTTTTTCAGACAAAATGAACTCAAGGGAGACCTTATGGCTCTCTGCAACTACCTGAGAGGAGGTTGTAGCAAGGTCTTCTTGCAAGTAGCAAGCCACAGGATGAGAGGAAACGGCCTCAAGTTGTGCCAGAGAAGGTTTAGATTGGATATTAGGAGAATTTTCTTAATGAAACGAGTTTTCAAGCATTGGAACAGCTGCCCAGGGAAGCGGTGGAGTCACCACCTCTGGAAGCAGTTAATAGACTGGAGATGTGGCACTTGGGGACATGGTTTAGTGGTAGGCAAGGCAGTGTTAGGTTTATGGCTGGACTTGATGTTCTTAAAGGCTTTCTCCAACCTAAAGGACTCTCTGACGGATCACATTTAGATACAAGTGCCCCAAGATTTTAGGGCTCAAATGTAGTGGTCACAAGGACCTCACTCAGCTCATGAGTCATCTTCCTAGAAAGAGACTGACATGGAAGCAGGGTATTTAAATACAGCCTATAAACCTGAATCATTGGCATCCCAGTTTATTTTGTGGTTGTTGTAAGCTCACATATGCACTCTTTTTTTCCACTTTCACTTCTTCAGCCCTGTAGACAGGTAATACAGAATATTCAGTGCCACAGGTTATTTTTAACCTGATCAGCAGAGGATCTACCTGACTGCAGGGATGCTGCCTGGAGAGTTTGAGCTTGCCTGACAAGGGAGCTCAGGATGAAATACTGTCTAGTTACTGCTTCTTGGAGCATGAACTCTCTCCACTGGTACAGCACAAAGCCAAGGGAAAGTTGGGTGCAGGACTAAAACTGAGACATTTTTCTAATTACAGTATCCTTGTGTCTCTCCTGCTTTCAGAGAAATGTCAATCAACAGCAGGCTTTTAATCTTCAAGCCCCTCCTAAACTGAGCAGAGAAAGTATAAATGAGATGAGGGCCAGCCAAGCAGATCTGGGCACTGCAGAATGAGATCTATCCACACTTCAAAAAGGACAAAGCAGTCTTGTTTTGCTGGATGTTTGGATTTTTTTGATTCCAAAGGGATTTATGGATATCTTAATAAGGAGGAACTGCTTGATTCATTCTGAGTTTTATTCAGATGGAGGAAATTTAAAACTACCTTTGTTTCTGAGGGGGAGGGGAGAGCAATATTATGTCTATTTACTCTGTTAACAGAAGACATCAAAGTAATGAATCATGTAAAGGACTGAAAGGGAAGAAAATAATAAAATATTGCAGTATTTTCTATCTTTACTCTGCCTTTCTTGAAAGGTTTTTGCTTATTTTGCAGAGACTGTATTAATATTTTTTTTCCAGGCTAGCAGTTCCCCACACACATATTCCACTACACCATCAAGTTTCCTCTGCAGAGTATACCAGCTTCTTTCCCATCTCCCCTCAGACCCCATTTTTTGAATTTTCTGAACTGTCACCATGCCTATTAGTTCATTAAAATGAATGAATACCTGTTTTGTCTTTTTTTCCACTTAAATAAATAAACCTCTAGCAATATAGATATGTATGCATACATTTACATGCTTGCATATACATATACGTATAAAAATCACTCTTCAAATTCAGGCTATGTGAGGTGAGCTTGTGGGCACGGGCTAAAAAGTAGACTGACAATTTTTTCTGCCCCATTTGGTATTCTGGAGACACAGGAGCTCTCCTGAGTGCAGGTGCAGAGAGCTCAGGCTCACCCTACTACACTGCAAACATCCCACACCTACAGCAGGGTGAGTCAGGCAAGGTTCTGCACCCACTCCCTGGCTGGAGACTCAGTCTCCAAATACACAATGCACACACCCCCTGCACTTCTCTAGAAATCAGGAGTGTCCTTTTCTTAACGACCTTAACAGCATTACAAAAACTACACTCTCGTCCTGGTTTTGCATAACCACAGCAAACCAAGGAGCTGCCAGAGTGCTCCAAGTGCCAAACTGATAAAAATGCCCCGGAGGGACTCAAACCCAGCTCTGTTATCCAGAACTGTGGAATGCTACTGTGTCCTTCATGGAAATACCCACCAAATGCCTTTTTAACATGCAAAACTAGAGTCAGGCTGAGGGTGAGCTCTCAGGCTTTTATGTGACTGACCGAATTGCCATCAATATCAGCACAAGGCTCAGAAAGGGAGGCAGCACCTCTGTTTTCCCTCTCATTTGCTGAATTACAGATGATCACTGGACCGTGGCAGGATATTGAGGGAGGAAAAGCACAACATGCAGAGAAGCAGGTGAGGAGGCACCGTAAGTGGCTGTAATAGAATTCAAACGTGTCAGAGAGGCTGTGAAAGTCAGATAATTGCAGGAAGATCTGGAAAGAGGAGATGAAAGGAGACTAAGTGAGGGGAAGAGGTAGGAGGGGGAAAAAAAGTACGGGGAAAAAAGTGAGAAAAATGAAAGAGAAGCATGAGGAACAGAAAATGTGAAGAACAGGGCAAATTTATTTTTCCCCTCTTTCAACTCCTCCCGCACATCCCTCCAGGGCACTGCTCCCTGTTAATTCTGTAAGTGAGCATTGCTCCCTCCTAGAAGGAGATGGTGAGCTCCCCCCATCCTGGAGCAGGACACAAAGGATTGACTGCACATTTTTTAACCTCACCACAGACTGGTCTCTGGTGCTGAAGGGTTTGCAGTCAGCAGTGCCTTCTGGTGCAGGAACCATCCACAACACTCACACAGAGAAGCCACTTTCACCAACAGGTTCCAGGTGTGAAGCACATGCAGATTTTCACGTCTTACAGAAAATGAGCGCAGACACAGTGACTCCCTTTCCAAGGTAAATTATCATCAAGTGTGTTCAGCAGAATACCAAGAAGGAAAATTATTTCCTTGGCAAGTTTGTGATGCTTTCAGGAAACGCAGCAAGCAGCTGAGCTCCTGTTCTAACATTTCCAGTGGATAAATTCTTCTCTGCACTGACAGCAATGTTTGCATATCTTCACAGAGTGTTCTGATACCTGCAGAAGCAGACATCCTTCACACAGAGTTAAATGAGTGGTTGCAACTAAATTAAGACTGGATAGGACAGGTGACCAAAAACTGGTCAAGAGGTAAGAACACACCAATGAAAGCACATTTATGAAGATTTGGCTCTCAACACACAGCGCTGAAAACATTTTTCACTGTATTTTCAAGGAGATGACCCATGTACTGGAACCTAATTGGATATTTCATTATTATCCTTCCACTGTCCCACAAGAATAAGTTATTTAAATATGTTAAGCATATTTCTGTATTTTTTTTTTCAGTGGTCAAACAGCTGCAGACAGCAATATGTACCTGTTGTAGAACTAAAGGCAAAAAATTAAGAAGACAACTGTCTTCTGAAATTAGTTAAGAACTACTTTCTGGCTATTTGAGCTTCAAAAATGAACCTTAGTGATCTGACCACTCATTTTGAGTATAAGTATTGTGAAGGACAAGAAACATGCTCCTACCAGTTTCTTTTATTAGCAAAAAATGCTGCCCTTCTTTTCTGAGCTTTGCAGCACATGAATGGATTGAGAGCATTATTTCAATAAATGCTGTGTCTGTACCATTATCATTCTGGTCAGTGTCTTCTGAACATATCCAGGAAAAAAAACCCCAAGTATGCAAATTCAAGGTAGATTATTAAAAAGACCAAACTAATGACTCACACATTCATTACTCAAGCAAAACAGTATTTGCAGTACTGTCAAATGTGATAGTGGCAAATATGAAGCATCCTGCCCTGCATTTACAGCAGGATGATATTCTTAAAACATGCCACTCAACTTTCTGAAGATTAATCGTTAGCTGAAGTGATCAGATCACTAAGTTCTTTAGAGGTTTGTGCTATTCCAGGACATCACTGGTGGAAGTTTTCGATGGTACACTGACTTTTCTTATAAGATTTGTTTATGCTCACAACAGAAAAGAACACTAATGGCTTCTTCTTGTTGGTATTTTTATTTTTTGCTTTTCTTTTCACTGAGCATTGACAGACATGCGTGAGAGCTACAGTTGTTTCAAAGCTGGATATGGACTGGGATACAAGCATAGGCAGCAGACAAATGATCATGAAAGTGAACCATGCAGCATTCTGATGAAGTTGAAAATTAGGACTGTTTACATAAGTCAGAACCTATTTGCATTTCCTGACATTTCAGGTCGCTTTATCCCTCAATTGAGAATTTCTTACATAACAGATAGACTAATTAATTGAATAAAAAAATAATAAAAAAGCAAAGAATCTTGCCATGTCTGGTAGTGGTACCTTCAGTTTGGCCAGATTGCTTCCCCTGCTCTTAACTCTGCTTCAAGAAGAGATCTAGTAATATATACACCAGGATAAAGCTTTTTTTAAAGAGTGTTCAAAACTGAGTATTTAAATACTTTACACAGGTCCAGCTGATATTTTACACAGAATACAGGCAGATCTTGCATTTCTGAGCAAGCAGCATTCATAAACCATTTTATGAACATATTTTCAGAAAAACCTTTAGAACTTGTATACCCCTTGTCTAAACTAGCATTATGAAAAGGCTTTAATAGGTGTAATAGGCATTCAAATAACAGTTTCTAAATTGCCTGGTTTCACAATAGGCAGACCATATTTTCAAATTATTCTGCCATTTAGATATTCTTTCTGACTTCAAAATTAAGTAGAAGTTATCAAAATTACACACCTACTGACTATTCTTTTTAATTATTCTAAACATATCTGGAATGACTATGAGGACTGATATTTATCAGTGCCAGTAGTTACAATAGCAAGGAGATCTCCCCATTTCTTTCCTGCCCTGCCCAGGTCCCTGTTTTCCTGCAGGACTAGGGGAACAGATCTCAACAATTTCCTTTAAGTGCACAAGTCACAGGGATAAAATGTCTTTCACCATCTGATAGGCTGGGATAGCTTTGGTGCCAATTCCTCCTCTCTGTGACAGCAGTGAGGGAAAGTATTAAACCAGAGCAGTTTAGAGAGTCCAGGAGGTTGTGACACCAATGTGAGGTGACTCTCAGCAACACACCAAGCTTGCTTTAGCTCCACAGGACCCAAGTGCTGCCCACACTGAGGCTGCCCCAGACCCTGCAGGTGTTTGCCCACCCATTCCCTCGTACCAGTGTTGCCCCATATCCTCATACCCAGGTCTCACTGAGCCCTGGAAGAGCCAAAACTTTTTAATTTTGACACACTAAAGCAAAAGAAGCCACTGTTCATTTACAAATAAATCCATTTTCATCTCAGTGCTGGCTGCAACTTCAGGCAGAGATTTTACCAAGCTTCCTCCTACAACACTGCAATGGAGAAAGTGCAACACCAGATTCACAAGGTTAAATTAAACAAAATGCCATTAAAAACTTAACTGCTGAGACAACATTAGATCAAAGCTGACAAAGAAAAACACAGTCATGAGAGAAGCAATGGCATAAACTTAACAAGTAAATTCCAGAATACAACCTGAGTAACAGGGAGAAGTCTCTCTTTAAAATCCTCTCTCCAATTTCACTGGCACACTGACAATTTGACAGAAAACACAGTAAAGAGACTGTAACTCTACTAATTAACAGGACCTGTGCACAGGGAAGGCAATACATAGAAGCAAGAGTACTAATGGAACAACATGGAAATAGAAAATAGATTGTTCCGAGGCTACAGCTTTCATAAACTGCAACAGCATCAGCAATCAAGGTGCTGAATGCAAGTCAGACGGCTCTGATTTAAATCTGCTCCTGTTGTGGCCAGCAGGAAATCTGTGTCTTAGGATTCCCCCAAAGCCATGGAGGGCAGGGCATTGCTCACCTCCTCACTTCTGAACAACACGCAGGGACAGCTGAAGTGCTACCACAAAAAGCTTAGGACCAGCTGTGGAAATCTCATAAACAAACTTCAAAGTAAATATTTTACCAGGCATAAGTAAGTACTTATTAAGATTTAGATAATATCTTCAGTGTCCTTGACATTTTACAATAGTGTTTATCTCCCTTGTTTGCTAATTCACAGAACTGGATAATCTACAAGAAATTTACACATTAGAAACAAGCAGGATTCTTGGGCACGACTTCATAAATATGACATTAGCACAACAATGCTCTAATATAAATATACACAATGCTAAGTAGGAGCAGAGCATTTCCAGAGGGCAGAGCCCTGTTTGCCACTCAAAAGCTCTGTGTGACAACCTGCAGGAACCCCAGGAGGGGAAAGGACCCAGCTTGTCCCATGGAGCAGGGTCTGCACTGCCAGAATACTCAGGGAAAGAGGCTGGGAATTAGGTCAGTGAATCAATGACCCCCAGTTGCATCAGCCCAGCACTCTTCTCAGGGGAGGGGAGTGAGTGTGCATTGTGACTATTTATAAAGCCCAACATGAAGCTTGTATTCCCAATTATTAGTATTCACATGTACAATGAAAATGAATCCCATTATAATGAAAAATTCTATTTTTACCTGGTCACTAATGGGACATAAAAATCAGACTGAGACATCATTTCATAGAGACACACAATGTTTCAACAAAAATCTGTAAAAAATAAACTGAGGCTTTAAAGACTCCTCCATAATGCAAAGGAGCAGCTGAGAACAGTTTTGGAGAAGGCACACACTGTAAGCAAATGAGGGCTTTTGTTACTCTGTTAAGAATGTCAGAGGCATTTGCCTTTTTTCCCTGACTCATCCTTTTCCTTAGCAGGTATTCTGACCCTTAGTCCTGGCAAATCCATCAGCACCAAAAAGTTCTCTGTGGTACCTCATTAATCACTCCCCTGCCGTGTGCTATCTTACCTGCAGATGTAATTCTTCTTGCAGGACTCTTGTAAATTCAGGCAGTTTGGTTTCTCCCTGTCCTCATATGAACACACAGGAACAATAGTCTGCCGCCTCCTTTCTGTACAGGCTACGTCTCGACAGGAGCAGAAGAGCATCCCGTAGCTGTGCTTTGGGGGGACCTTGTCAAAAAATAGCCGGAGGGCCTTATGACACTTCCGCTTGTTACAGATTTCATTAGACGTGCTGCTGGTGCAGGGGGTTATGTAAGCAGATCTGAACCTCTTGCAGGTATCATTTAGGTTACAAGCTTTGGCTGCATCCAAGCAATTGTTCCCCTTTGAAAGTACTGGCTCCACTAGAAAAAACAACACAACAGCAGTGAGAAACGCGTCACATTTACACTTCGTGCTTTGTGGTTATTTCACTGTTAACGAGATCCTGAATACACAGATTTGTTACATACAAAGCTTTCAGTGCCAGAATCTGGGACCAGTCCCTCTGTTTCTCAGGGTAATGGCTTAACAAGTGGACAAGAGCATGGGCATGCAGTGGGGGCAGAGTGCTGGAGAACAAATGATACTGGGCAGCCTGGACTTCATCTTCTTCACAGCAGATACGCAGGGTGAGTATTGGGTAAGACTTGGTCTCACTAAACAGCTCTTAAAACCCCTCGTAAATTGGAAAGCATATGTCTGGTGTAAGAACACACTGGGAACATGAGCTTCCAGCTCTGGTTTTGTAAGCTCTGATATTTCCCATTTTTTTCCCCTTGAACAAGTTAAATGACATGCCGTGTCTACCCCAGGTGACAACATTTAAAAGTAATCTGGGTACTGTGCAGAAAGTAAAACAGACATGCCCATTACTACATTTTTTGAGGTCTGAGGACAGCCCGCCCAGATAGGAAGGAAATCAGGTGCAGACTCAGGACTGGGAGCTCTCTAAGGCCACCCCCACAAGTTCCATGCTTAGGTAAAACACTGTTATAAAATCTACAGATGCCACCTGAACCCTGGTAAATTTATGAACTTTACAAGCTTTGAAGAAGCTGACATAAAATTAAAGAGTGACTGTGAAAGAAACATTTTAAAACAAGGATGTCCCTTTCTCACACACACAATTACAAGAAATTATAGGGAAAATTAAACTCAGATATAAGTTAAGGCTGTAATTACACATTTAATTTCTCAATACATTATCCAGATATTAAAACCCAGTAGATGCTTTGCTTGAGAACTAAGGCAACTGGCATTAGATTGCAAAATTCAATTAAGAATAATTGTAATGCTGCTTTGGATATTAGGAGTGCCAACATCACAGATCCAAGAAAATACATTAATTTCCCACTGCTACAGAATTTGCAAGCTGAACAAAACATTTTGCAAATATCTAAAATCTGCTGCAACCTCTTGAGGGGGTCTGGCCAAAGATAAAATATTTTAAACGATCCAAAGCTCTAAGTTACTCTTACAAAAAGCTTTTTTTTCCCCTAGATCTTTCACCTTTACCCAGAAACTCAGTCCAAGGTCCTTCTACAACTCACTGCCACTCATCCCCATTCTGCAACCACTCTGCCTCCTGTTCCCAGATCAGGACATCAACCTTTTCTCTTTTTCCACAGCAGGAAAACACGAAGCAGCTTGGCTGAGATGCTGCACGGAGGTTCTGCATTTGTTGGAACACACTGTGCCCAAGATGAGCCTTGGCTGCTCACACACACTTCCCATTATTCAAACAGATCACCTGCAACTGTCCCATGCATCTTACCTACCCAAAAATAACACAAAGCTAAGAAGCATTAGATTTGTGTTTCACTCTAGCAGTGTGCTGTAACTATCTTCAGTATGTTTGTACATTTAACCTTTGTAATTTAACAATCACATTCCTTCCCAAGTCCTTCCCAATCTCAGCTACTTGCACAATAAAATGGCAACTTTTTGCATCTTATCTTCATAAATTACAAAATTGTAAACATGCAACATTTGACCATAAATTAAGAGCCCAGCATTTCTTATAATAGCAACCTACAACAGATTACACAACACCAGATGCACGAGAGATGAGATGCCCAAAATACAACCCTCTTATAAAATTGTAACATTTTATATAAAATGTTGTACTACATTAGCATACAACTATAATATTAACTATGAACTCTAAAAGTTTTTTTATGCAGTATATAGAATTATATGTTTAGTACAAATATAATTACTATGTAATCTGCAGGGCATATAATTATGCAATATATGAATAGTATATGCTAATTACTATGTGATTGCAGAGTAATTACATGGTTATTTGTGCCTGGGAGTCAACTGCTGAATTCCACTCTTTAAAAAAAAATTCTGTGAAACAGCTCCGAATGGGGTATTGCAATATGAACAGATTTCAGCTTACTGTATTGATATATGCTGCTACAGAATTAAAAAGCACTGTGAATATAAGCACCTCAAAAATCAAAAGGGACAGGTTAATAAATCTTTTTTAAAAGGCAGAACATAAACTAAGTCGCTGAAAGTGCAAACAGCACTGAAAGTTATCTTGGGGGAAAGTTGAATTAGGTGCAAAGTGTTCACAAACTATAGTCATGCATATTCATACCTGTCATTCAATTTTTATCTGCCCAACACTCACATTCCTCTACACATCAACTCTGAATACAGACTGGTCTTGGGGGGTTTTGTTTTTTAAACCAGTCCTGGCTGTAACATGCCCCTTGCCTTTTCTGTTTTGACACATGTCTCCAGCTATTGTTTCTGGCATACTCGACGTTACATTATACAAATTATTTTTACCTTTTAAAACCAAGACTAAATGTAGAAGAGGTGCATCAACTGCATCTGAATTAAACCAGACTGTCAAAACCAACTCTTCTCATTAATGCCAGCTTCTCTTAAACTTTTAAATCATCTTTTAATGCAAAATTGACAATCTGCAACACATTTAATGCTTTATTTTTATTGCAAAAGGGCAGAATTATTCCTAAGTCCTGTGGTAACTACAAACAGTTAACAATACTGGGAGTGTTCCTGAGGATTACTTACGCAGCAGTAATTTATAAGGTCAAAATTTCACCCAGCTTCTGTTCCGCAAAGCTTAAATTATTAAGACAGGCAGGAGTTTGGCTCTTACCAGGTACTGACTACTTTAAAAGCAAATGGATCTTATCCAGAGCTACTTTTCATGCCAGAATCTTTTGGGAAAGGTTTGTGTAAGGAGATCCTTTTTTCAGTTTTTCCCTCTCTTGGGGCATTAGGATATGGATTGGGGGCAGTCAGGGCAGGAGCCTGCAACAAGTAAAGATTTCTTTGCATCACCATTTCCCAAACCAGAGCTTCCTCTCTCCCAAATCCGCTTTGCCTGGGCCCATTCTGGAAATCTGTGCCAAACCACACAGCCCTCCACTCTTGCCAAATCCCCACAGAACCTGTGGGAAGGCACTTCCAGGAGCTGATAAGTGGAGCCTCATGGCTGTGAGAGAAGCTGCGTCGTGTCTGAAGCACGGGGCCCAGGAGAACTGAGCTGGAATCACCAGGATGCTGCTGCCTCCCAGCAGGAGCTGCTGGATCCCAGAAACCTGGGGATTTTGAGCTTTCTGTGCTATCAGGCACTGATCCCATGGAGGACACTGCTTTTGACCTGAGGCTTTGGAGAAGGCTTCTAAATATGAGTGATGTAGTTAAAATCACGAGTGTGTAGTGAAATAGAAGCGAGTGCTTTCACATGGTGAAGGGTTTTATATCTGAGGTTTTTGTAATATAGTAATAGGTATGGGATAACATGGAGGTTTCTGGGCGTTGTCTCTTTCGGTGCTCATCTTCCTTCTTTTTCCTTCTCATGGGTTGCAGGTAGTAGTTTCTGGTTGGTCAGTCAGTGTCACACTAAGGGTGATGGGAATCTAGTTATTGTGTCAGAAGTATAAATAATATAGGTGTTAATTCTCTATTGGACTGTTTAGCTTTAAGAGACCTTGTAGCAGCTGCATCTTTCACCATTTTCCTCACTTCTAGCAGGTAGCTGAAGTGCTGTTGAATGCTCTGTATTTTCTGATAAGATTTAATAAACAACCAAGCCCAAACAGGAGAAGAACTGTTTCCATCATGTTTTTGTTAATCCTGGCTCTGAGTGAAGGCAGACGACTGAGACAAACCGCTAATTAAGTGGTGCAAAACTCCCACACCGCTGTTACAGGAGCATCCATCCAGCAGCTGGGGATGTTGCCCTGATGGGCTGCAGGCAGAGCCAGGCAGAGCCAGGAGCTGTGCCTTGGTGGGAAAGCAGCAGCAGTGGGATGCCCAAACCCACCCTCCCACCGGGCAGCTGCTGCACACCATACACACAAACTCTGGGGCAGGACCATTGGGCACTGACACTGACTTGCCTTTACTTGCAGCCGCAGCTCTTCTACTGCACAGGGAACACGTGTGGCATGTCTTTTGACCAGTTTTACTGATGAAAAAACAGTCCTTGTACTACAGTGCAACTACTTTGATGTTTGTTACCTCCTGCATCCCTCCACCCTGGCCCAACACTGGTACAGCTGCAGCAGTCCTGGACTCTATCTCCCACAGACCACAGAAATAAGACAGCCAAAAGCTCCTGTCTTTTATCCAGAGGTGCTCCTAAAGCCTTAATAGGGCTTCCTCTACCCTGCTTGATCTTCATGCTTCACCCTCTTTCACAGTCTCTCCATTTTAATCTTTCATTTTCCTTGTACCTCTATTTCTATTTCTTTTCTGTACCTACTGCATCTCCTCAACTCCTGTTAACCCACCCCATGGCACTCCAAAAAGAATTTTCAGTGGGTACTGGGAGCTTCTTATTTGTGCTCCCACTAGACAGAAAGAGCACAAGGAATACTAGTTGTTCTATAAGATTCTTATTAAGCAGCAAAATGGACATTTAGTTTTCAATTTTCTTACAGCATATAAAAAGCAATTTACTGAGGTTGTCATTAAAATTACCATTACTATTTGCAAGTAATTAGCATTAGTAGGTTTCCTAGTGGATATAGTGAAGGGAATGCTGTAAAGAGAGCAATAAATGTTAATGTGATGGAAGGCAAAATTACAAAGTGATAGAGGTGACCACATGGGTACGGGCCTACTCCAACATAGGTGCAGAATATGGCATATAGGAACCAAAAACTGACCAATATTAAGAAGAGAGTCACGATCCCACTTAAACAAAAGTGCTGCTGCGGGGTTTACCAAAGTACTTCTGCTTTTTAAGAAGAGCAGATTAAAAAATAAGGAAAGCACAGCAAATATTGTCATCTGCATTTTAAAGAGATTAAAATAAACTACTGTTTTCGTGGACAAATTATTTCTAATCCCAAATGGCAGAGAAAAAAATGAGTCATCCCCAAAAAAATCCTGAGACTGACAGTGTTATTCTGAAGTTCCACTTCTCTTCTGCTCAACATTTACAGAACAGCTGGCCTATTTCAAACCTTTTCCACAATCTTAAGAAGCAGGTGACTTAGTTTTGAAATTAAAACTAATATATTATCAGCTATGACCAGGGTTTTCAGAGTAGTACCACATACAACAACATGCATGTTGAAATTACAATGGATGGCACCAGGTGACAAAGATGAGACCGATGCGCGTGAAACAGCCAAAGCTACAGCAACAGAGAGATCTAAACAAACAAAACTGCCTAAAATGAGATTTCAGCTTCCTAAGACCAAAGCTGTAACATTTTAAATTCCTGGTTAGTCATTAACTCTTTGATCACACAAATTGCCTAGGTCTCTAGAATTCTTTTTTGAACACCCCTAAAAATTTACTTGAGGAGGTAAACACTGTCTCCTATCCAAGCCATTTAGAGATTGGGAACAATCACATTGCTTAGCATGAACCAACAAGCATGATTTGGAAGTGTTCATCTACCATGTTATGTTTGGAAGAGTTCAGCTACTGTTAAGCACAACTGCTACATCTGAAATCTTTCCCAACACACCCTGGCCTTTGTTTTTATGAGACTCTGCTGGTGAATCATCAGCCAGGACCTTGCAGACTCTGGTTCAATGCCTTCTGTGACATGAGAGACTCACAAACACTGTTCTCATTTCCCAGAAGGGCTCTCAAACCCTCTCACCGAGGAGTGTTCTCAACGAGGAAATGGTGCATATTGCAAAACAAAGAGGGAGCGAGATGCTTCAGCCCAAGAATGAGAGCTCTCCCTGGGAGGCAGAGTGCTGGGTCCTGGCCCACCCAGCAAGGAGTTACTTCTCTTGCAAGAGTAATGACTGGAAACCTTCCCTGAAGAAGACTCTGTAAGCCTGCAGAGGCATGATCCCACTTGTACTCCCTACTTCTAATCCCTTCCAAAAACACATAACCCTTTCTGCACCACATCTCCTTCCTTTCCTTCCAGACCAAGGTACTGCCAAACCTTCCCAGGCTTTCTGAAATCCTGCAGAGAGGAGCAGAGAGCAAAGACATCCCCCTTCCTGAAGGACTGTTCTGACCACTACCTTAGTGTCTGAGGCACCACGACCCCTTGTGCTGGCTGCCCATTAAATAATCGGCTATCTACTCCCAGGAGCACACACTGACTGCTGGCTGCCCATTAAATTACTGGCTATCTATTCCCAGGAGCACACACTGACTGCTGCATGGGCAGATGCACCTGCCTGAGGCTGGGAGTCTGGCTCCTCAGCTCCAAACTCTTCCAACAAAGCTGCTTCTGTATTTTGGACACCTTTCACTAGACCAGGTTGCTCAAACTTCATCCAGCCTGGCCTTGAACATTTCCAGGGATGGGCCATTCACAATCTGTTCCAGTGCCTCAGCACCCTCACAGTAAAGAGTTTCTTGTTCCTTATTTGTTTGCTTGTTGTTAAAACTGTTTTCTTCTGCGTACTTTATTCTGAGGATCTTGCTAAGGATTTTAGATATCACCTCGAAGCAGAGGGTTCTGACTTTCAGGTGGATAGATTTCTCTCTTGGTCTGTTCCTGGAAGTTTAATTCTACTAATGGGGCCACATTCTCTAAATATTGCATTTTTTATTGCTGAAGTTCACCACTGGATCTGGGCTCTAATACTCGACAGGGCTCTTGTCTGTATTTAGGCTGAGATCCTGCTTTAGTTGACCATTACCTGGTGCATTTCACAGACACTGCAAATAAAGGTTGCAGTGAAATTGCAATTCCTATGCTGCATATATATTGATTTAAAAGGGGGAAAATTATAGCTCACCATTTCCTTTAACACTTTTAATTCTTTACTGGGGAGGAATGGGGAAAAGCTGAGCAGAAAACTCCATGGTGGGTGAACCCTATGGGCTGGATGAAGGACATCTGCTCAACTTACAGGTTATGTAAGAGGAGAGTCTCATAAACCTACAGTGATCTGGTTTAAATCTTAGTTACACAAGGGCAGAGAGGGAGAGGAAACCCCATTCCCCCGTGTTAACAACACCGTGGCATACACTGCTGAAATTCTGTCTTCACTCACAAATATCCTGATCTATCACCTTTCATTTCTGTTACAAATCTAATGACCGGTTATGCCAGGGTCCCTAATTTTCTACATGGCACTGAGGACAGCAGTTGCACATTATATTCATGCTAGCAGAGTTAAATCTATTTTGTTCACTGGAGCTATTCTGAATTTTTAATAATTTAAGTTGAAAATTTGGCTCTCTAAAGCTACTGCTACTTCTGTCCAAAGTATCTCACTTAGGAGGCAGAAACGCATTACTAAAGTCAGAGACTTGCTAAACAAAGAAACTACAGATACAAACTGATCCAGTCACTGTTTCTCACATTACTGCACCAATGATTTCAGTTTTACCCTAAAGAGTTTTAGGGTGTAAAGATCATTTTAACCTATCTACACTACGCTAACACCAGGGATGGATTATGCATGACTGGGGCCATGTACAGAATACAGTTTTTTTTGTGAGGGATTCAGTCATTCCACACACAATTCCTGCTCTGTACTGAGTGAGAGGCTGGGTTTGTGATGTGGAAGGCTATCACTGCAGTTTCAGCTGAGTTCTTCTGATTAATTTCCCCTTTAAAACAGAGTGCAAACGTGTTACTGCATACGCTCTCATCTTATGCAGTTCAGTATTTTATTATCAGCTAAATACTAAGTCAACAGAATTAGGAAAGAACCAGCAGACATGGAAATAGAGAATAAGCCTGTGAAAACATTCAAACCTACACGGCTGCCATGAGAAGTGATTTACTGCATGCAAGTTCTCAAGACACAGTGAGGGACTGTTTTGCCAAAGTCATGCCAATTTACAGAGCAACTTTCAGCATTTCTTTTTATTACTACAGAATTGAATTCACAACTTGTTTCCTCTTTTCCTCAGACTTGATTAATTACCATGTTAACATAACTGCTATTCTCCTGCTTATAATGGGCTCCCTCTAAAGTGCTGCCCCAGCAAAATAAACCAGGAGAAAGCTTCTAGCTCTTTGCTCTAGCACTGCAATCCTTTCTAATCTCACTATTTTTCAAATTTATGTTCAGTTCTAATAAAGCTTGTGTGAATATTACAGCAAATCAGATAATACAAGGTTATGACCCTTGTAATTGATCCTTCAAGGTTCTTTTTTCCTTTTTTTTCCAGTTGACGTGGTAAAAATCACATTTAGCTGTGCTTGTTGACACTTGAGAATTCACTTTGTTGGTCGTATACACTGTTTCAGAGAGATCACCTTACATAATGGTGTATTTCTAGTGCTTCATTTCTTCTATACCTACAAGCCCATTAAGCTGTAAGCAAACCTCCCGTGGGGCTGTAAGACTGCAAGTATCAAGGGGGCAATGCTCCCATCCTGTTCACAGGGAGCATGGCTGGAGTGGTGTATTATGTGAGGACACAGGGTTAAAACATCAGCTACTACTTCAATAATTTCAAATAAATAAAAGCAGCTTAAAATAAAAAGTTAAATTTCCATTTGTAGAAAAATACACATTTAAGTGAACACGGACCATGTATCCCAGCACCAGGAATCAGTTTTCTGGAGCAATGGTTTCTGTATCACATCACCATTGGAATAAAGTGATTAATTGGACTGTCTCAGTAAATGCGATCATTACACTTTTAATTAACCTTTTCAACCTCTTACACCTTTTCATTTTGTTATGCATTAGATTTTTACAGTTTTCCAGTTATTATGCTTGATTACTCTTAAAACAATGTGGAGTTCTGTTAGAAAGATAAGAAAAACAATTGAAACAACTCTTACTGTTCTTAATAGGAAAACACCACTGATACTGTCATCATCAGAGTAGTTATAAATCAGGTGGAGGACAGACATTCTGAACTCTGTGGCTACGTTCCCACCTAATTTTTGTTTTGGCAGCACACTGTTATTTAATGACTCTGGCTACCAGGAAACTAGCTTTTGAAAATTCTTTCTCAACCTAGTTATAATTACTCCCTATAAATCATACAATGATCAATTATAATAATCTTAGCTTCATCCATTATTTAAACTTAGCATTTGAATCTGCACAGCAGGAGTGCAGGAAATTCCAAAGTCCCTTCTCTGCTCGCTCACAACTGCTTTATTCCTGAAGCCAAGCCAGCTACAGAAAAGAAGGGGCCAGAAATGCTCTTCTCTATGACATCCAAACCTGAAATAACCACAGATTTCAGACGAGCAATGGTTTCTGGCTTGGTTTTTTCTAACCACATTTTGTTACAGTTGGTGAAACTAAATTCAACATGAGATTTTGCTTTCTTTACGTTGGTGGACCAGAATCAGAGGAGTTCTGCAATTGCATACACCTACAGCACAAAATTTTATTATTTTAAAATGGCCTAGGTCTTCCTCACATAGATGCATACAGACACATTTGTATATACACTTATGTAGGTACTAGAATGTTGCAGTACTATTTGGCTCCATGTGTCACTTCACAAGAGCTTGAGAAAAAAAAATACAAGTGTTTTTGTCTAATTTAAAGTTGATCCTAAGACAACTGAGCTCAGTGTGATATGAACACGAATTCTGACAGAAGGAGGAAAAAACCTTAAAAAGAAACTTCATGAAGACTCAAGCAAAACAACTAAACCTTTTTCAGAAAATCTTTAGAACTTTAACTGGATTTTGAAACAGTAACAAAGATTTTTAGAACTATTTAATAAACTGACTATATGTTTTTGATTATGTAAAATATTTCGCTAATTATTACTCTTCTGCATCTTGTCCTAGTTCAGTCTCAGCCATAATATTTGCTATCCAATGTAAAGACAGTGTCTGCTTTAAGGTTTAGTATTTTTTTAATTTCCAGCACATATTTTAATGTTTCAACTACATGCCAAGAATTGCTTTGTCAATAGAGCTATATTTTTCTGTGCTTCTCAGCTAAGTCTGCCCAGAGCCCCCCAAATTTTGCAGCATTTAGGCTGAAGCAGAGATTACAAGGAAGGAGACCTTGTTAGGGCAGGGAGAAATTCTAGAAATAACAAGGTCTTATATGCGATAACGCAAGTATTCATATTTGATACCGGAATCACAAGGTTTCTCAGTAACTTCACAGCCTCTCTGAACAGCTATCCAATATTCCCAATGCATCCCATTCAAATTTTTTCATGGTATGTTATCTAGCACTTTCTTCAACATAATTCCCCTGTTTTCTTCCTAAATTTAGTCCTTTCCTTTTAACAATGTCTTTTTAATTTCTTGAAAACTCTCCTCCCATTACTCTACTAGTCTTTTAAGGCAGTCTCCCTCATATTGTTTCTTCACAACCTAAATCACATTTTCTGGATATCTAAACTTGTACTATTTATTCTCAGATTTGGGGAAAGAAAAAAAAACAAAACAAAAGGTTGCAAAAAAATCCCCAAATCATTGACCAAGAGTTCCTGTACAAGTTGTACTCAGGAGATTGCTACAGACAGACAAAACCTGTTAATTCAAGAGCTGCTGAAGCATAGCTTACTCCAGCCTCAAGCAATACCAGTGTAGGTAGGGATGGTTTACACACATTGACTGCCTGCTGCAGGAGTATATATTAGCTTATCTTTGACAGCAGCTTGCTCCTGATGGCTATAACCTGAAAAAAAAGTCAAAGTATATAAAACCTTAGTAGAAAAATCATCCTGCTTATTCTGCAGTATTAGTCTTTCAGAAGGAAACCAAGAGAGGACAGTGGGCTGGAGAAGTGATCGTAAATCCAGTCTGACAAGAGCAGCTGATGGGATAACTCAGGGAACAGTTAAAGCAGAGAAAGGGAAAGATCCTCTCTCCAGAATAACAAGAGAAAAGCTCTGCCTCTCCTAGATGGGAGATTCACAGATGTCTCCATGGTCATGACAAAAGTCCACCAGCACAAGTGACAGCTAAAACCACAGTGAAAGCAGCAGTGATGGACACAGACACGGAGCAGATGCTCAATTAGTGACAGCAGCAGCAGGGGTGGGGCACAGGGTGCCATCATGGCACTGGACAGAGCAATAGAGACAGAGAACATCAAAACCCACAGCAGCTGGGGAGGCACCAACTCAGCCCCCCTTTCCCTGCTGCCAGTGAAAACCATTCGGGGCAATTATCTCGCCTATCGATCAAACAATACAAGCCTCATTCCATTGATCCACCACCAGCTGCCCTTCTTTTCTCTGTCAGTTGGTCCAATGAAATCCTGTTGAATACAAATAAATTCACTATAGTGTGAGGAGGACAGTAGTGGTCACTCCTATCTGTTCAGGGATTTGGTTATGTGAGCTTCAGTCACTGTGTTGCTGCTGACTCCATCTGAAGTGTCACTGCTGAACTCCAGTGACCAAGGAGATGTGTGCACTGAGGCAGGTGTACCTAATGGATCAAGGGAAACAAGAGACTTTGGAAATAAGTAACTTCAATGATGCTGCCCTGGAGATTTAATAATGATTGTGATGGTCCCCATCCTACTGTGTGCCCAGAAGATAAAACAGTACAAAATGAAGGTGGGGCAGCTGTGTATGATATATGTCACTTACCAGCTTACAACTGGGGGTTTGTTAACCCGAGATCATTATTATATTTAATAGATGACACCACACTAACAATTAGACCACTGCCTACTTTCTAATCTAAATTACCTGTCACTTTCTTTTATGCCATGTACAACATGTGGCAATAGACAAAATCCTTTCTGTTTTGTGTTCAGTATTCTTGGCTTTCCCCTGTTCCCCACAGATCCCTCTCCTGAGCTAGTCTGGCTACCTTTCCTTAGCTCTTCTAAATGGCCAGTATCTCTTTTTCTCCAAATGTAAAAATGTGGTTCTTTCTGCAAAGAGGCAAAGAGGAAATAAAATTACTTTGACTTCTTAACTATATCTAATGGCATTTGTGTCTCTTTTTCGAGGTGCTGCCCCTATGCTTCTGCTGTCATGTAGTGCCCAGTTTGAAGCTCACTGAACACACTATTTTGACTTCCATTTACTTAAAAAAGCTCTGAATCCAGCTTTTATGCCCAAATGTATCTGGTCTTTGAAAACAATTTAAATCAACTAACCATTTGATTGAGTGCTATAGTGAACTGGGCATCAGCTTACACTCTCCTTGGCTCCATTTTTAACTTTAAAATACATCTAGAATATATTGGTTTTTATTTAGCATACATGTTTGCAAATATGTGAATGCACAGGTACACAGGACAAAAGTAAACAGAGTTGGAAGAGAAAAGCAGTGTTATAACAAAATTGATTATTTTGGTGTTCAAATACTTACGTCAAATAAATGTCTTCCTAATTAGCGAGGAGTGAGCCTCACTAAGTAAAATGACAACACTATTTACATTTAAATAGTCTATTTTATTCAGAGTCACTTCACACACATGCACACTACTGAACTGCAGCCAATTCTGCAGTGGAGAATAATAACTATATACAGTACCAGCAGCACTGTCCAAGAGGCATTGGAGGGGCATGGATAAGAGATGAATCAAGAATGTATAATGCTCCTGTCATCAAAATTATAACACTTTTTTAAAAATTCTTTTTTTTTTCAACATTCATACTTATGACTGATCAGGTAAAAAGTGTTACTGCTGCCAGGAATTCATCTCAAGACTGACATCCCAACTCACATCCTGCTAGGATGCTTGCACAGTATTGACTAAAATGGATGGGTTTGAAATAGTAATTGACTAGTGATGTATGGCTTCCAGATAGGCAAATTATGTTTAACATGTCTCGGTAAGTGAAGAACACATTTTAAGACAACATCAGTATTAACAGTATCAGTGTATTAACACATTCCCTTCCTGAGGGTGCAGCCAGTGCAGCTCCCAGGAATGAACAGTGTCATTCCTCTGGCACTTGACACTGCCCACTGGTCACTCTGATGTGGGGCATGGAGACTGCACCTCCTGCCCCTCCTTGCATAAACACAGCTCTAGTTCATGACTGTAGCTCAGACTGAGTCGCTGAGGCAGAGGGTGCAGAACCTTTGTATTGCTAATTTCTGCCTGCAAACCTTGATGTTTAGCAAACTGAGCAGAAAACTTTGGTAACCTTCGGCTTCCCAGTCTTGTCCTACTCTTTCTCTTGAAGAATTGATTCAGTAACACTACTAGGAAAATGCTGAGAGATGGTTGAAGTACTTAGAGTCAGTGCCTCTCACAAACAGGGTGATGAGTTCTTAGCCCTGTTGGAGGGAGGAGAACACCATTCCGCATATATTTGCTCTTTGTTTTTATTTACTCGTTTCTCCATCCCCATCTAAAACACAAAAGAGTTTGTTTATATACCTGATTAGTGTCAACAGCATTATTTTACTTTTGAATACTGTTAAAAATGCTTATATCCAGTTAAAAATAGTGCTCATGTTAAAGCCTGAGAGCTAAACTAAACCTTGTAGCTAGTGATGTTCTAATACTATTGCCATGTGTTAGAGAGACATAAAATAATAGAGCCCCAATCTCAGAAAAAGCACTACATATGGAAGCACTGAGGAGAGAACAGAATCTCAAAATTCATTACACACATTTCTCAATCAGCAGCAGCTCCTGCTCTCCAAAGCCTTCCTACCACTGGGAAAACTTTCACACGTCCAACTAAGTGCATGTCCAATACAATAGCACAGTTCCCTCTGTAATTCAAGAGCATAAGAAAGAATGATTAAGAATGCTATTGAAATCAACACCAAAACTTCAAATAAAATGAATCATGATCAGCTGTTGAAACTAGAATGATGCAGAAAAGTGATATCCACAATACAGCAGTGCACTAGTAAATAAATAAAGCACAAAAGTCCCACATATTTGACATCTGAAGAACAAAACTATCCATCAATGTCTTGGCACAGATCGATCAAACAGAATGCTGCTGACGAAAATCTAATAGTATGATGGTAATAATGTAGCCATAAAGCCTCTAGTCTGTAATTGACTGCTTCCACTTCAAGCTAACATGTCTAAAAGAGTGACTAATGTTCACCTAAAGATTCCACTTGCGTTGAATGACAATCAGCTACACCTCGTGCTATTCTCCATAGATTGCTTGTGCTGGGTAATTGCTGAGGGAGAGGAGCCAGAGGGGAAATAGTCTTCTTAACTAAGGAAATTTACGTGAACAATGGTATGATAATCTCAAAGGAAAATGTAGTTTCCCATTTGATTTTAAAACACAACATAATACTCCAGCCATAGCATTCCTTGCCTAAAGCAGAAGCATCACTGGTGACTTCCTGAACAGGGCAGAGTAGATTTTATATTTAAAATGAGTACTTAAATTTTCAACAAGATACAAAAAATACAATTTGTGCTTCCCAAAATTACAGCCTAAATTCTTTGAATAAAGAACATATTTCTGAACGGCTACAGGTAGATTGTATGCCTTGGTCAGAATTTCCATTTCACTGAAAGTCAATAAAGTTAATTAGCATTATAAACCTAACAGAACCATACCCTTCAATGACATGTATTTATAACTTATTTTTGTGATCTTACAGAGCAGACTATTTTACAAATAATGTGAATTAATACACTGTTTATGTAGTTTTAATTCAGGAGTCTAAGATGAACTTAAGCACGTTTTTGTACTTTCCTGAACAGAACCTGAAAAACTAAATAAACAGATTGGTGGGTTTTTCTAAATTTTTGAGGCCAGAATGAGAAATTTAAATTTCCTTTCTAAGTCTCACTGAAGATAAAAATATATTTATAATTAAAATGTTTGGAACTCTTAATGGACCATGATTGTTACTCAGATTGCTGTTGCTTTTGATATATACTTAAAGGTAATTGGCTAGTCTTAGTGATGTATTTTTAAAGAGCGACCTATTGATTAATAATGTTTCAGTATTAATATAACCACTTTGTGTGGATCAAGAAACATCAATAGCAGAAACCTGTATTTATCCACAAATTAACTGGATATAGATCAGTTGCTTTAAGCAAAATGGGGTGCATTCACTCATTATTTTACAAGAGTAATGAGATAACTGTAGGAGTGAAGATTAAAGCCAAATTTGGGGTTATATTTCAGCTGCACACAATAGATACAGTTAATTTTTTTCTGCTCTTGCAGGATGAATGAAAAAAGGACATAAAAACAGAACTCCCAACTGCAGGAATTGGTGACACTCTAGTTTTGTACTTTTGGGCCTCCTGGTCAAATGCTGAACAGAATGAAATGTGCAGTACTGACAAAAATGGCTCTTTTTTTTTTTTTTTAATCCAGTTAAAAATGGATTAAACCAGTAAATGATCTTGTAATTGACCCCTATAACCATGCCTCTTACAGCCCCACTCATCTCACTGTCACCAAGCAGGTTCCATAAGGACTCAGATGTTTGCTGATTTATAGAGATATTTGAAAACAATGCTCTAGCCTGTGACGAAGAGCCATCACAGAATTATAAAAAACTGCATCAGTTGATTTGCACAGGATATGGAAGAAAAAGAGAGTGCTGTGCCTTCCTACCACAAACAAGAATAAATAAATTAGGGAATGCCTCAGTGGCAAGTATCTTACCAAGCAGTTCAAAACTTGTGCATTGAAATTTTAGGAAGATCAGACAAATTCAAGCCTGGTAGCTGTAATGGCTATTCACTTCATCCTACTGTGGAAAGCCAAAGCCCATCCTTTGCAAATCATCTGTCCCAGTCTCTCAGTGGTTGCAATGCTGCAGCCTCCACAGTATTCCATACAGTGTCTAGTTATCTTTAGAGTGAGATTTCTTTTCTCTAATATCTAACCTAAACACCACATATGACAATTCAGAACAAATGACAATTACCCTGTCACAGAGGATATTACACTGCTTTGACATTTGTTCTTAATGAATCCACCCTGACCCTCCTTATCACCTTACCTCCCCTAGATACTTTTAAGTCAATTTTTTTTAATACCCTTTTCTATCATGCTTCCAAGCACTGTGTTTGGGAACTGGATCATAATTCCCTGGGCTTTTTTTTCTAGGTCTGTTTTATTGATGANTTTTTTTTTTTTTTAAATAAAGTAGGTTCTGTGTTAGTTTTTCAGCAGCTCCCTTGGGCCTCTTTTTCCTTCCATGAATTCTCAAATTGCTAATGGCTTAGCGACAGCTTCAGTTTATTAAGTACACTAAAAATAATTTAATCAGGCCATAAGAAAGAAAAAACCCTAACATTTCTTGAATATTTTTCTTCCTTTCTATTGAAGACACAGTTTGACTTGAAATTAAAAAAGATTTTTTTTTTAATGCCACATCATGTGATGATGTACCACATGTTACAGGTCAAATAGCTTAAAACTACCTTCCTAAATTGCTTGCTGAACTATGTTGAATAGTTTTAGATGGTGTTTTATCAATATAGAAAGTAGTTATCATAGTAAAAAATCGGTCTTTTCACCTCCAATACACACAGGTCATCAAGGGAACACAGAGATGAGGCCTAGAGGCATTGGCAGACTCTGTCTGGGGTGGTTTTGCTACTCTGGAGAAAGAAGAAACTTTCACCCCAACGAAGAATTTTAACCACATTTCTGGTAGCTTTGTCTCACCACAGTGGCCCAGACAAGTAGAATCATAAAGTTGGTCAAAACTTTATTGCTGTTGTTTCCTTTATGAACAAACACATAAATGGAGAGCTTCTCTATTCATGTTAACAAAACCCTTCTATGGCAAAACCAGGATCTTCAAACGTGCACTCACACCTCCAGAGCTTGAAACCCCAAGCTCTGAGCAAAGTGTTCTTACTGGAAAGAGATCCCAAAGCCACCTCCAGTGTCCTGATCACCCTCTTAAATATGTACACCACCACCACGAGCCATAACACAAAGACCTCTTGAATCTCAAATGCATGAAACTGCTTGTCTTCTTTCCTGTTTTTCTGAGCAGGAAGCTGGAATCTCTCCTTCTCTCTCTCCTGGTCACCAGAGCTGGGCTGGGGCAGCAGTGGCTGAGGTTCCTGCTGCAGAGAACATCAGCAGCCAAAGAAACACTGAAAATCCAGGTGGAGACAGAACAACGGGGAGCAGAACAGCACAAAGCCCATCCCTCACTGCCCACAGCAAAGAGGGTGCCTGGGTCAGGATCCCCAGGGCTACATGGCCATGGATCCAGCAAGGCAAGGACTTCTAAAATGCGTGTTTGACAGTCAGATCAGCAGCGGGCTTTGTTGCAGCATCTGTCCTCAGCAATGACAGTCTGTTGAGCCTTACAAATAGGGGCTGTTTTTATCTGCTCAGGAAAGCAGTGAAAGCTGGACTAGAAGAGGGGTCAGCTCCCCAAAGCCCTACCCCCACAGAGCTGTCAGTCTGCCAGAGCCTGGGGAGCTCCAAACCCCCTCTCCTGGCATTTCCCATTCATCTATAAAAATCGCAGGAAGCCAGTGAAGGGACAGTGCCAGGAGCATCAGTTTCCATTTCTGAAGGGCTCCTGGAAGAAATGTCAGTCTGCTCAGCCTTCATTCCCTGAGTTGTAGGGAGCTGAAAAGAGATGGAACGAGGGAATACTGCACAAAATGTAATCCATGGCCTTCGGATGAGGGCCACAGCCATTAAATGATCCCCTGGGTGTGAAACTCTGCAAAGCCTGGCTACAAACACAGGAGATCTAGTTCCTGGATGAAGCTCTTTGTCCATCCCTAATCAGTAATTCTTTTCAAGGCAAATTAATGTCGATTAGAGCTACTAGTATGATAGAATGGCTATTAGAAGAGTTTCCTCTTCTGAGTTTGCAGAAGCTTAGAATAAGCTCAAGACCAGGCTATCCACTCCACACCTGCCATTCCCATTTCACTGCTGGATGGATCCCTCAGGCTTCTGAAGCAGCAGGAGTAGGAATGGGACAGTAAAGGAATCACAATTTATCACAAGCAACAATTTACTGCAAATTTGAATGCCTTAAAGTTGCAGTGACTGCAGAAACAACACAAGGATTAGTTCCTTCAACAAACATACAAGTTGCATAAATATTCCCATTATTATTTGTTTCCAAAGAACAATTCTAAGGTAATTTTTTTCCTTTCTTAAAAAGATTGGACAATCAACTTTTCTAATTTGTCTTTATCCAAACAGTTCTCCAAAACTCATTAATGACTGGACTGCTTCTGAAGAAGTTTAATTTGTATGTAAAGCTTGCCGCAAAGTAAGTTGTGAAGAAGTAACATGGCACTATAACAGAGTTTGACATTTTCCTGCCTTCTTTTAATCAGTCTCAACTGGTGCTTTACATTTTGTTCATGTAGTGCTGAATCCCAAGTAACAATGATCAACCCAAATTCCCAACGAGTTAAGCACATGCATAAGAAGCAATTCAGAAACAAGCAGCAATGCTGAGGAAAAAAAGCCATTAAAAACATGAAGAGAAAGCTTTTACCAGGGCATAGGAATAGGTCAAGTTGTGCAAAAAGGAAATATAAGGAGCACTTTAATGGCCTTAAATGCATCAGTAATTTTACAGCTTTTGCTTTTTTTCTTTCTTTCTTTCTTTATTTATTTTTTTTTTTAATATTGAAAGGATGTACTCAGTACTAAAAGTTGCTATATTTAACTGGAAAAATGAGTGACCACTGTTTACTACTACAAAATCTATGTACTCAGTCCACGACAAAAAAAAAATTAGTATTTACTTCTACTCAACCAGCTAAAAGGCTTTCCTATATTTCAAATACCTATTTTTCTGAAATTTCATCCAAGATTCCTCACTGTCATTTCTGAGAAATTACAGCAAATTACTAAGGATCTCTATCCATGGTTGAAAATATTTTTTGTATAACAATGAAGTCATTACTCTTTTTATTCCTGTAAATTCCATGAGAGCAAGAAACAGAAGCACAATAAAAAATCTCTTTCATAACAGTTGATTAGAAAATATGGCCTGCAGAAGTCTAGCTCTCTTTGCACTTTGCACATTAAGAATCCAAATACATTACCAAAGCTGGGATTTTAACCCCCCACAGCTTTAGCACAAAGAAGCACATTAATAAGATACAATTTAGATTTGCATTTTTTAATAAGCAAGGGGATCAAAGAAAATATGAATGCTGAAGGGATGTTAAATCATGTGCAAATTCAAACATCAAGGTATACTACAGAATGAAGACACATCTGCACTAAAGCAAAAACATAGTAAGGCTTTCCAAAAGCTGTGGTGAACAAAATGAACTCTTTTTGAACTGTTTGCAGGCACCCAGTGAGTCTAGGAGAGGAGAAGGTACATTGAAGTTGCACCAAATATTTGGTATATTTGATTCTGAATATGTTAATGGTTGATGGCAAATGAGCTGGTGTGGTGGAGGACCAGCAGTTAAAGGATTCATAATCGTAATAATCAGTATTGTTCTCGTTGAAGACTCTGAGCTGTTTCTATGTGAAGATGTGAGTATTTTAATAGACATGTGCTGTCACACAGACAGCAGGATGGCCTCTCTCCCTGAGGTGGCCACACTGCTGTGATTTATTGGGTGTAGCCACCAGTCCGGGCAGCTCAAGCACCATGGGCTGGTACAAAACTTTGCTGAGGCCATTAAAAAGTGCTCTGTCTGTACTTCTTCACACTCCACAAGGAGGCTGAGATACCTCCCAGCCAGCAGAATGCAAACCAGCACCAATATTTCAGCAATTCCTACAAACCCAGGGCAGCTGACAGGTACATAAAGGGACATAGAGTTGTTGAAAAGGGTACCAAGAAAACAAGGGGGAAACAGCCTTGACAGGCTAATGACAACATTCTTTTCTCTAAAACTGTTTTACATTTTTTGAAGAATTGAGTTCATAAGCTGAAGCTGCCTCCAGGCGTGACCAGCATTTACTCATCAGATCTCCACAGGCCTCAATGACCTTGGCAGTCTTACAAGGATCATATTTTTACATGGATGAACTGTTCCTGAACAATTTCTCCAAACAGGATTTCTATCAATGTCAGGCACACTTCTCTTTTCATTCTACTTCCCTTTCCTTGATTAAACGTATCTATAGTGGAGATTAAAGAGAATAAAACAAGTGTTCACCAACATGCAGATTCAGTAAAATTAAACCAATCAATCAATCAATCAATCAATCACAGAACTAAACCAGAGTGTGCAGTTATCACACTCTTCACTGCAGTTATCACACCCCTCACTGCTGCACACTTTGTCCCTCTGACTGTCCTGGTGATTTACTTTGGAAGTCCATCAGGACAGGGTTTATCTTGCAGTAGTGTTTGTGTACAGCCTGGCAGAATGGAGCCTTGTTCCCAAATAGCTCTTGAGCATTATGTAATAAACATGATTCATATGTGATCATCTCCATCCCTCTCACAAAGAGTGACAGAAGATAATACCTTCTGAAGGAATCGCTTCCAACACTTCAGTGCCAGCATGCAGCAATGGTCTTTGCTTATTTTAAACTTCAAGCCTTGGAGTTTCCCATGAATTTTGAGGGAAAAATGCTTGATGTAATTGCTGTATACAATGAACTATTCTCTGCTTGCAATTAGACTAAAAAATTCAGAGTAACTGTTGTTCTAGGAGATGTCAAATTCTGTCTCATTTCATAGACTTTTCCTGTCTTTAGAAAAGACCAACACATAACAAGGAATCTAATTTACAGCTCCTTAAGCATCACACAGAAAATGAGGATGGTATTTATTCTTTGTCAGTATAAGCAATGCATAACAGAACTACTTATATTAACTAGAGAAAGAAGTCTGTTCTAGTGCCCACAGAGAATCCTCTACTGAAACACAAACACTGAATTTATAAGCAGAATTCAAGATTCAGTTCTTAATAAGCATTGTCTACACCTGTACTAAAAGCAAATAAATTTGATCCCATGTCACGTACACACCCATCTTGTTCCAGTGAGTTCAATGGAGAGGAAGAAGGTAAAAAATGTCCTGGAAAGCAGCTTTTATTGGTTGCTGTCAGGGATAGATGGAGAGCTGCTCTGATTCACTGCAGAAATCTGTCTACTCCTAAATTCTTAACACATGCATAAATCATAAGAGACTGAACAGAGCAATTACTCTTTATCTGAACATTTTTTTGTTCTTTTTAGTGGAAAATAAACTTGGACAAAACCATTATCAGAAAAACTTGTAAAAACTTGCCCTAATGACTCCTATTTCCAATAACATGTATTTATTAGCTCATGTTTTCAGTCATAAAAGTACAGTAACAAATGGACAAATTTTCCACTTTGAAAGCAATAAATGAGTTAAATTTCTCAAATCAACCATAAGTTAGCTGGTGCCCTGTGAAAATTTTAAAGCTTGGCTGCCTGACTGTAAGATGTCATGGGTATCTCATCTCTGGTATCACATGGCTCAGCAAACTTGTATCAAAAACTCAAAAACTTGTATCACTCACTGGGATAGACCCATCAAGCTTCACTGACTTGGTAAAAACAAATGGCTTAAAAATCAACTGGGGTTTATGAACTTGGCCCATAGAAAGTAAGAAATAAACATTTATGCAAATCAGCTTCCAGTACAATAGCTGAGAACAAGCAACAGACAATTACAAAAAAAGATGCTTGACCTAGTAGTAGTCAATATATTTTAAATATTTTGTAGTATGCACTGTTATATGTCTAATTCAAGAATTCCTCCATTTAGCTGTTGAAACAATATCCTATATTAATGTCAAATCTTAACAAAAGCTGGTTTAGCTCGGCCAAAGGGGAAAACAAAACAGTGCCATAAAATTCTAATTTTTTTGTAAAGCACTATCACTAGATATAGAGCATGAACACTGAATTGTAAACTAACTAGAATAACAAAAGCACCATTTTAATGAATGTAATTCATGACAATGTCAATGTGATTCATGTAATGGGGCCACATGTCAGAAAAAAGGAAATTACAGGTCATTAGGGTAAGCTAAAATTATGTAATGGGTTTGAATGATTTTCTTCATTTTGCTAAGAATTTCTCAATTTTTTCTTTTAATATCGTAAGTTTTCCTTTAAAATCTCACACCATTTTTCTACACTCCAACCAGTTTTAGCTTGGACAGTTACAAGCATGAGTTGTAAGGCTTTGTCTGATTCTATAACATCTGTAGTAATTACAAAAGGAATTAAAAACCCTCATGTATCTACTATGAAAAACTCCTTCTTTTTGCTAATATAACTATACACACAAGTCTCTTTTTTACCATGGATTTTTAGTAAACATACAGCTGGGTAAATTTTGTGCCTTGGAGATACAAACAAAAAATGACAAGCAAGACAAGGCCACAAGAGTTTAGAGGACAGAAATGAAGATCTTGTAGGCAGAGGAGGGAGCTTAGGGATGGTACAATATAAAAGAACAAAATCAGAATACCATACAAAAATGTGATTTATCCTAAGGTCTTAGTTAACATTGCAAATAAACAGACCTAGGCATTGTCCCAAGCCTTAAAAGAATGTACCAAATATTAGAAGAATTATTTTTTTGGTGGATCTCCAAATCCAAATTCTAATAAGGCTTTTAAGGTAACTTTTTATATTGTTAAGAAAACACTTTCATGCGTTTTAGGGGAGAAATTCCAACCAGTCTTGAATTATATCTGAAGTTTGAAACTTATATTTTAATCCAGGTAGTAATTCATCAGTCAAAGCCATGTCCCCAGTCTGACAGCGTTCCCAGTAACATTTACAAAGGAAGCCCAAGGTTAATTTTTTTCAAATGTGGACAGTTCCAATTAACTCTTACCCCATTTAAGTCTTTTCTTCTTAAAATAGCCATGACAGTTTTTTTGAGGAAACAAACTTGAAAAGGCTGAACATTTCACTTGCAAGTGGTAAAACAATGATCCATAAACCATAAAGTAATACACAACTTTATACACCATGACAAAGACTACTTTTAAGCCTACTTTGCTATAATTCTAAATGGGTTATAAATCAATGACCATTGTACAGTTTTTTAAAAAACACATATGTTGTCTTTAAGCCACTGTACACTGAGAAATTTCAGAGTGCTACAGACCACTAGGCATTTAGCCATACACAGATTTATGCTATTCTTATGCCTACTGTTTTTAATTACTATTTTAACATGTTCTCTTTTAGTTACTATTTTAGTTACTATTTCAACATGTTCTCTTTGAAAGCACAAAGGCATATGACAATAACAACCGTGAATTATTAATTCCATTGCAGGATCTTAATTTACCAAGCAGGTAACATGAATTTGTCTAAGTTGAGTCCTAAGGATATTATGAATGTTAATAAGATGGCCAGGTCACTGTCTGCTTTAATTTGATAAACATGGTGATATTTTTCATTATTAAAATGTGTTTCCCTGTAGTATAGATTTAAAAAGATGAAAGAATAAAGCAAGGAGAGATTGATGAGATTTAGCTTTGTGCTGTACTGCATAGAAATAATCTCAATGGCATGTAATCCAGGACTGCTTCAGAAAAAAACAGATGAAATATTTGAGTAGAATAGGCCTCCAGTAAGGTGACCTCCTTCCAGGTGTGCATTGCAGTGAGAGAACTTCAGGGAGGAAGGAGTCTCCAGGGAGGAGATGTCCAGGACATCTGCAGGCAAGGGGTGTGAAGCCAAACTGCAGCAACAGGTTAATCACAGAGACAGGCAGAGCCCTGCCAAGAGGTCTGGTGGCATCAGGTCTGTTCTGTGGGTCTTTAGTTATTAGTTCCAGCACCTAGGGAACAGTCAGTGCCCCAATCAACCAGAGACAGAGCAGTGAGTGCATGCTAAGTGAAACATGGCCTCAATAGAACAAAGCAATATAAAATTCATTAGCATCTGGGAAAATTATTTCACTGTCTTTGGATCCTGTAACAATTCATAAGGAGCTAATCAGATTCCTATTTGCCATTAATATTCTTCTATGGCAATACTATTTAAAAACTCTCTTTGTATGCTCTTCAGTATTCCAGCTTGGAATGTTATGTTACTTTCAAGAATAATCTTTCAAACAAACCTAGCTGAAAACTAAGGCAAACCCCTTTGTGGCTGAGAAATGATGTAAGATATTTCCATCCATGATCAAAACTCATAGCTACAGAGCTGCTTTTTTTTCCTTCTTTTTAAAAAGATTGTTCAGTTAAGCTATCCTTCAACTTGGAATAAAAAAAAACCCAACAAACTGGCAAAACTTTACTGGCCAAAATTGCACGTTTTTACCAAAACGACATTTAACAGATCATGTTCTTGTTGTGCATAAATGCATCAACATATGGAGACATCCACACAGACACACACTAGGTATCCAGTGGAATGTGAAACCCAACATGCTGCTGTCCAGTAACATTTTGTAACCAGGACTAAGTGAGACTTTACACTGTTCAGCTGCTACAGAAAGTCAGCTGATAATGCTGTTCCTCCACTCCCTCCTGAGAATGTAAGTACCAAAGCACAGCAGTCTCTGCTGTAATGTGGAGTACAGAGGGAGACTGAGAGACAATTGGAGAGAGAGCGTGAAAAATGGCAGAGGGCACTTAGTAATGAATAAAGAAAAAAGAAACAACACTGCTAATTTCCCAAGGGCTGGGTATATTTAACTGTCACATCTGGAACCCATGTTTAAGTGTCATTAAGGGAGCTGGTTTTCAAGGAAGGTTATAAACTGAAGTGTTCTGAAATCACTCTGCAGCACTGTTTACACAGCAGAGTGGCTGCAGGTTTTACAGCTGTGACTTGGATACCGACAGCCACAGGAACCAGTAACCCCACAGGGATGCTCACACTGATGTTCTCCCCGCCGCAAAAAAGGGATGCTCACAAAAGCAAAGCAGCTTAACACCAGCCAAGGAGTTTGAAAGTCTCAGACACAGCTCTAGAGCTATTAGTACAACAGCCTCTCCTGGGCCAAAAAACCCCACCTCAAAGTACTGCTGTACAGATTCTCATCATGATAACTGCACTTCAGGCAAGGGAGTGGCTGAAAGAGCCACAAAGGACAACAGGAAGAGTTTCAGTGATGTGACATTTGAAACACACTTCACATACAAAACAGTCTTTGTTTTCAGAGGTCTACCAAAATGTGTGTCTCAGTTTATTTAAGAAAATTTTTATTCCAAAAAACGTCTTCTAAAGGCATTCAGGGTTACCGGGAACTCTGAATTTGTTGAAGGTCTCAAGATTCAACCTTTATCTATCTGTGCCTACGTGCACTTCACACTGAATTCAAAAGCCCCAAAAACAAACAAACAAACCTCAGTGGGTTTTGGTTGTTTTTTTTTTTTTGAAAGGTCAAAAGCTCTTTGATTAGAGACAGCATTGGTGAAGTGCTTTGGACTGCTAGTGTAAACATCTTTAGCATTATGGTAAAGATGAAAAGATAGAGAGCGGCAGACAAGGTACAAACAAAGACACTGAATTTCTTTTGCAAATGCATATGTGAGTTCTGCATGTGCTAATTTGCCCTGAGCTATGTTAGGTCACGCTGTGTGACACACATTTGATTTGATATAGGATTTAGAAGGACACACCTATCAAAGTATGTTTATAAACTGCCTGCAGAATTAGTCAACTGAATTTTGCCTACGTTTGAAGTAAATGTGGGATGTTTATTTGTAGACCCAAAGGCTAACCTAAGTCAATGAATGTTGCTGGATTCTTTTTTTTTTTTGTAGGAGAAACAACTGGTGTTCATTGTATTGCCACCATATTTATCACTGTTTTGTCAGAAAATAGAACTTGGATATTAAGACTATTAGCATAATACAATGTGACGTATTTGCTTAATTACTGCTTTTAAATTGTAACATCCCAGAAAAAACAAGGTGAATTAAACCCCAAAATGAATTGATCTGTTTACATGTGTACACAGGAATACTGGAATGAATGACATTGCCATTATAAAACAGCATTTACGCTTGAGTAAATAAGGTGTTGCACTCTATTGGAAGAATAACTGTATCTTGGAGAGCACTGTTTAAAACAGCAGCACACATTGTTTGTGTTTATAGAAATTCATACTTTCATTTCCATCTAGCAGTGCATAGATCTGTACCAGCCAATTTTTATGTGATGAAAAGGTGTTCCAAATAACACCTACGCGCTTTCATCTGTTTAGAGACTTCTGTGCCAATGTCCTCAGAAAGGGGACAAACAAAAAAAAGGCATAAGGATTGGAAGGGATTAGTCCTGTCTAAGGGTAGTTAAGCATACACTCCCATCTTCCTTCGGTGTGATATCCTAGTCTGGATTGATGCACCCAAGGACCCACAAACTCTTTTCCTTGTGCTGTTTCTAGAACAAGGTACCACACACAGCCACATTGGAGCTGAACTTCTCAGGCTGCAAGAAGAAAACATGCTCTGCAGGTGGTGTCTAATGGCTGAGGGTAATCTGTCCAATTTTAATTTAGTTGACACATCAGGTTAGATTTTTAATTCTGTGTTTATCTGCAGACAAAAGACTATACTCTTAAAAACAAGCCTGAACTGTTCAAGTGAAACAGAGATCGAAATGCTAATTGAGTCTTCTCCCAGAAAGGTTTTGCTTAGATCTGTGAGAATACAAAAGGCCAGTTAATAGAAATATATGCAGTAAGTTTTGTTTATTCAGTTCAAATCATATAGACAGGTTAATTAAAAATTCACAAAGGATTTGTTTTCTCTGTATCAAGCCTAAGGGTTCTTAGTGTTGTGTTTAAACAGGTGCATATAAGAGCAATGAATATGATATGTATCCTGAAACAGGAATTTTAAAAGAAAATCAATATCCCAGGCAGGAGAATAAATGGAATTTATCACTTGTGCATGCAAATGAGAGGGTGGTTAGGATAAGAGCTAATGCAAATTTCTTATTCCTTTTGTAGTCCAGTCCATTCTGAGATTTCAAATTTCAGCAGCTCTAATGAGCTGATAAAGATCTGTATCATGATGTGCTGGGTTTGGCTCCAGAACACTCCAGCATGTGAGAGGTTGTGCATCCCTCCCACGGTGCAGAGACCACCTTGCCAGGGGGCAGGAGGCCAAGGGCCAAACAGAGCTAGACTCCATCCCTATGGAGCACAGAGAACAAATAAGGCACTGCTAAGGAACAGGTAAATCGGGGCAAATTCCTTTTAGAATTCATCTGGGATAACAGAACAGCACAATTTGGAAGTGGCTTTGAAGGATCATCTGGTCTAACCTTACTTAAGCATACTGGGGACTGGAGTGAGTGTCACAAAGGGACTGTACCTTCCAGAGGTTCTACAGCTCTGACACTGAGACCAGCTCCAGGAGAACCGGGTCTTTTCACACCCTGAAAGCACCTTTAAAATCCAAGTAAGTATTCTTCTTATTTGAGATGTGTAGCTATAAGTAATTTCCTTTTCTAATGTCCAGGTTCAAAGCATGTAGGCTCCCAAGAGGATGAAGCAGTGGGGCTGGAACTCGACTTGCAGGTACTTTGTTTGACTGAGTCCCTGGTTTAAGCTGATTCTCACCCAAGCTAAGGATATTACAGATTTTATCAGTAAAAACACTGATGTGCCATTGACTTGTATTTTCTATTTTCCCAATGCCATAAAAGGCTGTTTAATACTCAAATTGTTTAATCTAAGATGGGAAATGCTTTGTAGCTGGCAAAACTTGAAAGAAACAGCTCTGTCATCCAGAGAGAGAAAGATCAGCTTTAACCTCTAGAAGGCTGGTGGTCAAAACAATTTTTGGCTGAGAGATGACATAAGATATTTCCATCCATGAGGGAGAAATTGCCACCCCAGACATGAGCCTGTGCAGAGGGAAATGCAGGGCACAGCTCAGAAACAGAACATTGAAGATGTGTCTCCAGTGGTAACCATCTAAAAAGGGGCACAACCTTAATATCTAACTGACCCTGTTAAAGTAACACTTTCTGCATCCATGCTCTGGAATTCTGTATTCCCGACAAAGTGACTTTCAAGAATGGAAAAGGATGGCCTTAAATGCATTTATGAAGAAGATAAACTTTGAAGAACAAAGTTTTTTGGGATGGAGTAACAGAGGAGAGGTGATGAAAGCAGTAAATGTGTAAACATAAGCTGACCTAGCACAGAAACAAATGGAAATGAACAGGTGATGGACCACACAATATGAGTAATTTAGAAAAGTATTCATATAATATGCAGAAGAACTGCCGAGAAGACATCTAAAAATATTACATGATGATTTTGTTCACATAGCATGCTGAGTATGAAAATATGGTTTACCAAAGATGTAAGAAGTTTTCAAACCATACCATTTTCTCCTCCCCTTTTTTTACAAGTACAAAATTTACTATATAGCACCCCCTTTTTACCATTTCTCTGGACACCAAAACAATATTAGAAAACCAAGTAAGAATAATTAATATCTCAGCAAGCACAGACAATTCTGCTACTACAGGCTGAGCTGGAAGGTCTCTTTTGCAAGAGGGGAATTGCAACCATTAATTCTTTCAGAATATAAACTTTAATGAAAATAAAAAGCACTTTGAGAGCAAAATTGTATACCAGGTTACCTCAAGTCATACTTCTCAATAAATGCAATGTTTTTTTCCTAGAGATATTCAACAAACCAAGCTCATCTTGAGTTAGTGGTAGCTGGGGAAATATGACAACTCTGAAAATCACTTTGTTCTGAGTACCTCGAGAGGAACTGAAATGCGTATCTTCACAAACACAGGCTTGACAAATTTGTCCACTCTTTCTCAGCCCTTATAGTTACAAAAATGACCTCCCAAAAACAAAGTGCAGGTAAAGCAAATGCAGAATTGGCTTGCTGAAGCATCTGGGGTGGAGGTGTTTGACCCAAATCAAAACCCCAACCCAAAAAATAATTGAGGAAAGCACACAACCACCTCTCAGCTGCTGCTTCCAGCTTTTAACGCAGAAAAAAACCCTAAAATTGACAACACTCCTGTCACAACACGGATGCTATTAAGAACTATGCAGAGCTGCTGCAAAACTTTCAGAAGTCATGCCATTTTCATGATGCTGTAAACTGGGGAATCTTGGAACCGAAGCACAGGTTAGCACCAGCTTCTCTTTTTAAAGGTAAAAAACACTGAAGAATTGGAGCCAGAGGAGTCTGCAGTAGCTGGGACCTCTCCTTTCCAACTCCACAAAACAAAGCAAGATTGAACATTAAACAGTAGAGGGGTTGTGATCTTGACCCAGTCCAGAAGGGCTGAGGAAAAGGCAGAAGTGTGAAGGCAGAGAAACAACCTGAGAAGGACTCTTCACCTTCCATTTCCGGGGTGAGTATGCAAACCTGAGAATATAGAGAGAAAGAAGCGCAAAAAAGCAAAAAAGCTGCCAAAAGAGGCGTAATCTTTTAGAGATTAACACTTAAAAGTTTGTGTCAAATCTAGGCTTAGAGGGAGCTCATAAACAAAAGCTGCATAAATTACAAATGCAAAAAAGGAAAATTGCATCCCCTCTTGAGATGCTTTTAGGTCAAACTTTTAGCCCTTGGCTTCTTTTTCAACTTTAAATGCAGTTCTCTCCTAGAAGACATCTACAACCAGTTTTCCAGCAATCTTCCAAACATATCTGTGCTGGCTTTTAGCTGGAAACTAAGCACTTAATCCAGAATTACCAAATTCCAGACCCCTGCTCAGCTGCTACTAAAGGGAGCCACAAAGCCCATCAGCACTTTATTTACAGCTCTAAAGTTTTCCAGTGTTTGAGGTTAGACCTTGGGCTCTCGGTCATGGCCAGACTGCCTCTCTCATGTTGCTGAACTGCATTCCAAGTTCAGTCTCTGCACTTGTCCATAACCTCACTGCTAACGGGCAAAGCAGCTTTCCATTTAGTTGATAACAATGTCCCTCAAGATCCACAAAGGAAATGTTCCCTCTCTCAGACCTAAGAAGCTTAAAGTCTGCTGGAATTTATTTGAACTTGCTTAATAAACTGTGCACTGTTAAAATGTGGTCATTTTAACACGGCACAAGGACGGGAAATGAGATAGCAACAGTCATCCCATTCAATTATTTCTGTTAAATGCAAAAGCAATTCCTGGAGCAGAACTGGAACTGTATTCCACTTCCCCAGGAGAAGGCTGACCACTACATCAGAGAATAACCATCACTCTTACATCCTCTCATCTTCTTTTTGTCACAAGGTTTAAGTCCTTATGTGGATGTAGAGCCTAATTAATTTTGCTGCCTTGACATAATGTAAGTGTCCAAACACATTTATGTAGNACTAGAACCTAGCAAAACTGCCCTCCCCCTCAAGTTCTTGAACTGTATCCATCACAGCACTGTCTCAACACTTAAGGGCACAAGAAAATCCCGATTAAATGGACAGGGCTTGGAAGAAATCCAAAACATCAAACCCCAAGCTTAGTTAAAAAGTACCTACTATTGTGAGGACTGATTCTCAGTGCTATGCAGATCTTAAACTAAAATAAAGGCAGAGTTATATGCTGCTTGTTCAAAAGAAAAAAACTTATTTTTTGAGTACAAATTGTATGTGACTTTAATAGTATGAATTCTGTCAAGTTGTCCATAGAATAAATTTGCACACAGTTCAACATAACATGTGCACATTAAATAGGATTTGGCATTAAAAGACCCAACACTGAATGGAAATCGAAAATAAATGCCCACATTCTCCCCAGAAGACTATTCACCCCAAGGCCTTAGGCATTAATTTAAGTGAATGAGGAAGCCACTAGGGCAGCTGTCGGTAGCTTATTTGATTTGTGAATAAACAATGGCTTCATTTTAAATGCTATTTACTCCTACTACATACTAATGTCAGAATCGAAAACACAAAAAAGAACAGACTATTCAAAACCACACATTTATAAGAAATCTTTTATACTGCAAAGTTCTTCATTTCAACATGGCAGGAAAATAAAATTATAAGAACTTCTGCTGCATTACTAATTTTAACTACTGCTAATGTTAAGAATGCCTGAGATTGTATCTTATACTTAATTGATATTGTGCGTTTGGCTGTATACTAATGAGAACTTAGGGTATCATAGGTCATTCCAATAAAATCTTTGAGCTTGTCAGCTTGAATTATGTATCTTTACATCTGCAGAAAACAGTGGCAACATGATAATTACAGTAGTTGATACATGCTGTTATAACTTGTTAGTACAATCAGGTACATCTTGTCCAAAGTGCAGATGCCAATCCAGTTTGGCACTAATAATCCATCAAACTGATTATTAATTAAGAACAGTTTCTATGCAAAGAGGAGCATTTAGCTGCACAATGAATTTTCAGATTGGAGCACAGCAATTTCTTCCTGATATTATGAAAACTTAATTACAACACAAAACCATTTCCGTGGCACTCCAAGATGAAAATTAAGACCTTTACCCTATACATCCATATAAACAATGCTGAACTTTATGTGTAGGTGTACCTGTGGGTTTTCAGATAATTACACACAGAACCTCATTCAACTAGCTGGGTTTCATCTGAAACATCTTCATATTACCAAGATTCTTATTTACATGTAGGTTTTGTCCTGGGGAGAGTTCAGACAGAAACTGCCTACAAAGATGCACTTCTATACAGCCTTTCTCAAGCAGAACATCCACACTAAACACTTCTGGTTTCCATCTGAGTTTGTAATTTAAAAGACAACAAAGCCCAGCTGCCCCTTCCTACACTCAATTTCTATTTCACATATAGACATCTTGTCCAGTGATCAGACTCTTGTTTGACATGTAATAGAGGTATGGGAGTCTAAGAAGAGACAAGGAATTTGCATAAAAGGAAAGGGACTGTATCAAACAATAAGCAAATTGTATCTGCCCATGAATGCAAAATCTGACTATAAAGCAAACTGAGTGCACAAGTTAAATATGCCTTTGTGCAACTGGCACTTACAGCAGCTGATAACCCAGGACAAAATTGTCACTGAAAGCATTGCACAGACAATCTATGGATAAATCATTCTCTAACAATTTCTCCAATATACATTAAGCACTAAAAGGCTCATTTTTAACTCACACACCATTCAAGTTCAGCCTTCTTGGTTTTCTTGGTAAATATAAATATTCAGGCTAGCAAAGAAAAAGGAAAAAGAAGTCCCATTGAGCAGTTCCCATGCTGATCTCTGCTCCTAAGCTGGGAACCAGAAAAACTGCACTGAAATCTGAAAGGTGCTCTAAATTTACAATCTGTCATAGCAGAAAAAAGGCTACTGCCTCCAAAGGCTGGAGTCCCCAGACATACTACACAGGAACAAGCATTTTTACATTATTCATTTAAATTCACCCAGGCTGTCCTGCCTAGATAAAATATCAGGGTCTAGATAAAGAAAAAGCCCACGAAGACAAATTGCAGGTACTCTTGTCCATGTGCAGTGAGCCAGCCCAGCAGCTCAGGGTATTCCATACACTTGTCAGCAGTGCAGCACATGTGGAGAGAGGGAATCCAGCACTTCCCAGTGTCTGCTGTGCATGGCTATACCAGACCTCATGTGCACACCAGTTCCAGCTGGGCTGCCAGATGTCTGAGATTTATGGACATATGGCAGTCCACACAGTAGCATCTAAACTTTTAGGACTTCCACAAAACCCAGACTAATCTTTTAAACCCTTGAAATCAGTATGAATAATACCTCTGTGTGCAAAACGGAGTATGTCCAGGAGCATGCAGATGACCGGTGCCTGACAAGGATTAATGGCCCAACCTATCTGCAATCTTATATTCACTGAGAAGTCATGAACCCCACTATTTTTTCTTTCTGAGTTATGAAGCAGAGCTCACCAGGCTGTAAAATGTTGTATTTGATATATTAATAGTGTATTGGCTGTAAGCATGTTTTCTTCCTCAGGTATTGCTCAAGTGGTTCCACGTTACCTCCTACATGGGTTGAGATTTAGCAGCAGGTGCAAAGAATCCCCATTTGAGCAGAGCTGGTGTTTTATGGGCAGTAAGTTGCTGCATCTACAATAAAGGATGAAAACAAGGAAAGAAAGTGGAGTGAGTTGCTCAGAAAATCTGACTCTCATCTATGGCCTCAGACTTACCCTTGCGTTCACACTACACAACGTTTCACATTACTGGTGAGCCCCAGTCACTGTCTGGGGACACCCTCTGGAGAGCAGCATCAGGACAGGGCAAATTACATCTGTCCTTAACTTTTGAACCACAGCTTTCTGGGCCAGGCTGCAGAGAAACACAGATCACAGCTGGGGGAGGAGTTTCTGGCCACTAATGGGACTTGCCAGAATGATGCTTCTAAAGCATCTGGTTTTCATTTCCTCTTTTGGTTCGAGTGTTTTAGAAAAAGAATTCTGCTTCTGGGTTCTTGGATTCCAAACATTAAGCACTGAGTCTGTATTTGAGTACCTAAACAGAGCTGGCCTGTTTCTCAGTATCATCAAAGCTGTACACTTTCAACCAGTGCTTTTCAAGTTCAACTCTTCTTTCCCAGTCTTCAAAAATTATTCATCATTTTCCTTGCATAAAGAATGCTCAGATTAATAAGACAAGGAAGAAATGCCCTTGTAAAAGAAAAAAGAGGGATGAACATACAGACACCACACTCACTCAGACCCTAACAACAGACCTTTTCATTAATTATCTTCCTAATGATGCATTCTCGAACAATACTGCAAAATTTCCTTCAAAAATTGAGCAACTCGCTGGGGAAAGAGTGTATTTTATCTTGTTCCCTCAAGAACTCTGAAGCCATCTTCCTCATATTTATATTCTAATCTTTCTGTGCTCACTTGTAAAAGCTGATAATTAGGAAAGCCTCTTTGATGGCCAGAAGCTGCACACTATTTCTGTGTGCATGGTAACAGCATGAATCACTGGCTGCACTAATCCTGTAAGAGTGTTAAAGGTCCCATGTGACACTTACCCTGAATGCTAAACCTGTCCTATATTATGCTATTCCACACTAATCCTGAGAAAATTAATGTTAATTTATCATATAAAAAAGGTTAATTATACATTTACTTGTGATTTAGCCACATTACACCAGACTCACAAATAATACCGGGAGCTTTTGGGTTTTGTTCCTTTTTAATTTTTTTTTTAATGGAAGTTTCCTCTTTTACCCTGCAATCAGAGACTGTATCCCAAAATCATACTAGGTTGGGAGGCAGTGTTGCAGAGGCAAGACAACGTGAAGACCCACGGGTAATTCTAATGATCCCTCTGATTCAGTTTGTAGAAACTTCAGCTTTTGCTCTTTAAGCAAAACTTGCAAACAGTATCTGATTCATTGTTTCTTCTGGTGGTTTTCAAGTACACATTGAATGCCAACTGGTTCAGAAAACAGATTCAAGTTATTTAATTGCCTATTCATTGCTTATTAAAGTAATAACTTATAGAATAAAATTTGCTCCTTTAAGAAATACTTCACTGTAATTAAACCACAGCATTCACTTGAAAATCAAAAAACCCAACAATGACATCCTACATTTTGAATGATTTATTAATATGAGTAGACTCTAATCCCTAAGTACAATCCTGGCATTTTACCCAAAGTCCTGCAATAGCTGCATTACACACTATACAAACCAACTTTGAGAGACTGACAGGAGACACTACCAGTGGCTACCCCACTGCTGCCAGACAGAAACCCACAAGAAAAGCAATAATGTACGTCACCAACATTTCTGTTACGTAAGTTAAAACTTAATTGATTATAAATGGGAGAAGTCAGACATAAAGTATGTAATTTACATATATCTCACTGTTTTCTCTGGGAAACATGAACTTCTCCTACATCACTGTTTACAGTTAAATGCATACTTTTATCAACAGGATGTGAATGGGGCCAAACGAGTATTACTAAAATAGCATTTACATTTTTCCTTATTTTCATAATGGGTGGTGAAAAATCATTTCAAATTCAGCCACTTTTCAGAAAATTTATAACAACAATTAAAGACAGGGTCTATCCTATTTCCTGGATCCTCCAACAGCCTTTTGAAACCACTTCTCTGCTTAATATCCTATAAATTTTTCTTAGAAACATTCTTCAGTGTCTGTGATAGAAAAACTGTGCTGAAAATCAATACCCTCCATACTTCTTTGCCTGCGATACGTTATATATCAAAATCCTGTTGTGTAAAAGTCTAAAATGAGCTAAAACTGATTCAATTTTAAGATTCAGAATTCAAGCTAATAGGTTTTAATTTAAGAAAATATCTGACACTGTGAATAGGCAAACAAATGGATTAGATTCTCTAGTTTTATTCCTTAGGCCATAAGTGTTAATCTCTCAGCAGAACCAACATAACACACCACTACAGATTATCAAAAGTGACTACTTGGTGTCCTGAATTATTCATTGGAAAAGTTATGCGTCAGTGATAATATGAATTATATCTGAAAAATATTCACATAACGTTTTAATACGCTTTAAAAATGATTTCTTTCCCAAAGTTTAAACTAAAAATAATATTTAGTATCTCAGAAGGAATTATGGATTTACTGGATGTGTTCAGTAGTCCTCCCATAAGGTATCTAAGACTTAGGGGGAACTGATCATGTAAATGCTCTTTAAGATGTACTTGCTCCATAAATTAAAGGTAATATATGTATATTTCTCTCAAAGGCCTCTAATCAAATTATCTCCATGCATGTAAATAGCCAGTCCTGTTAAAATGTATTTACAAGACATTCTAAAATTGAAACCAGTAAGGTTTCCATTTCTGTATTTGATTTGTGGCTGAGCAATGCAACACCTCCTCTTTCCTACCTTAGATGTCCACTGTAGGAGTTGACACATTAGTTTTCTTTTTCTTCCTTTTGCTTCCATTGATCTCCAGTGGAAAATCTCAGCCAGTCCTGCTGCTCCCTACTCCTGTCTCAGCAGGTTCACCTGCCCTCAGCTTCCAGCACCATTTTGACACTGATGAATCACCAATCTTCACTCGCATCTTTCATTTCCCCTACATTGCAGGCTATCTCCCTTCTCTGCCTGCTTCTCAAACACACAATTTTGATGTCAAAGTCAGCCTCTTGAAAATTGAACTTCTTATCTTTCCTTCCAATTCTCCCCTCCTTGCCACTTCTGCTGACAACATCACTATCTTTCTCGATTCTCGAGATTTCAAATTTCATGGCCCATTCAACTCTTTTCTCCATCCCTTGATCACAGCTCAAACTGTCACTGTACTTCTCTATGATATCTCCAATATGCACCCTGTCCTCTCCAATTCTTCCCCTAGAATACTTGTCCAAGGTTTTGCATCACTTGCATCAGTTACAGCAAATTCCTGTTTAAGGTCTTATTCCCAACACTCCAATACATCTAAAATACAGCTGCTAAAATAATGACCCTGCTTGCCTGCACTGACCATTGTAATTGGCCATTGACCATGACTTTTAATTGTCACCCATTAAAAAAAAAAAAGTTAACCACTATTTTCTTCATTAAGCTCAAGGTTCTGACTCTTCCAAGGTTTAGTTCATCTCCCTTCTTAATTAATTTTTCTACACTTTCTTTCTCTTCTGTTTCCTGCAAATGCACTTCCTCTTCCTTCTTGTTTTTCCCAAGGCCTCATGCATGCCACCACAACACTGAATATACAAAATATCTTTGTTTCTTCCCTTCCAAAACACAACTCTGTTATGCTTTCTCAGGTACCTCTTCTAAAAATGCTTCCTTCAACCTGAAGTTAGCCACTATAACATAATCCTTGCCTTTATTTTGAAAAAGAAGGTAAGCATCCTAATTGAGCCAATGCTTATTCTGTCCAGAACAGTTTTGCCTGGAGTTTTTCCCTTTACAAAATATAAGCAAATCGTTCCACAAGAGCGACACCTTCAAAGATTTTTTAAAAAACCCACAACCAAACAAAAAAAACACTCAAAACCTTCCCCGCCTAAACAGAAATAATCAGTTTAATTCACTGTGTATCTCACTGAAAAATCAATGCTTACTAACAACTAGAAATCAATATTTCCTTAGATAAATCATGAGATGGTAACATGTAGAGCAAAATTTAAATCAATTATTCAAACAGAGGCTACTTTAAAGTAAAATGATTAAAATCAAGATTGATTAATTAAATTAATCCACTCTGTCCCAATATATTACCATTTCAAGTTACTTCACCTACATAGCACTGTACACAGTCAATGTCCTTTTTATGAACTTGCACACACAGTTTGTCCTGGTGGAAAGCCAATATTTTATTCCCATCAAACAGATTGATAATCTGAGACAGAGAGATGGGTTAATGCATCAGTGGCACATCTAAAGCTTTGAAATCAGGTCTGCTGATCAGCCAGCTCTGCCTTCCCTGAAGAACAAGGCTGATGGTCACCAGTTGAGCTCCCTCAAAGATTGTGACTTTGGTCTGCACTTCCAGACATTGTTACTGAGCCAAAAATTGCAGTTGTGAAACTTGAACAAAGACTACAGGAACAGGCCAGCTTCACTATCATATAGCCATACTTTTCAGATCAGTTATTTGAGCATGGATATACAATGGTTCCAGAAACAGAGTTCCATGCAAAACATTCTCAAAAATGAGATGCTTCTCCCCCAAAAAAATTCATCTCCAGGATTTTTGCAAGATAATATGTAAAAATAAATTTCAGCACACTGGTCAAAATCTCTTTTTACACCACAAATGCAAGTAAGGCAATAAAACCTAAAGTGTTCTGCCCTTCAATTAAGTCTTTTACTATTTCATTATTTCATAGGTACAACCCCAAGTTTTAATACAAACATTTAATTCAAAGGTTTTTCTGGCTATGAGGACTCTACTGGGCACTAAAGCAAGAAGAAAAACAGATCTAAACTAAAAGTGCAATGAAGTGATTATGATGGTTATGAATCAGCCTTCCATTATTGAGCCACTTTAGCAGCATGTAATAGATTCTGATTAAGCTCTTTAAGCTGAATTACATTGTACTATTAGAAGACTACTCAATTAGTATTTTTCAAGGCCCAGAAGCTAATTTTGCCAGCACCACTGATTTTTACCAAGGTCTGATCTGACCTTACCACAGTGTTCCCAACAGGAGCAATGAGCCAACTCCAGCTTTACCAGACCTGCTATTAAAAACCTCAGGCTGACGTCAAAGCTCAGAGCTCTGTCACTGTAGGAAAGCTTCACCCTGTGTCACAGGTAGGAATTCCAAGATTCCCCATGGGGATACAGACATCATATCCTTGTAAGAGGCAATTCATGGGCTGGATTTTGCCGTTTCAGAAGCCTGGTACTACTGTAAGGCTTTTAGATGTCACTACAAACATTGAGAAGCCGAAACAAGAATAACTCAAGTTTTTAAAGCAGTTTATAGGTGCTCCTGGCAATGCAAGGTGTAATCACAGCATACTGTTGCTCCTTGACTTTACAATAGATTTTGAAATACTGCAATCATTCATGTTCCTGTTGTAAGACACAGTATTATCTCCTGTTTTCATCATATAAGCAGGACTATTCACATCTATTAAAAATGGCAAGAGTTGCAAAAAAGAAGGAAGGAAGGAAGGAAGGAAGGAAGGAAGGAAGGAAGGAAGGAAGGAAGGAAGGAAGGAAGGAAGGAAGGAAGGAAGGAAGGAAGGAAGGAAGGAAGGAGCTCTATCTACAGAAATCCTGGGTAGGAAATGACTTGTCTACCTCAGAGACATCAAACAGCTCCCTCTGACCTATCGGTCATATTGAAATCTGGGAGGAAGAGGTTTCTTTTATGAAAATCCTGAGAAGATATCTTATTATAACATTGTAGCCTAATTTAAAACCTAACGATTTTCTTCCTAGTAAACATGATGAATTTTTAGTGTAGGTGTTTCATTAATAAAAACAAGCGCATTTTCTCCAGAATGCTTCAAAAATCTACTTTTTGTATTGAGAATTATGTAGCGAAGACAGCACAACTTTAGCATTCAAGAAAGGTTTTGCTCCAAGTTCCCAGGTGTACTTTTGCAGTCTGGAGTTAGTTTACATGCCAGTGAGGCTCCATGGCTCCAAATTCCAAATTTAATTCAAATGTTTGCACACTGAATGCAATGTAGACACAGGCAATCTAAACCAAGAGGTCTCTCGGATAAATGTATGAAGCAGTGCACAGTCATATGCCAATTCATGTGAGACAGATCATAAAATCCCTTAGCCTTGTAATAAATGGGGCTCCTCAAGGAGGTCTCTCTACATAGATTACCCATAATCACCTCTGAAAATGTACTGAGAAGAGTTTACTTTTCCAGTCTATTCAACCATCTTCTATTTCAGATAGTACTGTAGTTATTGTTTATTAATTCTTCTAAGTAGAGCCTTTGGAGCCAGATTCTTCAGTTGGATGGTGTAACTTTGCAGCTATCTTTTTTTCATCTTGTCTCTGAAAAAAGTTCATTTTAGCTTCTAGCAGTTATCAGTAATTGATAAAATATGTTTCAGCATCTCCTTTGGTTTACAGCATTTTCTTTCCTGGGCTTTTGTTTCACATGGAGCAATAAGTAGCAGGTGCATTTTCTCACAGTACATAAATATTTATGGATTGTGAATAACGAAGTGCCTGGTTGTAAAGAAATCCTCTGACATATTTTACATACAACAGGTGGAAAAGGAAATTTCCCCTCCAGAGCCCATGTGTGGGAGTGAATGTCTTGGCACTGTGTGTCAAGGAACCGCTTGAGACCAAGGGCTATGTCCATATTCTTACAGCCATCCAATTATTCATTTATATATGTATGCATGTAAGTCCATTACATCATGCACCTTTAATATATTTCCTATTAATTCAGGCAGCTGGTCTTTGAATCAAGTTAAGAAATCCCACCAGCCTGGAGACAGTAGGAACCTGGAGCAGACGAGCATGCTGTCCTGGGAGTTTCTGAAGTCTTACACTATTATTTCAATATTTTAAATTTCCATTAAAAAAGAACTGGAAATAGTTAGTTTACATAACAAACCCCAATTTTAGTGTTGGTTTAGTGCCAACTAAAATTTGTAGACTCCCCAGATATTCACAACTAAACAGTGGCTGGAGCACACCTCAGGTGATCTGCACTTCTGTAGCACTGAGGCTGTCTGTCAATGAGAGCTTTCTAAATGTGTGTCATCAGCTGTGGGGTAAAACAGGAAAAAGGGAGCCAAAGCTGCCTTTGGAAAGTGGTGCAACCTACTCCCTGAAGGTGCTACCAGTAAGTAATGTGAAGTTACCACTGAGCAAAGTGCAAACTTGCACTAAGGACTATCTGTGAGCTTCCAAATAGTCTCTGGAGTTACCTCAGCATACCTTGGTGCACTGCAATATCCAAATGTGGGGTTCATATGGGTATAAAAAAGCTGTTTCACAGAGAAATTACTAGAGTGAACAGACTGAAAAACAGAGTCAACAATATTTTTTTAAAGGCTCTTGTTTACAAATCTGAATAAACGTAAATATCCTAAATCAGCTCTGCATTGTCCTCTCCTCAGCATGGACAGCTTTATGTGCCTCCCAGAAAAGTGGTTTTATATTAATTTACCAGAGTTATCTAATTGTCACTTGGGTTTTTGTCTTGTCTAGACTTCAGAAAAGGCAATCTGCACCACCACCATTTTTAGTGGAAAGACAAGGCTCAGAGTCACCCACAAAATGTCCAGCACTGTCTACTTACACACCTCTCTGAAGGAAAAGGGAAATTCTACCGCCTACTCCAACTGAAGACCAAAGGTGGGTCACTAAAATCTGGGTATCACTGTCATAGAACAGCTGGGATGTTTACAATAGCTTTGATTTAAATGTGACTATTTTAGTAATAGTTTAGTCAAGATTCTGTTCTTTATATAAAAAATATTATAAGCAACAGGATAAGCTTCTAAGCACAAAATAAAAATAGTCTCATGCAATGTGCTTGACCCTAAATCTGTCCATATGGATGTCCTGTCCTTCCTTTGACGCTCAGTGGAAATGAAACAACAGAGCCAGCAAAGAGGGCCAGGCACAAAGTGCTGCTGCACATAAAATAAACCCTGGAGAACAGAGGAGCTGTGTCCTCAGAAAAGGTGGTCTGCAACAGCCCAGGTCTGCACAGACACCTTTGATCTGAGAAGAAAAGGATACTAAAATACTGCCATCTCTCAGGATTGTCCACCCTGCTTGCAGCCCAGGCTCACAGCAGTGTAATGATTCCTAGTGACTGAGAGACAAAACTTCCCTTTGCTCATTCTGCCTAATGGATGAACAGCTATGAGCTCAGAGAAGCCTGTCCATCAAAAAGTCACCAGCAAATGGCTTTCTACTGAGCTTCTAAGCAGGTTTAAGTACAAACATTCCTTTCAAACAAGAAAATTTTTGTTTCTAAAATGCATGCTACCAAACTGTGTGAAAACTAATTACATTAAGCACTACATAGAGGAGGCTGCTTTGCAGATGCATTATCTCAAGAACAACCTCTCCCATCTTCCTGCTGGATAAAAATACATGTTTGTAATTGTTAAGTACAAAAACACTTCATTTTGTAATATTTAAAAAATTCTACACAGACATCTTGAAGTGTCCAACTATGTTTGTACTCCAGGACAGATGAAATGTGGTATGTGATGATTTTTCCTCCCCCCAAATATCAAAACTGCAAGAAAGAGAAAAAGTGTTATTCATATACAGACAGTGACAGTTTCTAATTATCGATGCATCACTAAGCAAGGTTTTGCTAACAGCTAAATGAGCTATTGCACTTACAAAATGAGGGCACGTGGCATATCTGATTAATTTTACTTATGTCTGTGATATTATGTAATTCCAGAAGGTTTGGTATGTCTTTATCTTTTGGAAAAATGTGCCACTTAGAGGCATTAAATATCATATTGTTTTCAATCCAATTACCTTTTGTTTTCTACATGCAAATGTAAAAATGCTGAGTGGTCATTTAGAGTTCTACATATCATCATAATTAATTGAGAGGTAGCTTCTCCTAGTTCTTGTCATATATGGAACATAAAAGAAATTAAAAATTCTTGGCAAAAGAAGGTAGAGTATTCCAAGAAACCTGTTTTTTGCAAACTAATGAAACAATTTTTAACAATTTTTATTACAAGCATCTGTGAGCTCCCAGCAGGCAGGAGCACCAGAATTGTTTCTGCTTATATTGCTCAGTTCCAAGCTAATGTCCCCTAAAGCTGTTAGGCTAAAAGCCAAGAGAAGATATATCCACAATGAGACCTGACCCTTACCCCTGCAACTAATAATGTCTCCTAGAAGTTTTAACTTAATAGTCTATGTGAGATTCTTATTAATGAAACTTTGCCTTTTTTTTTCCCAGCCATATTTAGTGAATTATACTCTTCAGGCACTAGAAATCACAGAATCATTTAGGCAGGAGAAAACCTCTAAGATTATCGAGTCCAACTACTAAACCAGCATTGCCAAGTCCACCACTGAACCACATCCCCAAATGCTACATCCACATGGCTTTTAAGTTCTTCCAGTGCACAACGCAGCAGGTGAAGAAATTTTCCCTAATATCCAGTCTAAACCTCCCCCAGTGCAACTTGATGCTTGTCAAGTTTCTTCTTGTCCTGTCACTGGCTTTTGGGAGAAGAGGCTGAACCCCACCTGGCTACAGCCTCCTGTCAGGCAGTTGTACAGAGGGACAAGGTCACCCCTGAGCCTTCTCTTCTCCAGGATAAACACCCCCAGCTCCCTCAGCCACGCCTCATCAGACTCATCCTGTACAGGAACTAAATGCTGGCATGAAAGAAACAGACTGATGGAAAATTCCCTAACAACAGAACATTGGAAGTCTCTTAAATAAAGGATGTCAATATCCACATTTCTCTTTTCCTTTCTGTTTTTACTAAACATGCTTTTACCTGTCTGCCCACCAAATCTCGGAAGGTCATCTCTTGAGTATTTGTGTGCCTGTGAACACTGCTCTTAATTTCTTTGCTCCCACACTTCAGATACACGACAGAATCTTTCTGGAAGCTATTAGATAACATAAGGTCTCAGTCACTGAAATACCCTAGTTCTTCATGTATTGTGAATTTGTTGTTTTTTTTTTTCTTCCCTGTTTCTAGCAGCAGGGGCCAATGCTTTGACACTTATCAATGCCATTTTTCTTCAGGCAATTTTGTATTTCCATTACTCCAACCATAAAAAATGCTGGACAAAATGACATCTGTACCCTTAGTAAGTGAACCAACTGACTGAAAATATTTGACTTTACAGTGGGTAACTTATATATAGTTGAGTCTCTGAAAGCTGAAAATTAAAGATGAAATTAAGCAGAAGAAACCATAGTGGTCAAGACTTCTAGAAAAATACATATTTAAACACTTAAGAAAATAGTTGGTTCTTCTACAACAACTTTGATCTGCACTTAAAATGAAGGTAATTACAAGTTTCTGGTTGCTCAGTTAATAGATGAATTCAGAATAGAATCTAGATTGGTGAGTCTGAGGCCAACATCCTACCTGTGGAAAAGCACTGCCTAACCAGGAATCATTTAATGCATGACTGACAGCTTCTCTCACAGAAAGAGAAGTTTAAGAAGAAAAAAAGGGGGAAAAAATCCAGTAGGAAAAGGAGCTGAAAATATCAGCTGCCTGAGCCACTGTGATATGACAACAATTCCAAGGAGTGCATCATTTGCCAACATAAAGCATTATTTTTAGGCAAGATTCTTCTGAATACTGTCTCCAAGAAGGTCTGCAAGAAAAAACTGCTTGTCCCAGTGTGAAATAAAAGGATGGAGCAGCACGGCCCTCTCTGAAGCTGCACTTTGTACCATGTTGTAGTGCAGAACAGCTTGCACAGGACAAGGATATTTCTCAAGGGTTTGGAAATGATGGTTTTCAGAGCTGGGGAATACTCAAAACTGCATTTTCAGTATGTGAAAATTAATGCAAAGGACTTCCAGCAAAGTGTATCACCACAGATTTCATATGTATGGGATAACATCATGTTGTGCAAATACCTGCTCATTTCCACCTCTAAGTTATAACTGTGTCTACTGATAGAGAAATGCAGATCACAAGGGAAGATAAAATTGACGAGATTTTATTAATTTAATGCAAAATATAGTTTCCAACTAGTTATATACAGCAACTATAGTTGTAGAGAGTAAATAAAATGTGCACCTGCAGCTCTAAACTACTTTGTTTGCTGGAATTTTAGGTAAGGTCTAGGAAAGAGGGCGTAGACAATCTGTGAGGCTCTATAGCTGCCAGAGCTGAACAGTAGCTTATTCATGACTTGATCCTGAATAAAACCTAAATGCAGGCTTAATTTAAGAGATAATTTATGTTCTATGTTTCTTTTTAAAGAAAAGCTCTTAGCCCACGCTAAAGGATTAACAGATATGCATAAAACAACTGCAAAAAGGGTTTTATAGAAGGCAATAACATTAGCACCTGAGTCTCTGCACAAGGCTGCATGCAAGTTTTAAAACAAACCAAACTACTCAAGAGGAAACAGCTTGGACATAATGTAGTGCAATTTATTTTTGTAATGATCTGATTCCAACACTAAATATTCCCAAAGGTACAAATGTCAAGTAGGCACCTAAGCCATCTGTGAGTTTTCAATTTTTCACTCCCATAATTAAACTGAGATCACCCCAAGGAAACAAAGGAAGTTGTGGCTATTTCACCTTCGCCACATCCTTGTGAACACAGATGATAAAGATCTGATAGAACAATGGGAATGTTAAGATTTAAAGTTTGTTCTCTTGCCATACAGTAAGAGAGCAAGTGCTCTGTGCAGAACAGTTTGGCATAAATGAAATAATTTCTGGATAGTTGCCTGTTCTAAGGTTAAAATGCAGGATTACAACACTTCCATGATGACAGCCTACAGGGAGACATTTGTTGAAAATTGCTTTACCTATCATTCAGTCAGCAGAAAGAAGGGGAAGGAAAAAAAAAAGCTTTGCAGTACTAGGGGTACATTAGGGGTATGTTGAGTCTTTATCTATAAATGATACAAATTGTAAGCTTATAAAGCCCCCATACAGGTGCAATCAACATAAAAGCCTAGAATTTCTCTAGCATTTCTCCTCGTTTCTTTTGTATCACAAAGCTCTATATATTTTCACCATATGCCATTCCAGTAAGTGTGTGTAATTATAAAGGAAGCATGACCTAAGATTTAGATTCAAGATTCAAAAATTAAATCGATTTTTTTTTTGACAACAGGCAATAAAGTTTTCACCGGTTACACTGAGAACAGGCAGAAGTCTTAAATCTTGCAGCATCATGTAGAACAACATGTTTTAACCATACTCTTTTACTCTGCAGGAAATGACAACTTAGGCAGTGCAATACTACTAAATTGTAGTATTTTAACTACACTATACATGTCTGCCTTTGAAAGTCCACTGAATACATGAAAGTCTCCAAAAATGGTTTGAAAGAAATAAGAATAAAGAACTAAGTCTCAAATTTTCCAAGAGGTCCATACTGTCATTTGGCTCTCATTTAAATTAGTAGGATTCAGTCAGCTGCTTCCCACAATATTGCTTCAAAAACACAGAAATGCTTAGTCAGAAGGTCTTTCCAATATCGTTAAAAAATTAATATTCATATTCTGCAACAGCTTTTATCTTTATGTTATCTGTTACTGACAAAGAGAAATTAGAATTCTGATCTGTGTTTGGGTATCACTAAGTGATTCCAGAAAATATCATCTGTAGTTTCCTTTTTTAAGAATTAGCCAGATCTGCAGGTGAAACTGGATTTAAAGTGATTCTAACCTGTTATCAACGGGCAAAAGTTTACGCATATATTTTATCAAAATATGGTTCATTTTGCAGCTTTTCATATTCTTCTGGACCAATTCTAAGACAAAAAATATTTGGTTTTGCAGCAATTTCAATAACCCAATAGTTTACTTGTATCCATAACACATGGAAAGCCTCTGCAGTTGAGTGTTATCACTAGGGACCCAAAGAGTGTCGATTTTTCTGTGTTTGTTTTCCTTTTTTTTTTTTTTAAATAAATTTACTCCCTACCTCTTTTTCAAGAAATTACTGATGAATTCCTAAGTCCATGGAGAATTCATAGCTCTGTCACCAGCTCCCCTCTCTCAAAGGATTACTTAGAAAGATTCTCTCTGAGACTTGACTACAGTAAAGTATAGCAGTAAAAGTGTTATTTGGTATGAATAAAGGATTACTTTTTATTAGATGGATTCATCCTTCTGACAACTGGGTAAGTGTTCAGTGTAACTCATATAAAGCCAACAGAAAAACTATTTAGCACTTCAAGCATAAATTGGTCTCTTAAGCCAAATTATACTTGTTCATGTCATATTTCAAATAAAGGGAAAGACAAAAATGGTTGTCTGATGCTGGTCTCAAGTTAATATCTGCTCACATGGTGTAAGAGAGAATCTGGCTCTGCAGTAGCACACATTATAAATTTCTGTGTAAGAAACAGCAGTCTCTAATCATGTTGGGGTTTTCTTACACCACTGGTACAAACTATACTTGGATGTTAAAGCAATGAGTTTTCTTATTACATACTTATGGAAAGCAAATGATAAAGAAACTTGGTATAATTATTGCAATTTGAAAATAATTTTTTTCACAAGACTTCTGCATCCTACTGAGACCTCTCATTGTTATGAATCCATACTTTTTGCATTCGTAATTGTAAAAAAAACCCCCAAAAACCTGCTTCTGAAATTCAAAAAATATCGGTATATGTTATATTTGAGTTCAGTTCATATTCTTTATCAAGTGTTTCTATCCCTAATTAATCTGTATACTCAAGTCCAAATTCAGCATACTACAAATAGATAAAAATATGGTGGTGTTTTATTTACATTTACACAAAGTGATGTTGATCCTAAATTTGACCTCTCCTATCATACCAATCAGCCAGTGACTGTCAGCCCTTTTTACTTCCCTAAAAGCCATGAAAAAACCCCAAATGTCAAATCAGTGCCACCATCCACAAACTGACTAGAAATGCATACAGAGAAAGAGGCAGAAATGCTACATGATACTGACAAATTAAATCAAAGGGAAAAAAACAGGCCTAGCATTTTATGTAGAAGAGAAAACTCTAAAATTAGTTTTGTACAAATACACCCTGACTTGACAAGAAGTCAGGCAAATCTAGCTATAGTGGGTGACATCCAGCTATGACGAAATTCCAGCTAAGAAGTTTATTTAAAGAGAAGTGAAGACATTTCCTTTTTCTTTTTTCAGTTGAGCATCACACAAATACAAGTGCGAACAACCTTTTGGGCCTTTGGGAAAATCATTCCAACTGCTCTGTATGGCTGTTAACTCCTTTGCATGGATATCATCACCTCCCTCCACTCTTTTTTCTATAATTTATTTTCCAGTTGGCTAACCCAATTTGGATAATACCACTAATACAAAAACCCAAAGAGAGTTGTCGTATGTCCAGCTTTTCCGCTAGTTTGGGTATGTATGCTTTTATTTTAGCAGCAGTTCTGAAAAAGAAAAATGTGATGGAAGGAGAAAGGTAAGTACTGGGCAAAAGCAGGATTGTGGTGTCAGGGAGGTGCGTAAATAAAGGAGAAAAACAACTGGTGTCACTCAGCTTGTAGCACAGAGTTGCAGAATTATCATATGTGACATCAGGATATTGTTGATATTAACCAAGAAATTTTATATAGAGAGACTGTTAGGTCAGAGAGCCCAGAGCTCCTCCCCTGAGGAAGCAAAGCTCAGTGCAGGGATTTTAGGTAGGCTTCACTCAGCATGTGTAATATCACAGAGGGGGTGGAACAGCTGTGGAGCCATGACACAGCTATGCCCGCTATGTAGAGGCTGTGCTGGGGCACTGGCCAGGGATTTGTAATGCTTGTGGGCTCCCCCACTGCTACTGCCAACCTCCTCAGCATCCTGAGCACACCCCTGGGAAAAGAGCTCCTGTGGAAGTTACCAGCTCTCTACTGCTTGCACCTGTCCCATACATCCAAATGGCACAGCTGTGATGTTTTCCATACTTTCAACACTTGCACTCCAAGGGGAAGAGGGACTGGATTCGGTCCAAAGGATGTTACATCTATATGCTTTTAGAAGGATGATGTAGATATCAATTTCACTCTGACCCCTAATGTCATAAAAGCTGTCATCAAAAGATATTAATACCAGCTTCACGTAGGGCAACTGGAAATGAAAAAATTGAAAACAGAAAACCCCAAATTCACCAACTGCTTCACACACAGTGCTTATTTTGTCCTTTTCTGATTTTCTGTGGTTGTCGTGCTGCCAAAGTGCAGAAAGCACCTCTGGATGGATACAGGCTTTGCTCATGAAACACATGTACACACATGTACAGAGCCAAGCAGCCTCCTCATTTAGGCTATTACATACCTATTACTACACTTCAGAAAACACCTCTCTGAATATATTTCACACTGGTCTAAAACCAGAGAAGGGCAACAGGGAATGGGTGTAAACCCAAGCTTGGTGAATGCAAAATGGCATCTCTAACAAATGCAGCTCTGAAACTTATGGTTCACTGGCCCCAGCATTTAAAAACCAATTGTGGGAGTTTGAGAAGGATATGGCTCATGAAAGGATCTCTGTGACAGCTTGGCAGAATTTCTAAACTGAAGAGACACCTGGATGTTATTTATATTCAAGAGTAAAACACACACAAACACACAATTACAAGTAAATACTCTACAGGCACCATACTTAATATAAAAATGAAGGTAAATCACTGGTAGGATAAAAATAGGCAGCAGGAAAAAAAAAGGGAATTCACTTATGTTTTACTACTAAAATAAATAGCAATGAAATAAAGTGAGTTGAGTAAAAAAAAAACCTCCCTTTTTCAGATCCTTCAGGCCTTGTCTCAGCAAGTGTTTCCACCCCTTTTACAGGGCACTAAGCATACAGACTCCTCTCTCATAAGGAGAGCAGTAGTAGGAGACAAGACAACCCCAAGCATGGGGGCTCCCAGGGAGAAAATCAGGGATCTGCTGTATTGAAAAAAGAAAAACCAAAGTAATCACTGGTATTTTCCATGCAGGCTAAGAGATACAGCTACAGCTGTAAGCAGAATTTCAATGAAACAACAACCAATATTATTCAACATCTCACTCCTCCAGCAGCGCAAAGCGCAAACCCGCCAAATCCGTCCTTTTCCACAGCAACGCAGCAGAAGCTGCTCTGGGGATGCTTTTGGCCCGGGCAGGGTTTCTTTGCAGAGTGCTCAGCACCAAGCACAGCAGCAAAGTCTGGAGCAGGAGGTACCAGGTGGTACCAGGCTGCCGACAGCGAGGGCAGCGCAGATGCCAAGCGCCGCCGCACGCGCCCTGTCTAGTGGCCGATGGAGAGGCATTAGCAGCAGCCCCACAGCCTGCTCAGCCTAAACACTGGCCAGAGGGTGAGTGCTGGCTGCAGCAGCTGTGAAGGAGTGTGTGGAAAGGGGAAATAAAAATGGGGAAACATGGAAGGCCTTGCTAGCCAAAAGAGATAAACACGCACACGACACACAAATAATCGCTGCAGCTCCCCAGCCCGCTGGAAAGCGGCACCAGGCTGTGATTTCTGGATCTTTCTGTCAAATTCGTAATATTCAGAAATGGGCATAATGGAAAAGATTAATTTCAGAGGATTTCTTGAGTTTGCAATATTAACTGGGGCGAGAAGAACGAAAAAGCCCTCACAAAGGACTACTGTAGGACTTATGCAAATATTTCCATCTGGGTTTAGAATAAAAATCAAAGCCCTGAACCAACCAGCAGACAGTTTCATGCACTGCTAATGAAGAGAGAATTCAATTCTCCTGTTTGCTGAAATGAATACGGAACTTGTATCTTAATGTTTTACAAGAATACGGTATGTGTGTCAAAACAGGAGATTCACAGACAATTGCAGGAGCACTGGCAGCTTCTAATGTTTAAGGGCTGATCACAGCTTCAGACTGAGTAAAGGACATTGAGCAACCGTGCCTCTACCTTGTAACATGTGAAATTCATGCAGTAGCAGATGAGATGGTTGGGTCCTAGTCTGCCCTTGGCAGGGCCCCCTTCCCTACTAAATGGATGATACACACATACAGAATGGGATACATTTCACAGCAGCACAAGTTAACCTAGATGCTAACACATGCTCTGGCACCTGAACCTGCCAGCTATTCTCCTCAGAAAAAGGATGGGGAAGCTGAGTTGCATGGAGCCCATCCAGCACCTAGGGAGAGTGACAAAGGGCCAAGTTCTCATCACTGGGTGGCAATGGATGGGCAGGAGCACGTTGCTCCTACAGCAGCCTGGAAGCTGACAGTAAGGGCAGGGCTAGAAAAGGAGGGAAAAAATCTGTTGTTCCACAGTGGTGATAGAACAACCGGAAAAAAAAAATGGTAGCATGATAGATGACTCATGAAAGTGTTAGACTGGTGCCAAAAGCAGTAGACTTGGCAGCGATGCAGGACAGGCTGCTTCAGGAGGGCTGAGCTCAGTCCTTCCTGCAGTGGGGGAGCAGATGCATGAGCTCCCATCCAGGGCAGGCGCCTGCCCCTGCCTGGGCTCTGCCCCACCACCCTGAGCCTGCTCCCTGCAGCACCAGGGGGATGTCACCAGCCTGCCTTCCCCTCCCTGTTCCCAGTGCTGAGACAACACTTCCAGTAACGATTTGACAGTGAATTAATACATTTATTCCTAGACCGCTAAGCCTGAAATGGTTTATAAATTCCATTTTTTCCCCTCTGTCACATAATTAAAACTCTGCTTTCCTTCCACCCTCCTTCACTAAAATCTATTGTCATAAATTCTGTCATTTGTGGCATGAGGACTTCTGATGTTTCCCCCTCCCCCCACAAAACTGTTCAATATAAATCAGACAGGCATTTGGGAAATAAAGGAGATCTAAAAAACGAGGGGAGCTGAACTCTTGGAGATGTGCCAGAAAAACTCAAGACAAAATTAAGGCCGTAAATACGTATTGATTACTCAGGGGAAACTTTTTACAATGTTTTATCAAAGGTTACCTGCTCCTAATCCTTTCTATTCTAAACTCTGATACTGCCAAACCACAAAGTGCCTCAGCATTTGTCCACTCTTTAAATATAAGACTACAAACTGACTCTCACTCACCACAGGCAGGCAAACAACTCAAGATGTTGCTTTGTTTCAGATGCACATATGTTGACTGCAAGAGTCACTCACAACTTTCTCAATCCTTCCTTCACCCATAAATGCAGGTTACCAGAGCAGTGATACATTACGAGACCCTGGAATATCAGGTTCCATATCTGTTAGGTGTTTGGAACAGGCTAATAACAAAAATGTTCATTCACATTAAAACACATTTTACTATATTTTTGTAACAGGCAGTGCTTTGGCTACAGAGCCGCAGAAAATGCAGCAAAAGTAGCATTTCCTGCTGGCATTTGAGAGCATAACTTTCCTCAAAGAGTCCTTAAAAACACAGAAAGCAAATGGTGTCCCCCTGGTATTCTGAAGAGGTGTTTTAAGGTAGAAACAGGCACTCAGGTGAGTTGATTCTTCAGTATAGGTCTAGGGGTGTCAGGAGGAGACCTCCAGGGAATCAAGGACAAGAGAACTTTCATGTAACTTCCAGATTCAGGGAAAGCACAAGTCCACTTGGACTCCTTCATCCACTTGATGGCTGTTGTATAAAAGGATATTAAAAAAAAGCTGAGTTTACACAGATGCCTATGATAGAACAACCGGCCTTCTGGCACCAGAAGATCCCTTGCTGGCATTAGGAACACTCCCCTCTTTAGCTGGATTCCTGTTTCACACTCACATTAAAGCAGAAACCAAGTCACCAGCCCAGAGAGCTCTGACTTCAGGGCTGCAGTTATGAAGGCTCAGCCACTGCCCTGCCTCTGAAGTAAGAATGAAGCAGCTATTGCAGCTGAAAGTGGCATATGCTCATCACTTTTAGGGAACATGGACACTGATATCGCTATTCTGTGGGCCAAAGTCACCTTTTGTGTTGTTAAATTTTTGGTAGAGCCAAAGAAATCTCTTCAAAATGACCTTCATGCTCTGGGCTTTCTAGCCCTGGAAAGCTCCAGGGCAGGTGATGCAGCAAAGCAAACACCCCACAGGCCCAAGTAAAGCAATACATAACTTCATGTTGACAAATACAGGCAAAAATTTTCAAAATTCTCAGGTTTCTCAAAAAGCAGTATTCAGGGGCCTGGCTATGGCCCTTTCATTAAAATACAACCCCACTACTCTTTCTTGCTTTCCTGATATTTCTTCTCAGAATTAAGCTGTCACTACATAAAAAATTTAGATTTTATGTGATACTGCCAAACATCCAGCATACAACTGTGCAATGTGTCATTCAGAAAGCAATTGTATTTATAACTTTTCAATTACACTTGCGGAATCTAACACCAGCTTTATTTGGGTTGTTTTTTCAATGTTCTAAGCAAAGATTGAATTAAAATAGTAAGAGCAATAAACTGTATATCAAGCCCAACAGCTCTAACTGCCTTGCATGCCAAAACAGAAGAAAACCATGACAGAATTTCTGTGCTTTTATATAGCACTGCCTTGCACAGAGTAAAAATTTTTAGAATTTTTTTTTTAGTTTAGCGTTTGTAACGTTCCTTCCAATAGGAAAACTGCTGTCAGATAATCATGTGAGAAAGTAACAGTATAACAACAACTGTTCCAGTGTTTAAAAAAATGATACTGACTTTCCAATTATGAGAAATTTTCAGAAGATTATGCTTAACAGTGTATCATGTTACTGACTGGCAAATCCTACCAACAGAATGGCTAATTTTACAAAGTATGGCAAGCTATTTAGTAATAAACCTAAATTTATTCTTTGCACTTCACTGGTGCTCACAAATTACGCACTTAGAATTTATCATCGTAAGTGATAAATCTGTCTTGTGTTTTGCACACAGAAAGACTTTCATGGTACAAATAGACACTGTGGTAACATAAAAAGTACAGTCTACCCTCCTGGTTGTGGTTATTTCTAATTTATGAAACATATAATAGCCAAAGCTGTCTAGATGGCTCAAGCCAATTAGAAACAATCCCAACAGACAAGCATTCCCACAACAGATATTTCATTAAGAAACAAGTCTCATCCCCTTTTCAGTTTTGTTTGTTCAACCTCAACTAACTATAACCTCTAATGCAACTCACAGGATGTTGGGTTATATACATTACACAGAAAGCCTCTGTCACTAAAAAAGTTACTGCATAGCCTCTGGAAATAAATAATGTACAGCCTACCAACAGTAAGCACCTTCTTTCCCCTGCCATATGTTCCCAGGAATCATTGATACATCCTGACTTTCAAGAGACAGGGAGACAACTGCATAAATAAACAGACTCTTATGAACTGCATTTTGATAGCCATATAAATGAAGAGTGCATTCACTATTTAATTAATCTAATTAATGTACCAGCTTCCCAAATCTTTGGGAAAACATCAACATGTCTATAGCTATCCATTCCCAGCATCTGGTATTTCATTTATTAATCTTAAAAGGATTTCAGAAAGGGGGTCTGCAATCTTCACCACTTGCTTGGTGGATCAGTCCTTGCCACCACAGCACATCTCCTTCTACTGAGAGGTCTTTGAAACAGCAAATCAGTGGGAAGGGAGAACCATGAGCCATCCTTCTCTGTGCCTCGTGCCCACAACGTCCTTGGAAGGCACAATGGAAAACACTCCAGCCCAATCTAATTTGATGAAATGTTTTCTGCCCATTGTGCACAGGGACAGTGACTCCATAAAGCAGAAGGCAGCAGAGACTATGACTCATGAATTGTGAATGAGAATTCTGAACCTCCCCTCTGTGGATGGCAGGACTTGCAGTGACTTTCAGCCATGAAGAACTGGCCTTCTATTGCAATCTGTTATTCATACACGGAGTGAAGCCATATTGCAGCATAATGAGATCTGTGTATTACACCCAGATACCATTTAGGAAAAGCAGTTTTGCCTTATTTAACAAATGCAGTATACACATATTCTCAAATGTTGTTGATTGTTTGTTCATAAAAATCAAAGAGTAACTCAGCTTGGAAGGACTCTTGAGGTCTGGATACAAAGCTCTGCTAAAAGCAGGATCAGCTGCAGCATCAAACCAAGTGGCTCAGGGCTTATCCAAATGTTTTGAAACTTCCAAGGATGGAGTGTGGACTTCACTGTGTACATTTTATAATCAGTTTGCAGGGATATAAATTAATGCACATTAATTTATATGCCTGCATCTGGCTGTTTATATTTATGCATCTGGCTTAGCAAACACTGCCAAAGGGCAGCCAGGAGATATGCTGGGCAAAACAGCCAAGGAGACAAATTTAGTCCTTTAACCATAGGGCCCATTTCCTTCTTAATGGCCCAGTCCACCTTCCATCCCTGGGAGATGCTTCCTTGCCTGCTCTGTGAGCACTAAAGGTTGTCTCAATCTTTTGTGGAAAGCAAGGTGACACTTGCTGTAGATTGACATGGCCCACTCCTCAAAACCCAAAAACGCCTTTAAAAATATCAGAGGAACAATCACCATTCCTGCTACAAAAGCAAATTTCTGCTTTTACAAAAATATCCCCCTAATTACAAGAATATCCCAAAATGTTAATTGTGACCAAATAAGAGAAGGAGTCTTAGACAAGAACAATCCAAAGCACAGCTTTTCTCTCAGGATCTCCCTTTAAGTGGGCACTGAAATAACGCCAATCCATACAATTTTCTCCTATGTTCTCATGCAACAATAATATCAATGGAACTAATAAATCAGGATTCATTTGTCCAAAGATCCATTATTGTATCAATAAAGCTACTGCTCTCAAAGAAGACAAAATGAAAGCATGAGCATGAGCTTTTTGCATGTTGAATAAAGCTTCTGAAAATGGTTTTCTCTAAAACAAATGCTAGCAATGTGAAATTTGATGACCTTAGCAGCAAGCAATCATAGGTAACTCTATATGGAACACAAACTCTAGGCCTAGGGATATGGGTCTTTTGAAGACAAAATATCCATTCCTGGACTCTTTCCCAAGCTGCTGTAGAGAAGTTGTTCCATGAATTCATATCTTCATATATGTCCAGTGAAGGGCAGACAGCTGTATACAACACAGTTACAGGACTTTTTAAGTTTTATGGGGTTTTTCTGAGTTTTTTTTTTTTTAAGTATCTGTTTTCTTTTCATTTTCCTTTGTCTGTATCAGATAGATTCTGTCTGCATAAGTTTAGAAAGTTTTTCGTATCACCTGTCTCTTCTTTTCAGGATGTATAAAAATTTCTATCTTCTGCAAGAACTCCTGTCCTCACACCCTCACATTCTGCCTGTAGTAATTAATTTTCACTCCCATCCAAGATCCACTAATTTCTGTAATGATCAAGAGAATACCCAAACACTGCAAACTGCTTTACCTAACTGAGAATTACCATGACAAAATCTCAGAGGTCATTCATGTTTGGGAACAGAGGTGCAGCTCTCAATGAACTACATCTCCTCTGTCCAACTGCAGTGTTTAAAAAACCCAGCCTAGATCTAGGTTTTCTGTCCTATACATGAATCCTTACAGTGCAGCTCAGAAGAGAAGACACATGTCATTTCAATTAATTTGGTCAAAGAGAAAAGGCTCCTCTTCAATTTTAAAAAGATTCCAGTAAATTGAGTTGTATATTCGGATACTAAACTCTGTCTTAAGCCACACAATCCAAGAAGCTGGAGTGGAAAGGGAAAGAGTTCTGCTGGACAGGAACACGAATCCAGTTCATTTGTGTGTCAGATGAGTTTGGTCAGATAAACTAGGAGATTTTCTTGCTGAAGGAGCATCTCCTTCCACACTGCAACCAAGCAAAGCTCAAACTTCTACCCTGTAAAGAGGGATACATAAAACAGGCCTCTTTCTCCAAACTGATGTGAATCCCAGACCAAGCTTACTCCTTGTGCTTAATAAAGCACAAATTTCCAAAAATTGTCATATTTTGAGTTTGCACAAATTAGACAGCTCCACATGCTCTTTTACAGGATCTGTGTACTTCATACCATGCTTTGTTGCCTGTACCACACAGTTATTCTCCTTTTATCTAAGTCAGAATTTAATCACATTTGCCAAGTAAGCAAGCATTAAGCTGTATCCCTGGGTGAGTTTCTAATGCTAACAGCGTGCAACAAAAGGAGAATCCTATCACTTTATTGATTGTCTCCACACAAAAGCCAAAACCTGATTTAGCATGAATGGAACCATTTCTTATGTTTAAAAGCTATATCAGAATGAATGCTTATACTGCTTCTCTACAGGATCTGGAGAAAAGAAGATCACATTGCTCAAATGTATAAAGTTGAACACTATACACATTTAACCTATTTCAGAGGTTCCTCAAAACTGGCTAATTATTTGACTGCAATATGGGAAATCAACTAAAAAGGTACAAAATGGGGTGATACTCCATCTTCCAAAATAAGCCAAACTCATCGGAATATTAATTTGGTTAGTTCACTTAGGATGTTGTATCATAGAGTGCAGAGCTATAAAAGCTGTAACTTCAGAAAAAAAAGCCCAAGCAAACCACTTTTCATAGAATAAACCAAAAGGTATTTCTAAAATAATAACATAAGAGCATCAGCCTAATGCTTATTTTACACTTGGATGCTTTCTAATATCCAGACAACCTCTTGTGTGCAAATTGGTGTAGTTCGCAAAACTAATTAAGAAGATAGGATAGAAAATCTAGACATTATAAACATTTTAGGCAACTGATCAAGCTTCTTCATCTTTTCTTAATAAGTCTGTTCAACTATTTTTCCACCCACACAATCATTCTGAAGAAAGATTATCGAACAGGACACATTTAGAAACAAAATAAAATAAAAATATGAACCCCAAAAGCCAACCATGTTTTCAGTTCATTTTAGAAAACAACATTCAGGGGGAAATAATACAAGATGGCACAACAGAGGAAAGATCACCCTTTTGCAGGTCATTACACTATGATTTTATGGGGTTCCTGACAGAAATTAGTTGTATTAAATGAAATTCATTGGTGATGTAATTTAGGTATGAGAGATAAGGGGCTGTGAACAAAGGGGAGAAGTAATTTCACATAGGGGCATGGGTGATTACAATGCTTAACACTATCTCAGAAAAAAGTGGTTAGCAGGTTTTCTCTCTGATGCAGGCACCTGATTCCTGCCTGCCCTGTCCCCTCCTACTGCTCAAGAAGCAGCAAACCAGGCAGTGTGGCTGCAGAGCTGGTCAGCTCAGACAGATGTGCTCCAGGCAAAGGGCCTTGCCTGTCACACCCCACTGCCTGCGCCCTGCTCCACTCACAATGCATGGTTGCCTCTGGCAGCTGTTTATAGATCTGTAGATGGATATAGATGAGGTGGATGTATAAATATATACACACACACAACAGGAAGGGGGGGAGAGAGAGACTGAGAAGCTCTGTGTGCTGAATTACTGAATACAGCACTCCACAAAGTCAGAGCGAGCTCTTCCCATACACAGAGTGTGTTACAAAACACATCCCAGCTTTGCTACAACTGGCATCCCAGGAGAAGAATCTCTTGTCCCCACTGCATCCTACAGTGGGGAGACAAAGCTCTGCCAGCCTTCAAAGAAGGCCTAAGTACACTTTAAAAAACAGCTCAGGATGTGTCATCTGTACAAAAAGAAATCATTAAGTAACCTTATTCTTTTCCACATCTTATTTGGGAGAAATCACAGAAAATTTTATATGCTTTTTTCTTTTTACACAAAATCTGTCTGAATGAAGAAAGGATGAAGTGGGATGTCTCAATGTGGATCAACACAAAAGAAAAGAATATCAGTGCTCAATATCACCTTACAGCCTAACTACTGGCAAAGCACTCTGCCCAGCATTTAAAGCCCTTACTGAGGGTACTCAACCACAGGAACAGTGTCACCTCTTCACAAGGACACAGTGAAGCAAAGTTAGGACTTTTTACAAGGCCATGTAGTGATAGCACAAGACAGAATGACTTCAAACTGACAGAGGGCAGGTTCAGATATTAAGGATATAGGAAGAAATTCTTTTACTGCAAGGATGGGGAGGCCCTGGCACAGAGAAGCTGTGGCTGCCCCATCCCTGGAATTGCTCAAGGCAGGGCTGGATGGGGCTCTGAGAAACCTGGGATAGTGGAAGGTGTCCCTGCCCATGGCAAGGGGGTGGAACAAGAGGAGCTTTAAAGGGCAACCATTCTGTGGTTCTTCCTCTGGGTATTCAGGTCTCCCTTTGTTCTGCCTCATGGAAAGCAATTATGACAGTACTATTCTAATTTTTTCCCTGCTGAATTATCATGTGTTTTGATACATGCTGTTAACAGATCTACCTTTTTTTTTTTACTTTTGAACTCCTTTCATTTCTTATGATTAAGAACAAGCCTCTACCTGCCATTTGCTTTGCTTTGGCATCTATTCTGTCTCCAAGTATCCTGTACAATTGAAGATGTTTTCCATTATCTCAGCCCAGTGCTGTCAGGACTCATTTTCTAGACGTTTTGCTAGCATCCCTTGCAATTCACAAGTTTCAGAATATCAGGCCCAGATCACTTCCCATTTTCAATATGATGCAATATACAATACATAGATAGTTTCATCTTTTCCTTCTCAAATCTTTATAGTATGATTCTCCATTTCAAGAGCTATAAATGCTAGCTGTGCTTTCAAAGAATCATGGAGAAAACATATGACCAAAAAGAAATTCCACATACACTTGCTTATATAGAATGGATTGCTTTTTCTGGCAATGCTTTATAGCTTTGATCTTTTAACAGATTATATATATGTAAAAACAGAGTAATAAAAATACCAGTGAACTAGTAATACATTTACAACTTTTATGGAAGGCTTTCATTGTTATGGATCATACAGAATTTACAAGACAGCCCTATTTAGTGGTGGTGTTTTTAAATGAATACACTGAAGTGCAATGCTCTTTTCTGTTCATAAACTATAAGCCAAATTGAGAACCAGGCATATTATTATTAGGAGTATGAGTATACCACAATTTATATATATTTAGAATTTCTGAAATTGAATTACTTTTTAATTACAATACATGCAATTCAGGCATAAGGAATTCAAGTATTATTAAACTCTCTGGGCTATAAAAATACATTAAACTCCATCCCTCTAGCAGCTACTGATGACTTATCTGAGTCTAGCAAAGCAATATAGATTACTTTTCTTCCCAAATACCCTGGCAAGGTCACTTGTTTGAGAGTTGAAATGTAAATTACTTGTATTACAGCAGTATCCTCAAAAGTTTTTCATTTTGTGCATTAGCTCTGCCTCATTCCATCTGTGCTATTTTAGGACTGTGAAGTCCGAACTGGTTGTTTTTATAAAAAGACATGTTAGGGCAGCGCTGAGACAACAATCTGGAAAGTGAGTTTTCCTTAACGCTACCAATATTCATCCTTCTTCACTGTTCTTCACCCTTGCCCTACAGAACTCTGTATTTACGAACAGTTAATGTTCCTTTCCCCCCCGTGGCCTCTATTCCTCTAATCTCTCAAGGTCATTGCATTTCTGGCCTGGCCACATGTCCATTTTTGACCCATCTGGTTTTGTGTCACCAACAAATTTGATCATGGTTGAAACTGCATCAAAGGAAAACCCAACAAAGAAGATGTGAAGCAGCTGCAGATCAGACAGAAAGGCAATAGTTTACAGTTTCCGTCATGAAAAGAGTTTCTGTAAATGCAGCTCTCCAGAAGAGCCAAACACTCTCAAGAACCAGTGCAAATTTCACATGTATAACAGATGCAGCACACCAGCATGGCCTGACATTAAAATTGTCTCCAAAAAAGCATGAATTGTGAGTGGGATCTTTCCCAAAGCCATGTCACTGAAAAACAGAGTGTTTCATTAAACAATAAACAATGTGATATCCCCTATGAAGATAAAAACACACGCAAAAAAACCGAACCAATATAAATATGCATTTATAATAAGACCATCTTCTTTAAGCACCCTGTTCTTTAAAACAGATATTCCATTTCTTTCTCCAAAACCACAGGCTAGAGGGAAATACTTCTGCAGCACCACTGAATGTCCCAAACCAACAATGGATTCAAGTTGCTAAACTTCACAGATGTTTTTTTTCCTAATTTTCTTTCAGCTGTGTTTGCAAGACAGCTGGTAATTAAATCACATCTATATATTCCCTATGAAGAATACATGAGTTATTTCAGACGTCCTAGTTAGTGTCGGCAGCAACTTAGCTCTGAAATCAAATAGGATGGCAAGTAAACTACACATACTGTCTTATTCAGCATTTATTTCAACACCCTATCTTAAAAATACATCTAGAGGACAACAATCATAACTATATTAAATTGGCACCAAAATATTGCATAATCAGGATCTCTGGGCGTGAAATGCAATAAAAGCTTAGATAGTGATTCAGTTCCTAGTACTGAGTCCTTATTGCCATGCTCTGCCCCTAATCAATATCCAGGAAGTTTTACTGGTGTAAATGGTAACAGTGTTGATAATGACTTTATACCAATCTATCACATTTCCTTCAGAAAAATTCTCAGTATTTTACCAAACACACACATATTTAATGGGAGAATCAGTTTATACATCAGATACCCAAGCATTTTTAAGTGGATGCAGGTGCTATAGTCCTGCTACACAGCAACAGGTCCAAAACTCAGCTGCATGAAATGGAGGTGGAAGATTCCAAAAGACAGGATAAAACCCACAAAACTTAATTTGGATGCGACACCACATCAATGATTTCACAGAGTAGGGAAATACAAATTGATGGTCAGTTCAGGAAGTTTAGCAGAACCAGTGAGTAGTTTAATTTTTTTTCTGTTGAATAAATTCTCTGCCCAGTGCTACTACAAGATGCAGATGGTTTCAGCAAGTCTGTGGGAAGATGATCCCCACAATGTTTAATGAGACCAGCTTTGTTTTTCACACATACACTATCACAGCTCTTCCTGAGCAAGGAAATACCAAAGACAGCAGCGGCAGATAAACCTAAATACTAAGAAACCCCTTTGTCCTCCATCTGTCCCAACCACTAGCACCTCAGCCAATAGTTAGGATTCAGTTAGTTTTCCTTGCCTCTTTCTTTCCCATTCTTACATGTTTACATTCTAGAACAGATTCTCTTTCTAAAACTGGAAACTTAAGGATTTGTTATTAACAGTAATAATGGCATTAAACTCATAATGTGGTCAGCCAAGTCCCTTGGGCATTTTAATGTAATTCTCATAAGCCTCGAAACACAAACAACAAATTGTGCTGGCCCTGGAAACAAAACAGAAGGAAAGAAAAGGAATGCATATTATTCATGTTCCCTTCCTTTGTTTCATCTGTTTTCCAGTCTATGCAAAAGAAAGGCTTTTTCTGTTAAAGTGTTTCAAAAACAACACAGACAATTTTTTTAAACTTGAAAACATTTTTATTTTGCCTAATCCAGTCAGAAGTAAATACTAAAAGTGGCCACTTTACAAACCTTTAAAAGCTGTTCTTTATTCCTGAAAGCAGTATGTCTTCCAAATCCTAAAAACTATAACATGCTCAATTTGTCCACATCAGTTACATTTCATGGCTTTATGTGGAAAGGCATGAGACAATGTGCTCAACTACACATCAAGCAAAATAAATGCTTTAGAGAAATGGAACTTCTCCAAAAGTTGAGATGAGAAAGCAAAAGCCTACAAAATTATTTTTAGTTTTTGGTTATAAACAAAGACAACTCTGGACATCATCAGACAACAACTGAGAAGATCTTTGAAAGGAGAAGGGTTTGTGAGTATCATAAACCTGATACAGTCTATAGCAGTGATTACACACAGTAATAAGCATCGAGCATACTACTGACAAGTTTTATTTAGCTTAATATGGAAGCAAGCCTCCTTTGAAACAATGGAAAATACTTAAAAGCTCAATAGTATTGGCAAAAAATTTAATAATAATTAAAAGTCAGCAGAGGAAGGAAATGCAATTGCCAGGTACCTCAGAGAAAGAACACTGTGGTCCTTATTCTTGGGAAGTTCGATCTGTGTCAAGCCTGGACATAACCAGAGGTGTTTGGAACTATGCAGTGACAGCCAGAGCTGGTGCAGGTTCACTGCAGTCTGTGAACTACAGGGGAAGCACTGACAGCACCTCCTCCTCACAATTAATCCACTCAGATCAAGGTTCCGTGAGGAATTCTACCTGTGGCACCCCTCCTGAGTCAATGGGCTGATCACTGGAACCACGTGCCCACTGCTAAAGGATAAATCCTACAGTCTGCATACATGATAATCTGTGGCATGCACAGCAAATACACACACTGAAACAGTGCTGTGCACACTTCACTGCACTGTTCAAAACAATTCTTAAACAACCATGGTGCTTCTTTTCAATTCAATCCTTTACGTGGCTAAATTTAATTGCTCTCAGCCCCTTTATTAAATATAAAGCCTTTTCATCATAGGGTGTGTCCATACAGTTCAAATATACATTGAGTAGCTCATGTTTCAGATAGCTGCATTACCACTTTGTTCTACTCAAATTAATTAGCCCTACTGAAAAGATGCATTTTTCCCCACAGCTTGTGATTCAAGTCTGACTTTTGACTACAGTTCCAGTTAGAGTTGAATAAACAAAATAGGATGCTATAGACCAGTAAACTTTTTTCCAACACATTTTTAACAGAGAATTATTTTATTTAGACTCTAAATGGTAATTAATTAAGGAGTACACTCAGCAGTTGTAAAATTCATGCTGTTCTGCACTTGCAGAGGTACAAAAGGTCCCTTGTTTGCAATACTGTGCTGGTCAATTCCTGTGGTAAAGCTGTTGATTCTCTGCATGAGTTTTCTCAGATAATACATTGCCTTTTAAATATTGGTGCACAGGGTATTTGTAAAGCGTGTATTTTCCAAAGCTGGGCAAAGAAACCTTACCGACTCTGATAATTTTTCAATGTTTGATTTAAACTTTGTAATTTAAACCAAACGCTGAAAAATAATCAAAGTTTTATACAACATATTTTTCAATTATGAAGGCAGGTTTTATAATTACAAAAATGACAAGTATCAGAGAGAAATATATTACAAACAGCATTTAAAAACTGGAAATTTGAGGAACCTAAAAAGCATATTTGGGATAAATACACTCAAATTTGCTTTAGCATATCAAAAATAATATTGTACTTCAGCTGACTAAAGCATCTTGAACTGAAGCAGCCATAGGAGAGCTGTCTTAATTTCCCTTTGGGTGTGTGCCAGCATAAAGCCAGGCAAGAGTGACTTCTAAGCCACAGTGTTGTCAGAGTGGTGGCATGAAAAGTGCCAACACTATCAATTAAACAAAGATGGGAATACTGCTCTCCCAGAGCATCAGCTCTGGATCTAGCAGCTGCTTACTTTACAAATATGAGCAGCTTGTTCTGTTTCAGAGCCTTCTAACTTTCATAAACTAGATGGTTTTACAAACAGGGCAAGATGTTTCTGAGGTTCTGGTAATGAAGGAAAATACATCTGCTATCTGATTGCTGAGCTATAAACTGAGTTTTCCACATAAATAATCCTCTCCATCTGTAGCATGAAGTGTAGGTGAAAAACATAAGGCTACCAATTCTGCTCTGTAAAATTCAGGCATCACCTTTATGAATGAATTTCATACAAGGTCTCAGTTCTATTTGTTCCTGACAGAGCAAAGCATATAGCTTTTATACCATAACTGTCTAAAGCTTCCTTGCTCTCCTGAAATGAATACCAATTTTAAGACTCAGACGATGATCACAGCAGTGCTTAAAATACACACAAGATGCATGATGAGCATCATAAACAGGACACTAAAGTGCTCCATAAAAACCCGTCTTGTGTTTAAAAGGGTCTTTGAGATTTGACCAATATGAGACAGATCATGAAGTATGGAGAGGTGGCACACACATGTTACTATCAGATGAACTTTTATCAGTGTAAGAGAGAGCATGGAGCATCCTACACATTTTAAATAACTACAGAGCTTTTAAGTTCAAGAGCTGCCCACACGGAAAATCTCTGCTTGGAAGGAATTTTCTTGCCTCTGCATGATGTAGTCTCCTTATCAGGCTGCTCAAAGCAAAGAGGCAGTAGTCATGATGTGAGAATAATTATCAAGAACAAGTCCTGTTTTGTGGAAGGTATCTCCTAAGATAATCTGTCAGAGGCATCAAACTACTGCATAAAAGCCTACATAAAAACTCTGAGAGCTTTTAACCATATTTTTCATGACTAATGAAAAATAACATTTGGAATTAGACCAAAGACTGAAAAAGTATTTCTTTAAATGTTACAGTGCTTAGACATGTATCACAGACGGCAAACACAATCCTCTTTCCTCAAGTAACTTAAGAGGGAAGGTAATAGCTGTGTCTCCTTTTATGTGTGAAAAAAGCAGGCACAACACACATTCAGAATTCCAAAAGATGCAATTAATCAAAACATCTCAAGGTCACACAGACAAGGTGTTTTCAACCTAGAACACACAAAGCTACATCATTGCTGAGAGTGGTTATATGCTATATTTTTCTTGGGAAAGCTCCATGTGATTCTAGCAAAAAAATTTGCCCAAGAAGGGTCTAAAAATCTGATCCAGTGAAGCTGATTTTGATTCAACTCTAATGGAAAACAACTGGAGACTCAATGGTAGCAGAGGGCCTACAGCGCTCATAATGAGACCCTGATAACAGAATGTAAATGGTATCCTGTGACTAAAAGCAAGAGAAAACACTGTTGCATTTAACAATAAAACAAATTTGTCAGAATTTAATGCTATGAATATGGGTTCTCCAGCTTAAAATAAATTCTTTCCAGATGAAGCAGCAAAATAATACAAAATGTATTTTGCTCTAGTGTTCCACCCTACATGAACAGAAAAACAACGAGAATCCAATTTCACAGTGGCTGATACTATCCTCACAAATAAAATATAATCTGTAATTAAAAGAAGTAATTGGCACACTACTTAATTACTGGAAAATACATTCTTCAAATAACAATGTGACCTGATGAAATAAACAGGTTTTAACATGAAGACATCACTTTTCTCCCTCTGCCAAGTGAACTTAAGAGCTATTATATAGCTTGCAAAATACCTGCTACAGTTTGACTGGTGTTGGTGCAACCTGATTTCTCCATAATGTATCTCCAAGTTTCCCATTAGCAGCCAACCGACAATGAGTGAAAACAACAAACAAAAACATTTCTATTCCATTACACATCAGGAGTGATTGTTTAAGAATATAACATAACACCAGAGTTTGTGGAATTCTGCCAGGTGAGAAAGCAGACTGGTCATTTCCTTCTCTCCAACACCAAAGAGAGGCATTACACATCCTCCTCCAGGAATATGTTGCCAGATTTTAAGTTTTGGTACTCAGTGGAGCAGCTTCTGATACACATGAAAGGAGAGTGAAAACAAACAGAGGATTTTCTGTTTAAAGATGTATTTTACACTACCTGAAGCTCTCCAGTTTAGAGTTTGACACATTTTAGTTTTATTCACACAAAAGATGTTGTCTTCTTCCCTTCTACTTGTCTGCCTCATTCCAGATGTTACTTCTATAAAATTATATTTCAATTGATTATTCAACATTTACTTGTCACCAGTGCAGAAAAGAAACTGCCAAAAATGCAGGTATTTAAATTCTAAATACAGCATAAAAATTAATGCTGTATGACAGTCATCACAGGATACATTCTCGAAACAACAAAAGACAGATTTTCCTCATGAAGCAAATCCAACTTGGTTCTTCCATGTTTGTTTTATTAAATAAAACTGTGGCATGGTTGTCTATCTGAAGTACAATTCACTTTATTAACTCTAATAAAATAAATGGCCTTTGAATGCCAGATGTGTGATGGAACTTGTGCATCCTTATTTCTTACCAACTCATGTCCTTGAGCTGATTTCACTATGAGGTGACACATACAGACAGAAGAATTGGGAGCAGGAAATAAACTGTGATATAGGTTAAAAGAGCAACACACTGCTTTGAGAATATTTGGCTTTATGATGGTAGCGCCTTTAAATATGTGCTGACCTAAAATCCGATGGTTTAAGGGCACCACATTGAATTACAAACAGAAAGGCCTGGCTTTTCACAAATTGCACACTGCTGGCCAGCTCTGTGAACAGAAATGTTCCCACATCTCCTGTACAGTACAAAGTGCCACCAGTGAGGGTTTTGAAAGCTCCTAACAGGAACTAAAATGCAGTCTCACAGAACAACCAACCCAGAGTACAGTCAGGAAATTAGGATAATTGCATTTTTTCCAATGGAAAAGAGCTGTTTCTGGGGAAATGCCTGGAAGTTTACACAAATGAGCCTCCTAACCTTTCTTTCAGTAACCTGCTGTTGAATGATTTATGAAAAGAAACTTTCCAGTCAGTGAGATCCAGAATTAGAGATGTGTTTCTGCCTTAACTTTCCCTGTCAGGCATGTATTAGTCAATCAGTAAAGCACTGGGACAGCATTTCACAGAACATTCTGACTTGGAAGGGACTCAAGAGCATCAAGTTTGATTCTTAACTGAATGGCCCATACAGAGATCAAACCCACATCCTTTGGGACTGTTAACACCATGCTCTGACCAGCCAGCTAATCTCAGGGTCACTGGTTCATGGGAATGGTCTGAAGTGATGTGAGGGGAGGTTTAGATTGGGTGTTAGAAGGAGGTTCTTGCCCCAGAGGGTGGTTGGGCACTGGAACAGCTCCCCAGGGCAGTAGTCACAGCACCAAGCCTGACAGAGAAAGAATTATATGGACAACACTCTTGGGTGCATGGTGAGATTCTTGGGGTTGTCCTGTGCAGGGTCAGGAGCTGGACTCAATGATGCCTGTGGGTCCCTTCCAGCTCAGCAAATTCTATCACACCACATCCTGGAAAAGGAGCGTTTGAATTCAGTTTCAAGCCAGTGTCAGAAAGCAAATGCACAGGAGAGAAAAAGCTAAAAAAATTTTCCTGACCTCCAAGTGCTTGTGTCTGCCAAATATACATTAGCTCTGCTTTTACATTTCACATGAAAAAAGCTGGAGTCCTGTCAGCACCTATTCACTCAAGTCTTAAAACAGCTAAGGATAAAACAGTAGAGAATGAACTCAGCCACATCCTCTGCAAACCTCACAGCTTCTCATGCTGGTGCAGGATGCAAAGAGAAGCAACCTGAGTGTTATAATGTGAAATGGATAAACACTTCATTTGACAATTAAAATGAGCATTTTCTTCCACAGCAAATACCATCACACCCCTCACCTTTCAGGTGAACTCAATCATTTCAGAGAAATCAGGGATGTTTCAAACCATACAGAAGAAATGTGAACAGCAGGAGTCCCCCAGTGGTAAAAATACCTCAAAGAAACCTTTTCTTCCTCTCAAACACCCACTGTACAGCACTTTGGGCAGCTAGCCAAAACCTTGTCTCTAAGTAGCTGTAGAGTGATTTAGAGATGTATTTTAATACTTTTACCACTCTTTAAAAATCAACAAAATAATACATTTATTGCACCTTAATAATACACATCTGAGAAGTTAACACCATTAAAAAAACCTTTCTAGCTTTCCTGTAGTAGTATAATAAATCATTCCAAATATGCACAGTAATTTCTAGAATTTTATTAAAACACTTTGCTGCTATTGGATCATTTCACACAACAGAAAGTCATTACCCAGAATTAGACCACTGCACTCAGCTAAAATCTGGGGAAAAGCTGATTTGTAAAGTAATACTCTGAAATACCAAGGTTTTCTGAGTTTGAACATTTTTAAAATATTAGAAATACCTTCAAAATTCTGAAAGGCACGAGGAAGGATAAGTGCTAAACCTTAATTCTCTCTGACATGCTCCTTGACAGTCTGATCTTGTTCAACATGGAGCATTTGTGCTTAGGAACATTGTGAATTGTCACCCTAATCTATTGGCAACACTTTGCCACACAAGAAAAACAACCTGCTCAGGAGACAGAGGAGCCATCTATCTGTTACAAGCACTTTGCACATCTCCCATTCTGACATCTGCAGTGGGCAGCAGCTCTTCTTACCACAGCCTGGGCCCAGAATTATTTATTGGATTTGTCAGGCTGGCTAAAGACAGGAACTAGAGTCTGTGAGCATTCTACAAGCCTGACTATTGACTCTTACAATGTAGTCCTTCAATTAGGAGGCATCACTGCTCAAGGGGAGCTAACTATTGGCGCTATTTTATTCTTTTTACAACAGAATAATTCATTCTGTAACTCGTAAATTACATTTCTCTCACAGTCTACACTAGATATTGCATAGTGCCCACATTACAGATATCTGTGATTTTTTTCTGAAGAGCTTACTAGAAACAGCTTTAGAGGAAATACTGCCATTTGAGATCAATTACTTCAGCCTCCTGTTACTGTCCTAGATAGCCACTTACTGATTTTCTTTTAAGTATGATTTTAATTTTATTGTGCCAATGTAGGACACAACTATTTAAAACACGGAGTTAACTAAAAATAATTATTAAAAACAGCATATACAGTTGCAATGCTACAAACACAACTTTGAAAGGCAAAGTAGAATAAGGTTTCTTGTTTTCTTAGCCTGACAAAGTATTGATATTGAGAAGATTTTTATGGTGACATTTCCCCCTTTAATGCAGGACCAAAAGTTTGCAACATTTAAATCCTTGACTTAATGCAATAGGAAGGAGATAACTCTCTTTTTAATAATCTGAGGGGTTTATAAGCTTACCTGCAATTAGCATAAACCAAAGCTACTATCAGACTGTGTAATTATTGCCCAGCAATGCAGTACCTAAGCCCTAAAAATGACAGCTCCACAAGAGCATCCACTCCCTGCCCTGTTAAGGGAGTGATTTAAAGCAGGTAAGAGCAGGGCAGAGTGGCTGCCTGCAGCGGTGTCACAACAAGCCACCTGCTTTCAGAAATATCCCTGTGACATCTGGGATACCCAAATACCAACACATTTTTAATAAATAAATAAAAACATAAAGCTCAAGCATCACAGTTATTCACCATTTGTGGTTATGCCATTGAGGATGTCTTTGATATATCGACAACCTCACCCGAGTCACCAGTTCAAACACAGCCCAAGACTGAGACTTCCACAGCTGCAGGGGGAACTACACACAACAAGCTGGGGAGAAGGGGAAATGTTCAGGGACAGAGAACTAAGCTACAGAAATTGTTTTTGTACTTGGCACATTTGCTGGCACCTCCTGCAAGGAGGGGAAGCACTGAGCAGGGAATGAAAAATGAACTACTTTCCCTTTTCCAGGGCTACCCAAGGCTGTCCCCAGCAGCAGGGTTCCCTGCTCTGCTCTGCCCTGCCAGACTGGCCATGTAGGACTGACAACTCCAGTCTGCAGAGATAAGGCATGTGGTACCATTCTTCTTCAAATAGGATAATTCTAAATTTATTCTCATTTATGCTTTTGAATCTTCCCACAGCTCTTAGAGAAAGGTCAAGGGCATGCAGATGAGATATTTTTAGCTATACAGCAGAAACTTATTAAAAGACTAAATGCAGCCCCAAGTCAGATTCAAACAGTTCTTTATTTACCAAACTCAAAAACATTGTATACCTTTCTCCCTAAACATTAACACAGCTAGAATTAATAAATTTACTTTCTACCCAACCCAAAAAGAGCTGTCTAGGTATTTTTAAAATGTGGAAAACTTCTAAAAAAACACCCAAACACATCACCAAACCCTGTGTTCAACAGTTCTCACAGCAATTTATAGATAAGACTTAGACACTAACACACATTTCTTTGCAAGTCCTCTTTAATTTTCTGTTACAAAGGTGGGATGTTTGGCAAGGGAAAGAGACATCTCACACATCAGCAGCCTTGGGGAATGTTTGCTTAGAAACACAGAGTTTGACCTCTCAGAGGATCAAATCAGTTTATTTCATCAGGTCATGAGTGTTATCAACCACTGCAAGTTTGTGTCTCTATTTCACCGTTTAGGAGACTAAAATTAAGTAACAAATTACAAGAGAAAGAACTGACACCAATCCTCAGTCTATATGGGTTGATTTTAAAGCTGTAATTTTCATGACTTTTTTTTTATGAGAACACTACAGGCAGTTCTTTACCCATGCAATCCTTTAAAGAAATCTGACAAGCAAATTCATCAATTTCTAATAGAATTTCAAATACAGCTGACACCTCACTGTCTTCAATCATGTCTTGTTTCATAACTGTGTATGTGGAGAAAAGACATGTCTGTCTGGGGCCTAATGGATAACATGATGTACATTCCCGTGGCAATAGAAAATGAACAACAATAAAAATTATAATTTACTTTGCTGTCAGGTGCTGATCCTGCAGGTGTGAAGGAAAGCAAGTAAAGCTGCAGGGACTGGGTTTTGATCTGGTATTGTATTTAAATATTTTGCAGTTGAGATTTAATTGCACCTAATCTGCTCAATAAAATCATCTTCACTGTTATTAATATCCCAGACTAGTGTTATTATATAATCCTAACCTATTTTTTCATACAGACATTTTAATCTGCTGCTTAAGCGTTCATTAATGCAAAGCCACTGCTGTGGAGAATATATTCAACTCTATTTGCAGGAGACAAGAATTCTTTGGAACTACTACCAAACGCTAGTGTTGCCTTACTTAACTTTGTTTATGGTTTTATGACAACAAACATCAGCAAAACTTAATCATTAATCCTAAAAATATTCCATCTGGAAAAGAAGATGACTCTACAAAGTGCAGTGTCATTTGTAAACACAATGTGGTATCATCCAAATAGTCAAATGTAATATATGTGTTCATATATAACAGCTTTTGGATGTCTCCTTTCTTTCCTGTTTCATTTCTAAATCTGAATAAATAATCTGCATGCCAACTAACCTAAACAATGAGTTATTTCCCGTTTCAAGAATCCTGAGATGCTCAATTATCTCACACAACTGCCAGCCATCAACTGTACTTAATTGCCTGTATGTTTCAAGTCCACTGTATGTTTATTTATATCACTTGCATGACACACTAGATGTTTTATGAGACCAGAATAAGATGAGATATGTCACAGTCTAATGCTTAGGGGTATGACAGGAACCGTATCTGCTTTTTTTCATCATAATTTTTCAAGGAAATCTAAGTAAATTAAATATCAGTCTCTATCTTCTCCACACCTTGCAGCTCCCAGTGATTTCTTAACCCATAGGACATACTTGAACAAATCTGACAGAGGAATAAATATGAAGTTCTTACAAATTTTATGAAAAACCAGTTTCAGACCTGAGTAGACCTGACAAGGCAGGTGTGCCTCTGGCTCTGAGCCATTCCAGGAGGGAGTGGGGACCCCCAGTCCCTCAGCACAGGTGTAACACCCAGCCAGCTGCAGCACCTGCTGCCCTGCAGAGCTGAGATGTGGGACAGAGCTAAGGACCAGGGAAGAGACAAAGGGACATGTGGACAGGGCACTGCACAGGGAGAGGAGACAGGAACTCTGTGCAAAGAGTGGGGGCACCCAGGGGATGGAGGACTCTGGTAGGAAATCAGGCTTTGGCAGTTCCACCACTCAGGAACAATTCCTTTTATCAAACAAACCACGTCTCAAACACTTTATAGGGAGGGTGAGAGAACCATTTGGAGAATGCTGAGAAAAGCTGAGTTTAACACAAGTTTGCAGCAACACAGAAGGTGTTGCTTCACCAGAAGTCCTGGATGAGGGAGGACAGGGAGGCATTGGGGAAATGAAGAACAGGAGAGCAGGGTGCAAAGCAAAGACATCAGACAGGAGAGTGAAGACAAGCGTGTCACAAAAGGAATGGGAAAAAGCGCAGCCAGATTTCTGAGGAGTAGCAGAAGTGGAAGGTAGAGCCACTCCATGCTGCAGTAACAGAGAAAAAGCCCTGGAACCCCTGTAGCTGGAGGGAATTTCGTATGGGAGTTACACAAAGAGAGAGGAAAGTCGACAATCAAAGAGGGAAAGGCAGTACATGGAAAAGGTACATCAAGGCAGGAATGAGCTGGGATTCTCAGCTCAGGGGATCAGCAGTGCTTAACATGAGCCTGACTGCCAGGGCTAAACCCAAAAAACACCTGCAGTGGGATGGAGGCTGTGGGACTGGGGAGCAGGAAGAATCCTTGTGCTGTCTGCAGTGAAGGAGAACAAGGAAACAGCCATATCTGGGTTTGCTGAACTTTAGTACTGAACTTAGGGTGCAGAATTTAAAAGGAAGAGCATGGAAGTTTTTAACACTTCTGAACATCATCAGCTGCATGACAAAACATTAATGGGAAGATGCATTTTATGGATATCAGAAAGTGATAAAATCATATAACCACTGAATGCAGAAATTCATCTTTATTTATGGGTTCTACTCAAATTGTTTGATACCTTCAAGTCTCTTTATCATTTCCACAACTTTCTATGCAGCAAGATCTCTATCTCTATGCCATTACACTTTGTGTCATGCCTCTCTCATGTTAAATTTCAAGCTGAGTGCAGATTGTACAGGACAATAGCCTGACACTTAGAAAAATTGTCAAAGCATCATAGTAACTAAAGAACTGTTCCAAAAATAACTTAATTGTGGTAATGCTCTAACTATACTGGCAGCATTATTGCTGCATTAGTTTCATCCATGGAAAATGCAAGAATATAAAAATACTACCAAAAATAATATAAATTACAGGATTATATTTCATAAACAAAACCAGACACATTTCTAAAAATCAAAGTTGTAAACACATTCCTTTCCAAGGTTAAAACAATATAATGTGCATCTTAAAATAAGAAATGTTAGATCAGAAATAAGTATCTGCCTTGCAATCCAGAAATCATTATTTCATCACACACAAGTATTTTACTCTTAGAGTTTTTAACATACTGTCAGCTCCTGACAGTTAGCACTGGCTTCTCCAAGACTGTCAAAGATATCCCTGAGAGTCAAATACAAATAGGGTTATTTAAAAAAAAAGAAAAAAAAAAGTTTAAAAATATCTTAAAATGTAATGAGCCAGTGTGCAGAATGCCTGCCATAAACTGCACCTTGCTGTGCTATCAAGAGACAGAAAGCTGCAGGATGCTGCTCTTTTGGTTCCACCAGGGAAAACTGCTTCCACACAAGGCATTTTGGAAGCCCTGCAAGGAAGGCTGCTATAGAAATCTGCCTACTCAATGCAGTCCTCTCTTCTGCACCAACCCTCACACCACCTCTACCACTGAACCAGTGACAACAGTGTGGTCACCACATGAACCAAGCAGCTTTTGCTCACTCTCAGCACACCACACCTCCAACTGCTCCACCAGCAGGCTCAGTGTGTCCCACCACCCACTCCTGAGACACAGCAGGCTGCAAACACCTGACTAAACAGGGAGCCCAGCCAGTTCTGCACGTCTGAAGTCCCCAGCAGCCCATGCATGTTCCTGTCATCACATCCCTGGAATGGTGCTGCCTCTCCCAACAGACAACCTGATTGTGCTGCCCTCTTCAGCGATCTGATCTCTCCTTGTAATCCCATCAACACCACTGGCAGTTCCTCTGCCCTTTGCTCCTCTTCCAGAGAAACTCAGCAAACCATAAAGCTGGCCTGTAATGTGAAGCAAGAATACAGTTTGCTGCACAAAAGTGTATATATATATATTTGTTCATTTAATATCTGACCCACCACACCATAATTGAGACTATCCTGCAAAGATACAGTTTAAGGGATGTCAGTTCCATTCTCCAAGGATGTTACTCTAGAAAATACGTGGTTCACTGCATACATTATATTTGGTAATAAAGTAGGTACTTTATTACCAAATGGTCATGTTTTTTCAACCAGCTATATCCCAACACTTCCCTTTAAGGCTTCAGGAAAATACTGCTCAACTCTGTGTTTCCTTCAAGACTTTTAACTATTCTCTCTTACTACTCTTGGCATTAAAGAAGAGGCTGAATATTCATATATAAATGCTTTGTGTTGCATCATCAGGCACTTCCTCCTTCCATGGAATGGCTTTCATCCTGTGTCCGATGTTGAAACAGGTTCACAAAGCCTGCCTAGACTACTGGGACAAGCAGAAACATTTTAAAGTTGTGCATTTTAAATGCTTGAGGAACGAAGACTTTATCTTCTGTTTTACAACTCTTCAAAGAAATTAGCAAAAAGGTTCCAATAATCTTGCCAAGGAAAGAAACAAGGACTAAACAGAGTATTACATATTCCTATTTTCAAGGCCTGCTGAAGGTAAAGCACGTAGGCACTGCCTTTAGAGGCCAGTCAATCAGTTACTTCAGCATGGTACTTAATTCTCCTCTCATAATCAGATCTAGCTTCAAGAAATGCAGAAAACAGGATATTCAAATAGCTCCTGCAAGCCAACAGCCACCAAAGTGATTTTCTTTTGTGTGAAGTCCAATCTGATTATAAAAATGCAGAAGTGGAAATCAGTAACTGGTATCTATGCACCCTCGATAACTTGTTATCTGCCTGGAACCCAGCCTAGCTGTCTCTGCGAAGAAAATCTGCACTCAAAAATGTCAAAGAACACAAACGTTGTACATGCTTAGATCTTGTTTTTGTCAAACTATTTTCGTTTTGTTAAATGCAGCTAAAATAGGTGCCTGGTTTGTCTGTCTGTCTTCTAACAGGACACAAATTCACACTGGGCAAAGATATGTGTAAAACCAATACTAAATATTGGTTCAAGGGCTATTATTTTAATGTATTACCTTATAAAGAAAAATATAGTTCTGCATGTGACAATTTAATGTAGGCTAAACATAAAAAGTTTTTACTTTCCTCTTATCAAAAGGCTTGACCTCACATCAGAAAACCAGAACTAAGCAAAAAAAAAAAAATACAACAGGAAATAGAATACATCATAATGAAGTAAGAAGATTTTGATATGTTATGCTTACTTTAGCGGGAACAGAATCAGACTGCAAGACTCCTTTTAACCTAATAAGAACTGGTTTATTGCTTATGAACGCAGGTGTACATACAAGGTAACTAACATGAGGTATCTCAGCTTTTCTGACTAAGCAGCAATGATATGGGGGTAATAACTAATAAAAGCACTGCAGAGAGTAGACAGAAATCAACATTTTTAATATTTTTAAAAATTAAACTGCCTTTGTAGAAAAGTGGCATCTCAAATAATCTCACAGAAATTTCATAAAAAGACATAGTGTTAAATTAGAAAAATATGTGGCATTTGAAAAACATGCAGATTTAGGAACAGAAACAGGATTAGAGGCCTCAGGCAACAGGAATTGGAGATGTCATACAGTATTAATTCATGGGAGAAGCCACTAATTCAAATGCCACAAACCCCAAAAGGAAAAAGCAGTGACTCGCTTGGCTAGGAGAGAGATTCTAACTTATCTTTCTGATAAACAATCTAAAAAAGGCCATGCATGGATTTTACAAACGAAATGTCACTTACCAGGTGGGAAAAGAGAAGTAAATAATAATTGAAGTGTTAGGGACCTGTTAAGCAGAACACAGCCCTTACATCAGATCAAGAATTACAAAAATGAATAGGGAAACACTCCATTCTTGATTAAAGGAATTTTGGGGGTAATTAAAGTTTTGGGGAAATTAATTCATTATGACACAGCTTCCTAATTCTACAGAATAGCAGGAAGAGAAGGTATGAGGAGAAGCAGACAGACAAGGAAGCTCTGCGTCTCTGAATCCTGGGAATTCAGACTGAAAAGCCTCAACCTTCCTCCCCCACCTTTGCTGATGGCAACTTTTCCAAGGAAACACCAGTAGCTCACCCTCAGTGATGTCTCTACCCTATCCCTGAGAATAAAAACATAATGGGGAGGAGGCAAATAGGTGCCATCAATACTCAGTGCAGGTTTTATGGTGGGGGGGGGGGGTTTACCCTATAAAAGTCTGTCACATCCTCAAGCAAGTGTTTTGCACACTGGATTTGTTCTTTCCTCACAATCAACTTAGTTATTTGTGAATTAATTATACAAGATGCCTACAAGACTTTGAAAAACTCAAAGGAAGGTAGGAAAACTACGGATCAACCTGCTCTCCTGAGCAAGGGAGAGATCCTAGAGGATCCTAGATCCCAGAGCCATCCTCATGCATCCTACAGAAAGAGAGCAATAGCCACCAGCACACACATACTCACTCCTGAGCTCCTGCACTGCTGACTTGTTAGTCTCCTCTTTTTACATACAATAAAAAGCCACCTTACTGACCAGAACTGTTTCTGTTTGCACTTACAGCTCAGTCAGTGGGCAAATCAAACCTCATGTGCTGTGTTCTAACATGGAATGATACATTCCAGTAAGAAGTCCAACATGCTGTGCTGTCTACTGAATTCCTGGTTTTAGTTTAGAAGTTTACTATAATAAATATAAAATATGCCCTTTTCTAATAGAAGCTTCCATATACCTTCTACAACAAAAGATTCCCAGAGTTGCTAGATCAGGCAGCCTCTCATGAGAACAGCAGAATCAGGGAATGCTCCCTTTGACATTCAATCATATGAGCCAATCATACAATCATTTCTCTGATTTGTTAACGATGCAAAAGGCATTTTGCAAAAACAGTTTACTACACTAAGAAGAAATAATGGCAAAATAATTAACTTCCACCAGTCCTGTGCTTTAGCAACTAGAAACAATGCCTAACTAAGCAGCATATAACCAACCAAATCTCCACAGACTAACAGCAAACCCTCTGTTTTAACAAATGTTCTGATTTGTGTAGCCTGCTCTTTTAAGATTATTTCTGAACATAATGGATGTAAAAGAAAGAAGATTCACAAAGCTGAACAATGGGATAATAAGCCTATGAATAACTAGGCAACTTAGAAGTGAATCCATGGGAGGAGAGGATTTTGTCACCCTAAATGCATTGATCTAAATAGCCAACTCTTTTTAACACTGAGTATTCTACTTACACCACTTCACAGACATGGCTTAAGGCATTTTATTCAGATGAAGTGGCTCACCCTTTTCTGTTGAAATGAATGAGACATTTCAGAAACATTACTTTGTTAAGTTTTTCTATGGGTATGTTCAGCTACATTTTTTTATACAGGGTATTTTCTTACAAGGTGCCCTAGATGACCACTATACTGTATCAGTTAATACCAAAATAATAACATATCTTCCAGTTGCAAAGCTCAATATCAACTATAATACAAATTTAAGAGGCAAACCGTTCTCCAGGTAGTAAAAAGCCACAGATAGCTTTAAGAAGTTACTAATTCAAGCATCTCTCCTTAATGTAGTGTGAAATTCACTTCAGAAATCCAATCAACAGATTTTGCATTTACTGTAGTTGTGACAGAAGTCAATGGCCTTAAAATGTTTTCACCTCTCAAAAGTTCTAAAAGTTCAAGCGAAAGTGTCTGTTTAAGCAAAATCTTTACATCATGATAACTAACCCAAATCTGTTACCCTCCAAAACAAACACACAAGTCTTCAGCAATTCGAAGAGCTGCTTAACAGGAAGAAATTCACACCCCTGAGGCAGAAGCACCACATCTGACATAGCAGTTATAAAAAATTTTCAAACCTAGATATGCCCAAAACAAAAAACAAGATAGCCAGCCCAGTCTTTAAACTGGGAAGACTCAAACTTGTTAACAGGTTTAGCCATATATTCGTGATTTCTGTTCTAAATCAACATATTGATCATTGAATTAAAGAGAATGTGACATCCTGTCTCCATAGGGGAAGAAATTTTGAACATCTATGAGAACAGAATTACATCAGCTTTAACTGGTTTTAAAAACTGTCCTTCATTTGTCAGGTTTATGTACACTACAAAAGACTTATCTGACACAAAACAATCATCTCAGCCAACGATCTCCCCTTTTACATACCACAAAAGAAAACTACTGGGATTTTCTACACTACCACAAAAATAAATACAGAAAGTGGCAAAGGCATTACACTTGATACATATCAAGTCATACAGTACCACAGAATGGGCTTTGTGATATGAAAGGGTTAATTGCTGCTTTTAATTACACACAAGTAACTTTAATAGGTGTGAACACTGCGGCAACATCTATAAACACAATGTCCACATTAGCAGAACACCAGTTATGAAACCCCTGTCAACACTACTTGTACAGGGATTGTTCTGTTTGTTTGTTTTAATCAAATTTTACCAAGTTCTGCTATATTTGCAGAGCTCTGCAAAAAACCTGTAAGACTAAGGAGCTTTAAAGAATATAACATGCAACAGTAACCATGACGATAAGAAAAATGCTTTTGCTAATCTTTTTCTTTCAGCTAACAATACTTTGAAATACTGGTAGTTTTCCACTGGATGACAACTTTTGTTTGTTGCTCACTGTGAATTCTAGGCCTCCCATCCTTGTAAACCTGAAACTTTTGACCAAGGCAGCAGCAATTTGGGGTGCACTGGTGACATGGGATGAGTTCTAACTGTGGTAGGATGGACATCACCTGCTGGCAACCGTATCCTACTTCACTGCTGCTCTGAATAGGTGCATGAAAATTAAATTTTTAAGGTAATTATTCTGCAAGTAAATGGAGAATCTAAAAAAAAAAAAAACAGAAAAAAACCCAGAAAGGCAGAATGCAGATAGAGTATTTCTCTGGAGATCACAAAACTGCTGACATAGGTTAGAATTTGGCCCCAGGCAGGCTGATCATAAACTTTAAAAAAACAGCCTGGAACTACTCTGCATTGATTTTGTCCTGGTTTTATATTAAGTTGGAGTTTTAAGCAATAAAAAATAAAAGAAAGAAAGATTCTTCAGAGATTTATCTTTGCTCTCTACCATTTCTCCAACAGGCTTGCTCACCAAGTAGGACAATGCTTTCAAAAGATGTATGGGATAAGGATCTGAAGTAATATATTGAAAAGTGACTAAAGGGACGATTTTCAAAGGCATTAAGATACCTGAAGATGCATTAAGCACTTAAAATTTTCAAAACTGCCTGGGCATCTAACGCCTATTTAAATCACTTAGTCCTTTCTGAAAATCCCAATGGGCAGTTATCTACATTTTATGTGTCTATATGCCTTTGAAAATCTGTACCATTAAATACTTAACAACCTAAGTCCCCCTGGCTCTTAATGGGACTTTGAGTTCTGAAAAGTGTAAGTACATCTGAAAATTGGTCAAGCCACTCTCTCTGGTCTTTTATTTTTTTCCCTTTCTTTCAAAAAGGCATCTCCTAATGGCTATCCATAGCATGTCAGTTAAGTAGAGCTTCAGCACTCTCCACCTCACACACTGTACTGTGCACATTTGATTTGTTTTATGGAGCTAAACAAATAAAAATCCAGAGTACAGACTGCATTCTCAAAAAAGACTTCCTGAAGGTCCTGAAAAGAAATTAAATTCCAATTGTAACCCCAGTGAATGTCCCCAAAAAAACACGTTTTCAGTAAATATGACCCCAAATGAGTAGAACTTAGGCTGATAAAGAACCAACACCACTGTTTAATACCCATGCAACATATTCAAAATACCACAAAAAAGTTCCGAAAGGCAGCCACACAGCAACAAGAAGAAAACAGAAAAAGCAGGAAGTTGTGAATAGGCTCTTTAAAAGGGCAGCAGTTCCAGAAAAGAAGACAAGCTTTAATTCTGGATTTTCTTTTCTTAAAAAACTGTATGAAACTATAAAGCAAACATGCAAAATAGAATGCAAACATTTGAAAGGTAGATCTTCTGATCTTCGTAATGTCAACAGGAGGTAACTTGCACTGACCAAATTCCCAAAAAGGAACTGACTTGTAAATTGGGAACGCAGGGAATCAGATTGCCACCTACAGGAAAATTTAGCATTTATTGTCAAGAACGACTCAAAAAGAATACAAATTGCCATCCTGCCAAGCATTCTTTCACTTCAAAACCAATTAGTCTTTCCTTTTGTGCAACTATATCATGAGCTTCCTAAATCCAGGAAGCCATTATAATTTCTTTGTATTTATGAGTACTGCTTGAGAGTTCCATAATTCAATTACAAAATCATGTGTCAGTCAAAGAATTTTAAGTCTGCTTACCTGATACCATTGGTGCTAGCCTGAATATGTCTGATAGTCTGCTGTTAACTGGCTCATAAGGGGAATCTTCAAGCAAGTCATTTCCTAAGGACAAAAAATATTTGGATTTTTTTTCTTTTACACAAGAATACGGGATAACACTTTTTTGTTTACTTTTACTTCATAGCAGGTTTAGCCCTTTAATCCCTTTTAAAAGTTTATATGGCTACTTCTTCTCAAAGAATTACCTATTAAAACACATGAAATAAGCTAATTGTTTATCCCTGTCACTAGATCCCTTCTCTCCTTCCTCCTTGGGTAAGGTCATAATTTGCAGAGACAGCCTGTGACATCACAGGGACTGTCCCATCTCGTGCCAGCAGGACAGAAGCTGTAGCAAGGATGTTCCTCTTTATTCACTGTAACAGCAGAGCTGTTTTTTAGAGAAGCTCAGCTGACAGCCAAAAACTAGCATCTTTGGTATGAAACACTATTAACAAGATGCTGTTGGAAGAGAAACTTTTTATGATGCCAAAAATGTCCGTTATTACTCTTAACAAAAAAAAAATGTATGGACTCATTAAAACATATGGATAAATGAACAGAAAGGGATTATTCCCTCTTTGCAGAAGCAACTTAAAAAAAAAAAGTTATATGAGGAGCACACTGAAGTGAGATTGCACCTTCAACTCCAGGGCCACAGCAAAAGAGAACTAAAAATTATCTCTCTCATGTCCTCAGCAGACTAAGAGAAATTTGCCTTATGAATAACAGAGGAGTTCTGAGTCAATCACTGTCATATTCTAACTGGCATATCTACATGCTGTAGGAACCATAAACTTTGGGGTTTTTTCTGCCTCAGCATGCCCAGGGAACACTGCTAGTAAATACAGGAAAGGAAAAAACAAACTTTTACTTTAAACAATCTACTCTTCATATTACATTTAACCTTCAGCAAAAAGGCTAAGAAACTAGTTCCAGTGTCCTGTGGTCTTGTTGAGTGAGTCCTAATGAAGGAGTTTTACTATTATTTAGGAAAATGTGTCCAAATGACTGTTTTTGTGGCTCTTTCACATGCTCGTGCCCCTGTCTTTTGACTGTGGTTTAGAAAGGTCAGCTGGGTGCCCTGGAGGAGGCTCTGGCTGTGGATTTCCCAGCGCAGGAGCGGAGCCGCAGCTGTGCCGGGGCCGGGCGGAGGCTCCTGGGGCAGCAGCTGCGGGGCACAGCGAGAGCTGCGGGGTCAGAGCCCGGCTCAGGCTTAGGCTCAGGCTCAGGCTCAGGCTCAGGCACAGGCTCAGGCACAGGGGCAGCCGCAAACCCGCGCCCTGCGCTGGGGGTTCTGCGCTTCGCCACGTACCCTGCAAGCTCTGGTACATGCTCCAGTAAATGCGCAGGCAGTTCTTCTCCTTCTTCATGCCCCTCTTGCAGCGGCAGTTGTACAGGGATTTCTGCTTCAGAGCTTCCATGGCGCTTCTGCATTCGTCCTTCGCCTCCAGGCCCGTGGCCCGGCTGAAGTTGCTCTCTTTGCCGGCTACACACTGCCTCAGTGTCCTGAATTTAGTACTACAGCTCTGCTCCTTCAGACACTGATCGCTGGCTTTCACGCAGTCCAGGCGCTCCCCTCCAGGCAGCCCGCTCACTTCTGCAGACAAAAGTACATCTATGGAGAGGAGACACAAACCAACGCGCGCTCTCGGAGGGAGCAGGGTGGGTTCCACCCGAGCCCAGAGCAGCATCTGGGCAGCACGGGGCACCTCCTCACGCTGCACATGCAGCCAACCCCAGGGACAGCACCTTGCAAACCTCCTGGCTTCATGCTGCACCTTAGGAAAACGCACACAGGGTTTCCATGGGCTTAGATCCACTTTCGGGGACTCCAAGGAAATAGTATTTTTTAACCCTGATGGATGATTTATGAGGAAACACAAAAAGGAAAGAAAACCCAGAGGGGTTAATGTGCCTGACAAAACAAGCATTTGTTATTCCACAGATCCACTGGTGAAACAAATCGGCTTTCCATTCCAGGGTTTAACTGAGGGGTTAAATATTCAGCCTCACTTTCCACAAGAGCTTTGCTGTAATTTTACTTACATCCAGGAACAACCCGCTCGGAGAGATAAGTATCCTCACGGATTGATATTAGCCTGTCTTTGCGTCAATCACTTTTTAAAGACTGTACACAGTTTTGCTTATTCTATATGTATAAAGGTAGAATTTGTTACTTTCCCCCCTCCCCACTTCTCTCCACGTATGATGCTTTTGCAGGAGAACAAAGCAAATTGCATTAACTCTCTCCTCTCCATCGTGCCCCCGTCATGCGCCCTCAGACACATGCGGATGGAAACGCAAACCTCTCCTGTGGAAAGGAAACCAGTTTGGGCTGCAAACCACTACCAGTCGGGCATGCTGCCAGGTTCAGGTGAAGATGTAATCCTTCAGCTGGTCTTGTCATTCCCCACCCTCCTCAGGCAGCCTTATTTTATTTAAATGAAAAGTTTCCCTGTAACTTGCGAGAACCCAAATTAACAAGAGGCTAAAAAGGCAAGTACCGAAGTCGATAACCTACAGAGCTTTAAACGTAGACCGGGCTAACTGATGTGAGGCAGAGCTATAAAAACTACTGGAAACTTCACTGTTCTGCCTAAAAAAATAGACTGACAACCATCAAGCTCCCGGTCCCATAAACCCTATGCTTTGCTTTATGAAGCGATGTGCAGACCGAAATCAGGCACCAGCAACTTACCTACTAAGGGCAAAGCGAAGTACAAGAGAACGAGAAACATCTTGCTGTCTTCGGATGGTTTCCCCAAACGGCTTGATGTGTCACAACAAAGATGATCAGCATGTAGATATTCCAATATCGCCGAGGTCTAAAGGCTCCAAGTTCAGATCCATTGAATTTAAGGGGAAAAAAAAAGCCACCAAGCAAAAAAACCCCACAACCCCCTCTCCTCTTCACCGCTACCACCACGGGCGGCAGGAGCAGCGACGCAAACGCTGAGCTTTTTTCCCTTAGATTTCAGGTCTGAGCAACCTGCAGGCACAAGCACTGACTCCAGTGCGGGAGCGAGAGGCGCACGCACGGGTGTATGTATGAGTGTGTGTCTGTGCGTGTGTGTCTGTGTGTGTGTCTGTGTGTGTGCGATGTGTGTGAGTGAGCGAGCGGCAGCGGGGCAGGAGCGCCGGTCGCCTCCTTGGGTGGGCAGCGCCTGTTCCCAGGGAGGGACCGAGAGCGCACGGGGGGCGGGAGGGGGGTGCACACAGGAGACCCGCAGCGCCCGCCCGCCCCCGGCCCCGCAGCCGGGGCCAGCCGCTGGCAGCCCGGCTGACAGCCCCGAGTCGCGGCTTCCCGAGCCCCTACGGGGCAATTCGCCTCTTCCACCCCTCCGACCGCAACTTTNCCTGCCGGCCCCGCTGCCCGCGGGGGAAGCCCGGGGCGTCCCGCAGCGACCCCGGGGCGGCGGGAGCACCGCCCGTCCTTCCCCGCAGCCTCCGCGGGGCGGGCGGGCCCCGCATCCCTGCAGTGCGCGGTGCGGTCCAGCCCTCGGCCGGGGCCGAGCGCAGTGTATCGGCTTCTCCTTGGCTCCTGAATAAACAAAGCGAACATATGTCCCATATTCGTGACAGATGGTTCAAACAGAGAACTATTTAGTGGTTTTCCCACAGTTGCTACTATGTACCACTCCCCCGAAACCCAACAAAATGCAATTAGCCTAAAATAGCATCAGCTTCCAGATTTCCTTATTTTCATATGTGAAAATTTGATTCAGGTGTTTTTATGTTGTGGCTGCAACCAAATGTGTTGTTTTGGGTTCATTTTTTTCTATTTTTAAAAGAAGTAAGCGTATATGTTCCTTGGCAGTTTTGTCAACAAGCTATTTGGCCCATTTGACTCAAGGAATTTGCTTCTCCTTGCAATAAATTTTGCCTAAAGGAGTTTGAGTTGCCTCATGAGATGGGAGATGATCAGGCTGGCCACTTTTATAGCAAAAACTGGATGGCAGATGGAGCTAAACTGTTGTAAGGTACTTCAAAACACTTATTTAAAAGCTTAGCATATGCCAGGATATACAGAGAGTACAACATTCATAGAACCCAAATGGAAAGGGATTATTTTTGTTTGCTTTGCTGTTCGGGTTTATTTTCCCCTCTCTTGCCACTTTTTCTTAACAGATGGATTTGCATTTCTACCAGATAAAGAACCCCAAAACCCATGATCCGCAACAAAAATAAAAAAAATCCAACAGAGCCCGAAAAAGACCTGTGTAAAGTACTGGTTCTCTCAGTGAAATTGCAATAGTGATATCACAACTGATTAGTCACAAGTTTTGTGGTTTGGTTGTTTAATGTGAAGAAGCATATACTATTATATGGTCACGAAGTCCATTATCTGCTGCACGTACAAGGATGTAATTGGAGGAACAAAGACAATGACCAGATTTCTGGAGTATTTCAGGATAATTAGAAGGTGCTAAGTTGGTGATAGCATTGACGATTCAAGACAGCTTCAGCTTTTCAAATAGCCGGTATTTAATGAAACAAGTTGGTCTTCCAAACACTTCAATAGAAATTGAGCTGGGTAATATAGAGAGATGATTACTTCTTCACTGGTAATTTTGACATCATTATGGCACACGATAAGCTCTGTATAGAAGATATCTGTGCATCTAACACAAAGGTAGCATAATTTTCCTGTCATTTAGAAGCCTAAGTCAAGAATAGGACATTCACAGCAGAGGACAGCAACTGAAATCAGACTGAAATCCAGGCCACTTTTTAAAATACCATTCATGCATTAATGTCCTGAATACACACAAGTTATTTGGCATTTTAAAAAGCAACACATTGTAAATTTCTACATTAATAAGAACTTCTGTTGTTATAAAACACAGCTTTTGTGAGGTGTTTACTGTTACAGTAAAACTGAAATCGCCTTTTAAGTGTTAAAAGTTGAATAAAATGTTGCTGACAGTTCAGAAATAACAAAACAGCTGGAAAACATGCATCCAAAAATTCTGAATACTATCTAAACACTCCTCTTGCCAGTATTTTGACTCATCTCTGGAAAACTACCACCCAAAGTGAAAAAAGGTTAAAAGGTTTTAATAGAAAAGTTTAAAATGCAACCATGTTTGGAAGTCAAGATCCAAGAAGAAAGTCCATGCTATATACAGTTGCTCAGAATATCCAGCTGCTACATGCTCTTTACCAGTACAGTGGGTGGGAGACAGCTCCTTATGAACCGCAAGGACATTTTTCCATAGCAGAAATTACCTATTTTTTTTTCCTTTTCTCTTTCATAGATGGAATTATTGATAAATTTCTGTTGCAGACAAAACCCCATAAGCCACTCTGTCGCTGGAGTCATAATCCTTTGGGTCTTCGCATGGTGTTTTCCAACTGCCTTTTACTTGCCTGGGGTAAAATTAAGTCATTGAATATTTTGCTGTTGATTTAAGTCAAACCAAGGTCTGCCTTATAATTTGTATCTGTCAATCACTCAACCCGTGAGTCTCTTCAGATAAAAGAAAAATGAAAGAATAAGCCATAAAGAAGTACTTAATGCAAATACTTTAAAGATATTTAAGCGTTTTTGAATAGTCTGCTGGTCAAGTTTTGTAAAAAGTTTCAGAACAGTTAATATAACATATAAAAAGTGCAGCTGGTAAGGACAAACACTTCATTATAAGAAGGGTGACAACACAATCACCACTGGATTATTGTTTGAAGGCCATTACAGTATAAATAATGTGGAAGGCAGAACCAACTACTTCAAGCTACTTGCTGCCAGCATTACCTGCCAGTACTTCAGTCTTTATGTAGTTGTAGTTACTGGTTTCTTTCTAGTTGGAAGCTGTTACACAGTAGCTGGTTTTCTTTCATTGGAAACTTTTCACAAAGAAAAGACAAAGTAATGTGGATAGTGGTGTTATTTATTCAGTAAAATTAGTGCTTCAAACCCTTTTCTTTCCAAGTAGGTTGAGGTAAGTGTAACCCCTAGCACTGGGCAGTTTTAAGCTTCCTGTCACTTCACAGCCTGGGCCCAAATGCTCTGAATGCAGCACCAGCATCAAGTGACAATAGCCTGGATCCATCCAGGCCATCTGCTCCTTGAGGCCAGGCATATACTGCGATTGAAATCAGAACTTTGCTGCATTCAGTCCCACTGATGTGCTTCTGCCTCCTCTGCATGTAAACTAATGACAGCAAACTCTCAGGAGGTGTCACATGCAGAGATGTCTCCCTCAGAGGCAGTGGATGTTGTTTTGCAGCCAGTTCCACTTGCAAAGGCTGGAGCACTGCGTTGGGTTGGTCTGGCTGGCAGTGGCTCAGATGACAATGTACCCTGAGCTGACAAGGAGGCTGAATTAATCCTTTGCCTGGCCCAGGATTAGCCTGCAGATTCCCTTTGTCACCTCTGCCACAGACCTCCTTTTAAAGACTGAACTCTGCAAGAAAATATTGAAGTTGGAGCCACTGAACCCAGGAAACATTACACAGTATTATCTGCAGTGCTGCTAGGTATGTGAAGAGAAAGTATGCTGAGGATAAGAGCAGTGCCATGAACTTTAAATACAATTCTTAGGGGAGTGAAGAGGTGAAGCAAAGCTAAAGCTGAACTAATGAGTCAGATCTAGCAGGTGGGGGAGAGCAAGCAAGCGATGGGAAAAAGTCTATGTGCCATGGGAGCACAAAAAGTAGTGTTTACACAGGAGGCTTTCTTCAATAATGAGAAAGGGAGAATAGAGAAGTTAGAGAATTACTAGGGACTGGGGGAACAGTCTGAACTGCATTTTTTGTCTTACATTTATCTGCTTACCATGAAGTCAAAGTGCCTTTTGGTGGGAATAAGGCAAGAAGGATTTGCTCAAGGCATTAAAGTTTTGTAAAGGGCAGATTAAATAACAGCGTTCCAAAAATCAATTTTGAGGGGCTTATGAAGCCTTGAATGGGCTTTTGCAGCACAAAAGCAAGATTGAGTTTTTACTGAACCTGTCATTTATTTGGGTTTAGGGCTTTCAGTAAGTATCAGAAAAAGCATAAAACAAAAGCAAAGTAAGCAATGAGCATTCACACAGCAATCAAATAAAAAATATGTGGAGGTGCAATCCAGGTTACTAAGTAACTTAATTGATGCCAAAGTGTAAGAAAAGAAAGTCGCCATCTCACATCTGCCACCCCTGCCCCTTCTCCGTGTGCTTTTATCACCTGGTAGTGAATTCTCACAGCTCTTCTTAGCCAGGAAGTTTTTCCTAAACTCTTGTGTCCCTGTCTTCACCAGAGGTTGTGCTGATATACTGTCAAGCCACCTGGAATAAGGAACAACAACAACAAAAAAAAGAACTAAAAAAAAAAGGAAGAAAAATAAAGCTACAAAACAGAAACACCAAAAGAGTACAATGCAAGTCAGAATTTGTAGTTAAGAAACACAACATACTGGTTACCCCTAATACATGAAAATGCTGATGGAACTGCAGCTACTTGTGAAGGTCTGTATCTTATAGAAGCGATTCTGTTTAACTTTAATTAGTGATATAAAGGCACAGACTCTGATATTTGCCCAAACTGGTTAAGAAAAGTGTTGTTAGGAGAGGCCAATCCCTGGATCCCTGGATTTAGGGATTTTGCTTTAAAAATGGGGTAACACCGCCCCCTAGCCGCTGGTAGGGACAGTGCAGGCTAATGTGGGAAGGGATTCCTGCCTCCGCAGAGAACGAGGGGAGAATTCCATGGCACAAGGGGATCCAGCAGCACAGAGACTCGATGTGGCGCAGTTAAGTAAAAGTATAAAAGATGAGCAAAAAATGAAATATCCTCTATTAAGCAGTAGTAATTCAGGTGCCCAGGGAATGTAGAGCAATACAACTCAGATGCTATGATAGTGTCATTTGAAACTTCAGCTTCCACATCAGCTGGTCAGAGCACGGTGCTTGTAAGGCCAGGGTTGTGGGTTTGATCTCCATATGGACCATTCATTTAAGAGCTGACTCAGTGATCCTTCTGAGTCCCTTCCAGCTCAGAATATTCCGTGTGATTCTGTGAAATAGGCCAGCAGCATCAATCTTTAGCATCCCCTGGGCATTAACAACCAATGTGATTCAACCAAGGCCACAGTTTGGTTTGGTAGCTTGAAACCTTCCTTTTGTCTGATTACCAGCAGCCTGGTCTTCTGTAATCCATTTGATCCTGAACCTCGGGACAGGAAACCCTACTTTACACTACATAAAATATATTTACAATAATGAACCTCATCGTTTTTACAGAAAAACTAGAGCTAAGAAATTACTTATTTTAATTGTCTATTGCTGTAAGAATATAGCATCCACACTGCTTTAAAAACGTAACTGCATGAGCATTTCAGACCGTTTAAATCAGTCTTGATCTGAGAAAATCCATGTTAAAATGAGAATGGTAACTTGTATTTGCATACTGCTTCATTTACAGGTAGATTCATTTCCCTCCTATTTTTAATTGAAAGTGATGAAAATTCTGTGTATAGAATAGTGTGTAAAGGTGGTGAGATTTTCTGTTCAAACATGCACAGCTCTAGTGGTGGGGATTCAGCTTTCACTGTTCACACACACTTACAGAGCAAAGCATATGAAATCAGAGAGGAACATTTTGCTTTCACTTACTGTACATATCTTCTTCTAAATTGTGGGACCAAATCTGCACTGACACCTGCCCTGTGTAGGGAAGTCAAAAAAGATGTATGGAGGTTAAAGTCATTTTAGAATTTAGTGACCAAAGGCAAAATTATCATATCGGATTTTCAAAGCCATATTTTCTGTACATTTGCTAGAATAGCCCTGACGAGTGAAATAAATTTTTGTCCTGATGGTATCACCAAAATCGTAATTTTATTGGAAGTTTCTCAAAAGGTTAGTGACTCTGTCAGTGTTAATTTCTGCAATCTCTGTTTCATCAGTCTTCTTCTGAGGTAAGAAATTTTGGGGACAAAAAGTCACAAGTTATTTATATTGGAGGTGAAAGGATATCAAGGAAAAATGGAAGTGGAAGAAACTAGTGTTGTGAATGCCTTGAGAATTTTACTGAGAAACCAAAACTGAGTATTCTCAGCTGTAATCAGCTGCATGTCACAGTATCTCTAGCAAAGGTGCAGCAATATTGGGGTTCATTGTTTGTTTTGTGGTTTTTCCTGTGGGGAAGGTGGGGGGTTTTGTGCCTTGTTGGGATTTAAGGAGGGATTTTGTGTTTTTGTAAATTGCTTTTCTTATTCGGCTTGTGGTGGATTTTTTTTAGTTGGGGTGGAGGGAGAGAGGTATTTGTTGGTTTGTTTACACAATTTTAAGAATAGCTGCAAAAACTTAAAAAAAAAAGAAAAAACATATCAGAATTTGAACTCAGAGGTTTAGTCATAAAAGGTATTCAATAAGTATGGGATGAAAAATCAATGTTACTTGAATCAGCAACGTCTCCTTAATTAACACATGCTTTTTTTTTAATATAGTTTGGGAAGAACTTTATGATGAGATAATTCTCCTTTAATCCGATTGATTATCAGATGGAAACAGTGTTGAAAATCAAGACCTGTTTGTTCTATTGAAATAACCCCATAATCCCATTACTTGGCTTCTCTGTAATGCTGCAGAATTCTGAGGGAGCAGTGCACACACCGAAGCAGTGAACATGACGCACTGAAACCAGAGTCCCAGCTGATGGTATTTGCAGTTTCTTCCCTTTTCTGTGAGCATTCATTACATCAACAGCTCTGTCTGTTCAGGAAGTTCCCCCGGTTTAATCATGTGATGCACAGTTAAATCTCCAGCACCTGTTTTAGAAGGATGGAGTTACCTGCTGGTAACAGGTAAAGGAAGCTTTTTTGCATGTCTGCATGTCTGTCCTGCAGTTTCAATGGCAGGCATAATTAATGTGAAAAACAACAATGCAGCCTTTTAAACTTGATCCTGAAAGTCATTTACATGTAACTGTTATCTGAATATCCCAGAATTAAGTGTATCCTAACTCAAGTAAAGGTAACCACATGTGAAGGACTCCACACTCGGTCTGTCCTTCTGTGACAGATATGGAATTACTGTTTTCTCTACACCAAATCCATCCCTGAGAAACATTTCTAAAGGCCATACTTCTGAAATCAGCAATGGCTGTAGGCATGAGCAGCTGAGCTTATAACTTACTTTATAAAAGGCAAAAAGACTGGGAATCTTCAGCCCCAAGTAAGGAAAAGAAGTAAGTTTCTGATGAACTCATTTTCATAGGAATTTCTGAGTTATTAATTTATGAAAGAAGAAAAAACTGTTTGCAGACAAAATGTTAAGATAAAATGTAAATACTTTATAGTAAATTTAAAGCTGTAACAAATTACCTATACTCTCACAGTGTGATCCCTCCAAGTTTCTGACTTGTTTAATTATCCAGTAGAACACTATTTATAACAAAATAATGCAAACTTGTTTAAACATGTACAATGATGGCGCCTTGCCAGTATGAAATGTAAGCATGATGTTCACAGAATTGCAAAAATCCAAAGCAATTGAGATTAATATCATGGTTTCTGAATTTGATTACATTAAAACCTTTAAGACTGGAGCTAGTCGGAGTTGGGGTTTTTTTTCTCTTAAATTCTTCTAATTCTTAAAATATTTTCAATATGGGAAAAAAAAATTTGTAGTTGTCACTGTCTGGAAGTTCCATGTCATCACCAAAACAATGCTATTTCCTGTGATTTTTGAATTTGTCCTTTTTTTGCAGAGCTTCAGTAAAGATCCAGTTAATATTGCAAATATCAAAATTATATTCTTTCTATAATTTAAAAGAATATTATTCAACATGTTTATGTGCTTTGTGACACTTGTCCACACCCACTTTCAATCTACTGTAAACAGACTGAATTAAAGTGATGTGCCAACCTAAAGTAAAAATACCACAAATTTCAAATTTATTGATTCCTGACAGTGCTTGCAGGCATTAAGCTATACTTTTTCAGACATTTAAAATAGCTCGCTCCAGCACAGAGACACTGTATTGAAGAAAAGCTGAAAATGTACTGACTGTCCAGTCAATATTAATTTAAAATTGAGGTTTAGATCTTTGCTAAAAGTGAAAAAAAAAATTAGTTTTTAAAACTCCTTTTATCCCATGGGATACCCTCTTCCTCAACCCAAATCACCATATTCTTACCATATTTCAAGGTCTCAATCCTTTTTGCAGAGAAACCCAGTCTCTTGGTAATTACAATGAGCAGTGAAATACTCCTCAGAGTTCGACATTGTAGAGTTTGCTTTCCATCTTGTGGGTGGACTTACAAATTCAACTCTACTCAGGTTTCCAACAGGGACCTTGAAAGGGAGGTGACCAAACACTTTGCTGCTCCATCTGAGGTGGTCTGGGACACCAGTACAGCACACAGGTAAAATCACACGGAGATAAGTGACTTCCTGCCAACAGAGGCTGGTGTCTGCTTAGCAGCAGGACTTTTTTGATATCAGGAAACTAAGGCTTGAAAGCACTGATGTTTGTATCACAGTTTTCTGTGGAATAAAAGGGGAATAAATGTTTGATGGCAATAACTTAGACAAGAACAATAAAGAGGCTGAGACATGTCGGAGAGGAGTATTATGGTATCTAAAATGAAAATTGCCTTCAAATGAAATTGCCTTCAAAAATCCTGTGTTTCTGACCAAAACTTAAAACAAGACAACTTAAAATGGCCATCTTGGTTTTGGCCATGTAGGGTTAGTAGCTGTTACAGTGCTGAGTTTGGATTTAGGATGAGAATAACATTTATAACACATTGATGTTTAGTTGTTGCTGAGCAGTGCTCACACCATACAAGGACTTTTTTTCTCCACCCCATCAGCAAGGAGTCTGGGAGTACACAAGAAGCTGGGAGAGGTCAGAGCCAGGACAGCTGACCCCAGCTGACCACAGGGATATTCTATACCATGGCTCAGCATATAAATTTGGGGAATAGCTGGTTTGGGACTGCTGCTCAGAAACAGACTGGGCAGCATTCTGTCTTTGGCAAGCAAATGTTTTTCGTTTGCATCTCTTGTTTTTTGGGGGGGTTATTTCTCCATTTTTGTTATTTTCCTTTTCATTCCAATTTATTATTCTGATTTTAGTTATTAAATTTTTATTTCCTCAACCCACACTTTTCTGACTTTTTTACCTTTCCAATTCTCTCATCCCACTGGGACAGGAGGACTGAGGAAGCAGCTGTGTGGTTCTTAGTTGCTGGCTGGAATTAAACCACAACAATGACTCAACAAAAGTTTTCAGCTTAAATTTAATCACACAATTTATTGGGGGGGGAAGCTAATTTCAACGGGATTTATGTATCAAAGATGATAATAAAAGGAGTTTAGCTTTATTTTACTGCTGCTCCAGATGGTACTCTGAAGGGACTGAGAAGCATGGGAGAAACCATTCTCTGTCTATGAAGGGTTTCAATTTGGAAAGTTCTGTATTCCAGGCAGTTGCCAACTATTTCTTACAAGGTTCCATGGCTTGTAACTCTGGACTCCTCAGAGACAACAGTACGAAGAACAAAGGAAAACTAATTTGGTGATTTTGCTGTTTGCATCACTAGCAGACAGCTAAGCATTTGCTTAATTCACAGAAAATTGCACAAGAGATTTTGGAGGACTGGCAGGTTTAGAGACATGAATTTTCTATAGATGTCTTAGGCTATCTCTTCACTGAAAGATAACTTACCTTTCAGTGAAGATTTATATATAATAGTGATATTTATAATACCTTTATAAGATTTTTATAATTTGTCTTGAAAGATAATTTATCAAAACAAGACACAAAAAACAGATATAGACTTTATTTGAACTGATTTATGAATGTGCTATTTTCTTTGACAAGAAATATAAGGAGAGGGACAGACTGAGTAGCAGTAGATCGCACTGTCATTTAGTAACCTGTGCTTTAAAAAAAAAAAAAACAAACCAAAAAAAGCAAAAAATACCTCTTCAATTTCCCAGATTGCAAGAGATAAACCTCATCTCAGAACTGACACCACTGTAGAGATTATGAAAAATAAACTGCACTATTTCAAAGTACATTTATTCAGAATCCAAGAAGCAGTATGGAGATAAACTAAGTATCTTGTTTTTATTAGTAGCAGGAAAGATGTCAACCCAACCACTACATCATAGATATGGATGTCAGTAATTCTCACTGAATTACTCAGTAGATTTTTTTATACAATTATGTCCTATGTGGCCTACAGTTTGAGGAGCCATATTTGTATAAAAAGCAATCCTTAGAATTACATATTATAAATACAGTACATTTACACCCCATCTGATTGTATCCACTTAACTATGACAGGTGAGTTAGGAGCCTAATTGCCATATGCCCCCTACACATTTAATGAGATAAAGCATTACCACTTTTCAAGCATTTCTTTCCAGGCAGCAATTGTCAAGAAACCAAAACAAGAAGAAAAAAACAGTGTGTAAATGGATTTTATAAAGTCTGAAGAATCTCAATCATTTAATAAGATGAGGCATCTGTAAGTGTATTAGTGTAATACCTAAGAGAGATAGCCCTTAGAATCTGGGTTAACAAAGTTTGATATATTTTAAAATGCTTTCTGGATTCTTTGAGCTAGAATCCTGAATTAAAGGACTTTTCCTGCTGTAAGGTATCAGGAATTTCTGGTTCACAAAACGTATCAATCTTTTAGTTTTCAAACTTACCAATACATATGAAGTATCCTTAACTGCCTCTTATTCAGCTTCATGCTACCTCAACAAAAGTAAAATTTTCTTATTCAGAGGAAATTCATAAAAAATGTGAAAAAGCAAACATTGATCAAGCATGTTGTGCTCTGAAATAATCTCCTAGATTAGAGTCACACCCTCTCATACCTCAGAAGAATAAGTTTGAAAAACACTGGAGGACAGTAGAAGATACTAAAGTCATGAGATTTCTTATCAGTCACATCTTAGCAGTCTGCAAGAGCAGGTGCTTCACAAAGAAAAAATTAATATGCTTTTTTATATAGTTTATGTTAGAGAGGAATACCATACCCTCCATAACTCCAACCACTGTGATTTGGAGAAGAAATACTTCCTAATCTCAATCAGGTGATCAGTTTAACCCTGAGCATATAGGTAGGCTAAATCCAGTTAACACCTGACATCCTAAAAAACTGCTCCATTTTTGCCTGCTTCTAATCTTACCATTTAAGAAAGGGCAGTCCCCTTCTCCTATAGTTTGCACCAAGAAGGAACATAAAAGTCCTGGGGAATGCAGAATAGAAGGGCTGGCCTGTGGACCAGTTGGAAACATTTCTTTTTAGGGACTGTATAAAGAAAGTGCACAAACAAGTTTCCAATTAAGCTTCCCTGGCAATGTCAGTAGGTATCCAAAGCTTTATATCCCAAACTTTATATTCTGACACATGATCTCTTCATCATGTCACACATATCCTTTATTAATTTATAAATTTCCATCTGGAAGTAGTTCAGGTCCCTGCCTCCGTGACCTTGTCTGTAAGCAGTTCCAGAGCTTTGCACAGATTGACAAGAACCTTCTTTTAAATTTCTCATTTATTCATAATTGTTTGTAAGTATCTGATCTTGAAATAGCGTTATCCTTTAACATAAAAGTCGCCTTCCCTCACATCTACCCCCACACATACTTATAAAGAAAACCATATGCCCTTTCAAGCTTTGTTTTGCCAGATAAGCTATTTTCATCTCAGCTGAGAAAACAGGTACTCCTTTCCCCTAAGCAGCCCACTCTGCACCTGCTGTGCCTCAATGTGGGTCATGAGAACTGTAAACAATGTTCTGAGAGTTGTCTCACCAATGCCTTATAAAGCAGAATTAACACTTTGTTAACAGTCTTCACTGAAGATTCTTCATCCAATATACCCTGAAACTGCTGCATGGCCACGACACAATGATGGCTCATGGTCACACCACAGCTGATTAATGCATTAAACCTCTTCCCCTCACTGTTGACACCAATTATCAAGACACCAGGTTATACTAAAAGAACATGGTATTAATTCCCAGACAACGCCTCCAGTTTCTGTACTATCAGATTTCCATTTATTCAGTCCATGAGGTAATTTAATTTTTCTGATACGCTAGTCATTCCAATTTTGTGTCATCTCTTAATGCCATACCCTCCTTCCCTCACCAAGTTAAAAAATACTACTTAAATCAGCGCCAAGATCAGTCCTAGCGGAATTCTACTAGCAAACTCCTTTCATTTTGATATTTTCATTTTTAACAGAACCCCATATTAATATAACCCTTTACTCAGTTTCTCTTTCACCTTCAGTGCTTGCATTAAAGCTCATCTTTTCCACCCTCAGTAACTTCCTGCAGCAAACAATATAATGCCTTATTTTGATCAAGGTAGATTAGGTCTACTGCATTACTCTTCTCTGGGACAATTATCTTATCAAATAAAGATATTAAATTAGTCTGATACAATCCTTCCTTGATAAAATCATGTTGTAGTTTTTCCCACTTTCCATTTACTTCTAGGTTCTTGATAATTTTTTTTCATTCAAAATCTGCTCTAAGACCTTGCTCAGTGCTGAGGTCAAACCATCACACCTGCATTTTATTTGACCACCTCTTTTCATTTTCATGAATATGAGCAATAGTATTAGTAGTCTTTAGTTGTATTGAGATAGCCCTGAATTGAACTGATACACGTAAAATCCCTACAAATGCATTCAGTGCCAATCAGCATTGCAGGATTCTCCCAGCGTCCTGAGATGGACATCGTTTAACCCTCTCCATTTTTGGCAGTAGATAGGCTCTGTTTAGCTGACAGCTCATTTGGGGAAAATTCCATTGTTCTGTGCCCCTTAAGCACCTTATTTTTACTCTTTTTTTTTTTAATTTTTTTTTTCCTTTGCAGCACTGGAAGATTTAACAGCATTCACAACCAACAACAATTGCTTTGAAGCTGGTATTTAAGATATGTTTATTTATTTTAGCAGTGGAAGAGCAGGGTTAAAAACACCATCAACACTAGCCTCGATATGATATATATTTTAAAAGAAAGAGGAATAAGCCAAAACATGCATGAAAACACATATGAAAACGCTGTGTGTTATTCACTTTTATAAACTGCTGTCTCAACTATAGATATTAATTTTGTATTCAAAGAACTGACTTAGCACAGATATTTTAAAATTCTGATTTATTTTTCAAAATGAGAAAAAAGTAATTATTTTAGAAGGAGTAACATTTTTGCCACTTATTCTAAATCACTTTCCTTCTGTTATCTTCTTTCTCAAAAGACAAGCTGTAAAAAGATGAACCCAGCAGAATTATTTATATACTTTTCACACAATCTGTGAATAGACATGTTTAATGCTTCTGGAAAGAAGTGACTCTAATACAATTTAAATTATTAATTTATGAATGTGGCACAATTGATAACACATGCTTACTGCAGCTGTGACTTTCTCCTCTACTTGAATGGAATGCTTTTATTATCCTGCCTCTCCTCTGAGTCCTGGCAGATGTATGCAGATGTGTGCCATGAAGCCTTTTAAAATTTCGGGATTAAAGGTAGCTAATCTCCAGAAGCATCAACGGGAGGGAATATGGAAGGGATAGAAACCTAACTCGAGGTTCTTTTTTATGCCATCTTTAAAAAAGATGAAATTACAGCATAACACTAGGATCAATAGGCAGTAAAGTTTATGTAGGGTTATTTATCATTGTTAAGTCTTTATTAAATATGTACCTCTGCCTGAAAGGGCTGTGCAGAAAGAAGAGGGCCCAGTTTTATAGAGATGTAAGATTGGATTTTACAAAGCAACTTGTAAAACCTGCAAGTAGAACATACCTTTTCCACAATATTCTCAAGGAAATAAATATTCTGAAAATTGTTCAGGATATTTTGAGGGAGTAGGGACAATAGCTTTTTTTATTTTTTTTTTCCTCCCAGAATAAATGATTAGAATTGAAACTTTCTTAGAAAACAGTTTGTCATTAAAAAATGCCATCTGGCCCTATTTTGATAAGAGGTTTTATGAGACCATGCAGTTTCAATGCAGCAAGCTTTCAGATGCAGGGTTTATGTTTTAGTCAAACTGAGACAGCCCTTCCTCAAACTTTCTTGGTCTGGGCATTTGCATGGAATGTGGAATAATTTCTGCTGCCTAGTTCAGCCCATGGGCATGAATCCAACACTTCTGAATGTCTAAGGAAGTTGTCATGTGTTAAAGAAGGAACACAGATGGAACCACAAAATTCATCTTATGAAAACTATTAGCAGAGAAGCCTAAAAGTGTAATGAACAACTCTTGGTTTCACATGAGAGTTATCCTCACTGTGCAAGAAACTCATTTGGCTTTAATGCATACAGTAGAAGGATAAAAATTACCTAACCTAGCACTAAATAACACTCGTGTTATGAATAAAGACAGTAAAGCCATTTCATTTCAGTCATCTGCACGTATTCTTCTTCTTACTAGTGCAGCATCAAGTACAAATAGAGCTTTAAGAACAAAATTTTTTTTAAAATCTGAAATATATTAGAAGAAATAATGACAGCTGCTCACCTGATAATTTAGCAGGATTATATGTGAACTTCTGAGAACTGACTGAAATGGAAAAAAGATTTCTTTGATTAACTAACTGTAAAATTGTTACTTTCTCCTTTGGTGTTTAGCTATATTTTACTATGAGTAAGGTAAAATTTATATGACAAAAAGGTAAGCTGGCATACTGCCATTATATGCTTATAGGAAACATACCATGATTAATCAATTAAAACAAAGTCTTTTCAACAGACTGTTGAATGCATTTCAATCCAAGATTACTTTCTTTCGTGAAGGTCCCAGTCCTCAAAGTGCTTCTTTAACAGCCCTTTTTTCAGAGGATTTAATGCTACCACCCATCTTCTTATAGGATGTTACAATATAATGGATAATTTATTTACATTTCTGCTAATAGCAAATGAAAAAAAGAATCTCTTTTACAAATGAAAGAATCAAACAATTACAACATAAAAAGTATTTATTCACTGTTTCTGTTGTAGCTTCCATTGGATGCCAACTTAGGGGCAACCAGTATTGATGTAAAGCAAACTACAATTTCCCATATAAATAATTAGGAAAATTTACTATGAAAATGCAAATCCAAGGCTGTGTTTTGTACTGTGATATGCACTCCAGATCTGCAAAATTTTTCTTCATTAGGCAAGTTACTACCCTTATGCCAAAATAAATAAGAGCTCTGATATACATTTCAAAATGAGAGGCTCATTTGTTGCTTGTCCAAATAGTACAGAATAGCAGAGTATACAAGTTTTAGGATAGACTCTCTGACCCAGTAAAAGAAACAACTGAAATGTATTTAAGACTCTAAACCACTGCAGAGGAACAAAGTGGATACCTGTGTACCAGCAGAGTTACCAATCAGCAAAGAAAGCAGGTGGTGTGTTCTCAGACCAAGGAAAATAGAAAACTTAGATTTAAACTCATAAAAGAATAATCTTTGCTTTAGTAAGCTAAAGGGATCCAGTGAAGCCTTTCCAGATGGAATTAAACAAAATCTTGGATATAAGACTCAAACAGAGATATCACAATGCAAATAGCAGGCTTTGTCCTTATAAAGAACATCTGTTGTGAAGTTGTTTACATTCCTACCAAAGTGGAAAAGGGTATCAATAATTCTCCGTTGCAGCCAGACATGTAGTGGGGGAGTACAAAGTTACTGCTTAATATTTTTTAATAAACACACAGAGCTTTTCACTAACTCACAGTTTTTTTCACCCGAAAAAACTAATACGGATTTGGAGCAAAGAGAAACATTCACATTTCTAATGATACTAATTTCCATATAATTTTCCAGGGATTTATTTCTCTATTTCCCATTATTTTATATTTTATTACAATAATTTTGTAGTCTATTTCCCTCCTGTTACAAGGAGGAAACAGGATGTCCATTGATGACTGCCTTGCTGAGCACTCTACTAGAAATGGAGAGCTTCCAGCCTATGGGTCAGCAGTTTGCTCTCATTCTTCCAGAGATTAAAACTAGACTGTTCTTAGCCTGAGTTATTCAGGAAATATGAGATAGGCCATAAATTATAGGTAATTACTGCTTTTTAATGTTTCCCTTCTCTGTTGTCCTGCTCTAGGTTTTCAGAAGTAGTTGAGGTAGTTAAGTGGCCAGCGAGAGCAGGAGAACCAGCACACAAAATATTCTCGATTTATATAGAAAACACTTTATTTGATGTCACCAAGTTACACTGCTTGCTAAATTTTCAAAATTTTAGCAAAGCTTTAAATACTAGAGTTAAAACCTTGCTGTTTAGAAGTGGGATTATAAAATTTGTTTTTAATAACTCTGATTTTTTAATGCTTATTTATGATAAATAATTACTGGGTTTCTCACTGTTTGTGGTTCTCTCCAGTGTAATTGCTGCTCAGCATTACATTCCAAGTGGTTAGAGCATTCTTATGTATATTTTTGTTTTTAACATATATGTAGGCTATTTCCTGTACAGGAAATAGCACTTCAGCACTAAATGCAAAATGGCAGCTGTGAATTTATGCCACAGAACAATTTGGTTTTATTCCTTCATGTAAGGTGGAAAAAAGTTAGTCCAAAACCAGTTGTCAAATACAAGGACCACCAAGATCAAAGGAAGACCAGAGAGATGTAGGTTGGTAAGAAGGTTTGCTATAAATAAAACTGTTCAAAAGTAAGCAGTGTAGTTTGTATATAGAAAAAATAATACTAACAGTGCTTAAGACCAAAAGACAAAATTTATTTGTAACTATAATCCTACAATTTCTAGTTCTTATTATGGTTTTCTTATGGTGAAGATCATATTGCATCATCTAACTTTTACCCTGCCACTCCTTTACTTTTGCCTCTATTTTTTGGCTTTTAGAAAAACAATTTATTAAACAATCTGAATGTATATGATTTAGAAACAAATTACAGTAATAATTTTTTTATAGTGTCTTGAAATTACAAGAAAAATCTTTCTTTTCTTCTTCCTATGCAAACTAGAGAAGAAACTTGTAGAAGAAACTTCACTATTAGCACAGCAGCCTGATTACAAAGGGCAATTAGTAATTTTGAAGAACACTAAAAAGACATGACCTGATTACAGCACAGTGATTAAGATACAGATATAGATTAAGATTACGATGCACTGATATGACCAGCAGAATAAAATTAAAGTCACCTTTCTAGCAGCTAGTGATCTACCAAAGATCTTAGGCTTTGCAGAAGTTGGAGTTGAGCGAAGGTAATGCACGTTGTGCTTTTACCCTGAAACATTCAGGATCTCATCCCTTTTCCATGGGAGCCAGCAACTGCACACCTTTGATCTGACAGACCTGATGTTGATTCTGAAACCACTGGTATATGTTTCACATGTGTGGTTAAATTTACATAATCCTGAGGTGTTATTATTGTGAGTAATTGACTATGTTAAAAGCAAGCACATGGCAAATAGCTGCAGGAGTCAAAAGCTGTGAAGCTTAATGTCAAATACTTGCCCCACTGAATTTTTTTCTGAAGAAAACTCTTAGAGAACTGTTTATCATGCTGAATGGTCATTCTCAGACAGTGAGAAGTGTAGTTGGAGTCAGACTCCTCTTTCTGGAGAGAACAGCTCCTTTGCCATAATTAGAGGCGCTGAAGCACCCTCCACAAAACACAGTCGCTCCTTTAATAAGTGACACTGAACTCTACCCCAGCCTACAGCAGCCTTCTCAGCTTCAAACACAAAAGCAGTCAAGTCTCAAAAACTTCAAAGAAATCTTTTCATTTTATTTTCTCCTTGATCCACTGATAGAGCAGTTCATTTTCTTGAATTTTGTAAAATGACTTTTTGACTCATCAGACCTGTGTAACAAATCACTGTCTCAATCACCAAATGTTCCCGTTTGACTCATCTGCTTTTCCTTTGGCCTTTGGGTAGGAAGCTTCACTTCTGAAACATTTTCTAAATTCACTTTTGTGAACTCTTCCCCCTCAGTAGCACTTTGTGCCATTTAAAAAAAATAATTGCATTTCCTGCAACATAATGTGCTAGTTTCAGGGTTTTAAATTTCATTAGAACCCACATTTTCTTTCTTAGAGCAATGTCTTTCCTTTAAAACCCATCACTTTCTAACACACTACCAGCTGTAACATGGTGCCTTTAAAACAGCAAATGCTGTAAGATTTTTCAAGAATTCTGTTTCATTCTGCTAAATTAGAACAGCTTTTTATAATCATACATTTGTACTCTCATGTATGTTGTTCTGGTTTTTGATGGTCAAAGACTTTCTAATTTCTGAACTTTGCTGCTGCAGTCTATGCTTAGACAGTATCTCCTCTGAGGAAAACTATAACAACACAGGGCTGTCAATAATCCTAATATTTTTCAGTGTTAAAAAGGCTGGAAACCTATAGAGTTTCATTCCTCTAGGCTTTTTCTGCCTCAAAGCAAATAGGCAAACTTCACATAGTTATTCTCCACAGAGAATGTAGTCAATCCTTCCCAAGATGTAAAAGCAAACCCTGTAATGTGAATTATATTTTCAACCAGGTGCTTACATTTCCAGGTGTACCATCCAGTAATGTACAAACCAGAACTTTGCAGGAACTCAGAGCATTGTAATTTTTACACACTTATGCCCCAGAAGAGCATAAAATGCGCTGTGTTGTGATCTTTGGGCTAACTGGAACACAAACACTGCCAATTTTATGCTCAGGGTGAGATGTAACCAAGCTGAGTCTGATCGCTGCAAGTTTCATAGAGTCAATTTTACCATGTTCTCCTGTGTGACAGCAGATTTTAGCCTATTTCCTTAACTTCTCAGGTTAAACATCAGTCTTTAAAAGATCAGTAAATCTGAGCAGATGAAAGAGTGGTGGTCGCTCCACAGAGAAAGGAAGCGGCAAAGAAAATCTATTTCTGAATGACTAAACCAGTATGGAGCATGTGGTCCTAGAGAATTAAAAAGTAAGAGCTGTGACTAAAACTCCCCAGATCCTGAGTCAGAACCAATTTGACAGGTATGCCCGAGTTTGATGTGATTCAGTGTCATTTTGCTTTTTCCTTACCAAATATCTTCTGTCTCCTGCTCCTCCTGTGCTGCTTCCTTGTGGCCATAGGCCCAGAAAAACCTCTTGTGAGAGTTTTTCCAGTACAGCTTTCTCAGGCTTAGCCAGGGTTTTTTCCCAAAGCTAGCTGCCTTCCTCTAATGTAAACATAAGAAAAGAATTAATAACAAGGATAAACACCTGTTGGATACGTACGAGAAGCATGGGAAAGAGGCATCACTTTCTCTGGACCAATCAACTGTATTTTGTCTTTGGAGTTGCAAGAGACTCTACTTAAGCAGTGTGTTTTAGAATAAACCCATCTCTTTCCTATCGAAAGATGACCATGTAGCTGTGTGTCTTATTTCTGCCGCTTCCAAAGGGTTAAACCCTTAACCCAGCAGCTACACTTCCCTGCTTGTGCGTTCCCTGTTTTCCATGTGGGCTCCCTTAGCCAGTCACCCACATCTCCTTGAAGTTTGCTTGAGGCTTGCTCTTGCCATCGTTTCTGCAGCCCTCACCTCCCTCTCTGTCCCCAGGCCTGTCCCAAGCCCGGGGAGGCCGAGGCCTGCGGGCAGAGCTGTGGGGACCCTCCGGGAGCCCTCAGAACAGCACGGCCCACAGAGCCCACGGGCTCCACCAGAACCAGGAATGAACCTGAACGCTTTGTTCCAGCAAATACAGTTCACGGAGAAGCAGGCGAGGGAGAAGAGGAACTTCATCCAACAAGGTCGGCCCCATGGGCGCCATCGTGAGGGGCCTCCCCATTCCCAGAGGAGAGTGTGTCCTGAGGGGGCTTGTGTCAGGGAGAGCTTGGCAGAGCCAGCATGGCTGGTTCTTGCCACCAGCACATTTCTATAAGGATGTAACACTTACAAACTGAGCACTCTTACAGGTGGTTGTTGTTGTCTTGCAGCTAAATGTGACATAAATAGAGGTTATGAAAAAATTAACCAAATAAGAGAAGACCTGAGCGCTGCAAAAATTAACTTAGAAACCAAGGTGAGCAGGCATAGTTATAGTGTATATAATAATGAAATACATTAGGTTTACAAATACACGACCTATTCTTTCTGGAATAGATCCATAAGCACTTTCAAGGAGTGTGCTTCACCCACACTGTGCCTTTGTGTATTAAAAATGTGTCTGTCACCATCCTTCCTCCCACAGATCTCACCCTTGGGGCTGGCCCTTGGCTGTGTTCAGGGCAGGCTGATTTTTGGGGCCAGGTGTGAGATACTCTGCTTCAACAGCCCTGTAACTTGTTACAGCACTTTCCTCCACTGTACAGAAGCCATCCCTTTGTAGCCCAATTCCACTTATTAATGGCCTTTCACAGAAAATATATGGAAATATTCCCTATGTTTATTTCACAGGATCTTGAATCATATAGTGAAGATCTTTCTGTGAGCTTACAGTTAAGGCTTACAAGCCCTAAGTGGTTTTCTAGGGAGGCTAAAGGCAAGAGGAAAGTTTCTGAATCTATTTAGTGATTTTTTTACTCTTTCCATTTAATCAAACTGCAGATGTATTTTCAGATTAAGCCACCAGTTTTTCAGAGTTTTTCACCAATAACACCTGCGGTTGCAAATTATTTAAAAATCCATTTGGTTGTGTCTGAAAATTAAGTCTAAATACCCTCCCCTGTGCTCTCAAGTATCTGTGCTGACAGAATGTGTGTTCACAACAGGAAAGCATGGGGAGCCTCCTTTGAAGTCAGAACTGTTGGATCCTGTCATTTAAATAAACAACTTCAAGAACCTTTGGGAGATTGCCTCTTCTAGTTGTGAAAATAAGTGTTTGGGGGATGACTTTCATCCTTCCTAAAACAGTCTCTTCTGCCTTTTGTAAAGATATATAATAGATAGATATATGATAGATAGAATAAATAACAACACTGCTGAGAAGGGATCAGAATAGAACTTATTTACAAATATTTACTGGTTGCAAATTGAGAGTATAATCATGTAGGCAGTTATTCAGATGCTCACATTTATGCATGCCACAATCTCAGAGCCCAAAAGTGCTTTAGAATAGTAATTTATTTATCCAACACAGATTATATCTGGATGTTGCTTGTTAGGTGAAGCCCTCAGTAATCTTACTCATAAGTTTATTTACGAACATCACAATTTTATGTTTATACTACTAATTTGTTATTGATGCATTGTGATTTATAATCAAGGTTTATGTGGTAGGTACAGAAGGTCCCGAGAGTAGAGCCATTATTGTAAATGACTAATAGGAAGAGCTGAAGAACTATTCCTGATTAAATTTTATGTGCTTTACTGACCAGTATTAATAATATTCTCACTGATGTCCACAAAAATATATTTTACTTCTTGTCTAGTCTGACGTTGATTCATTTACAGATAGGAAATGATACAGAAAAGTAGTGGAATAGAAAAATTCATTTCTATTAGACTGTATTTAGGTTTAAAGATTATATAGTTATTAACATTATTTAAAGTAATTTATTTTTTACTACAGGAATTAGGTTTACATATGTCTGCAATAATTCATGTAATTCAATAATATTAAATAATGCTATTCAGCTAATGCTGTTCAATTTATCTCACACCAAATAACTGCAGTTCTTTATAAGCACACATATCCAACCACATGCATACACAGCAGCTGATGCCTGACCAAGATGATGAGACTGAGTTCAGATTTTTTTTGTTATCTATTTCTCAGACACTGCCTGTGGTCAATCAAAGAGTCCTAGGCAATGCAATTTTTCCCTCTCTTCTGTAAAACCAGGTAGCATGTAATTAGAACCCAAATTACAGCATTTTGCTTTTTGTAGCTCAATGACTTCTTTAAAAAAATTGGTTGCAAATACATAGATGAATTTGTCATCTTAGAGATGGAGAAACTACACAGAAGCTAGTTATGTATAGTATTACAAATACAGTGGTGTAAGACACCTACTCTCTTTGAATTAATATGTAAAAAATTCTGAGCCAAGCATGACTGCACACTTAGCATGCTCAACATACCAGGGATGAGAAAAAAAAAAATCTAGTCCTTTCCTTTCCAACTCTCACATTCTAGTCTTTGGGCATTTGATTCCACTAATCTATTTTGATCGGATGCACTTCATCTGTGCCCTCTCCACAATCATGTGCATTACGTAACTATAAAATATTTTCATTTTTACCACTGCAATACCACTCTTAATTGGTCTTTTCTGCTTCTACACACACAAATACTTGTGTATCAGCCTGAGTGTTCAATTTAATTCCTGATACTTACCGTGTGCCTTTATTCTCTGTGGGCAAATCTAACTTTGCCTATTCATTCCTCTGAGTCAAGAGAACATGACACTCCATTAAATGAATTATTCTCCTCCTTTAAAACTCTAGAACACTTGGTTGTTTCCTATTTGTTATTGTTATAGATTATCCCACCATACATCTGCACTTAGGTTAGATGATGATAGAGTAGATGTATGAAAAGTAGATGTATGAAATGCTAGAAAAATGAGAAGTCTTCAGCAGATTTTGAAAATGCAGTGCTTGAACAGCATACCCTCCTGTCAGATAAACTAATGGTTAAAATTAATAAAACTCTAAATAAACCTATGTGCAAAATCAAAGTTTAGGGCTTGGGGGGTTTATGTTCAAACTGTCAGTATCCACTGAGCTAATTCCCATTACTCTTCCTCAGCTAAAAATTCCAAAAATTGTGCTCAGGAAAGTATCCTGCTCCCCCCTGCATATTCCATAGTAGCATTGCAGAGTGGATGGCATGTACAGCCATTCAGCCAAAATCAGGATGCTGGACCCCTGTCCCCCTGACTTTATTCTGATATTATTGTCTCGTTTGCTTCGTGATGAGCTTTACACAATGAGATGCAGAATGGTGGATTATGTTGGCTAAAGGATCCCATGTGGTCAATATTTTTCCTGGAAAAAACTTCTCTTAAACCTAGCAGATTTTAAAATGCCATTTTAGATAGACAGAGAACCACTAAATGAGTCTTTCAAAGAAAGGAGATTTTTCAAAAACTTAACAGTATAGTGAAAGGTTATTGAGGGAAAAAAAGAGCTGTTATGCTTTTGTTAGTCCAGCAGCTCTGCCAGCTCTTTTTAAACTAGACCACGTTCCTTGTGTACAATTTCAGAGTATTTGAAACAATGAAACAATCTCACTTTGTAATTTTTTTTTCCTTTTGGAAGGTTCAGCATCTGTCTCTAAAGCAGTTCAATGTAGAAATTCTGAAGAAACGTGAAGACAGCTTAGAAAAACAAAAAGCTGAACTTTTTAATCAAAGAACCAGTCTTTTTAACATCATGGTATGTTTCCAGATGTGATATTTACACAGCCTGTTCCTATTGTACAAGAGCAATCAGCTTTAAATTTTGAAAATCTGGAAAAACTAATGTTTTAAATCAGAAATATATATATATTTTATATTTTAGTATATGTAACAATATAAACATAGGTAAATTCTCACATTTAATTTAAACCATGATCTTAGGGTAGTGTATGCTGCATTTTATCTCCAAAGCTGATTTTATGTTCTTGACTTCATTTTCTAATGTTTGTATGTTGTATGACTGAACTCCAATTCTAACAGATTATTTCCTTTGTAAAAGTAAGCTAGGGAAGCCTTGCCTTAAATTGGATTGCTTCATCCACAGTCAAAAATATTGAAAAGGATCAAAGGAAAACCCCAGGGAGGCCCACACCACACTTTAGCAAATGTGGACAGTTTAGCAATCCTGACATAGCACACAATCTCTTTGATGCAGACACACCTCACCACCTCTTCAAAGGTAGCTACTTACAAGAAGTTTTCCAGTTCTCTCTGATGCCAACCTGAATATTGCCTTCCTCTTACTTTGTTGAGGCTTCTTGGATCTGTACATATGAAGAAATGCCACAGAGAGTCTTTTCTGCTAATGTATTTGCCTTTTAAATCAGCAGAGCTAAATTTTAAACATTCAGTACAAATCACCAGCATTAAACCTAAATCTTTAGGCAGATATCTTTTTAACTAAGTTACATATCTGCATCACCCAAAGTATTCCCAGTGTATATGTGAAGTTTGATTTATAAGTTATATTTTCTTTTTTCCTGTATATAGAGGTAATTTCATTTTATTTAATTTAGCAATCAATTAAGATTTCTTAGAAGGAATTTAATATAACCTTACTCTTTTGAATATTTTTTTCTTCCAGAAAATTTACCTGTGATTTTCTATCAACAATAGCACCCTTGGTAGTTATAAAGAAAGTTAAACTATGCATTCAGCAGAGGGTTAAACAACACTTTCATTTAGTTCATAAAAAGCTTTAAAAAAAGAATTGCCATACTATTCTAGTGACTTTAAACAGAATTTTCTAATTTCAGTATGCGAGTTGAACTGAAAAATCTGCTGGTTCAAGTCTATAACAATGTAGTGATTTTTAAATGCTCAGTTATCATATCAACCCTTCATTTTTGCAGGAAAAAAGTTTAAAATAAGAAGGGTAATGATAGAGCTGTAGACTATTTGCATGTTCTTATAAGAAAAAAAATATTTTCTTTACTTTTACATTTATTTTTTGCTTATTTATTTACTTTCCTACTACAAATTTAAGGATGAAAAACAACTGTGTGTCTCTGTCTGCCTAGCTTAACAAAGACTTTCATTTTATTCACATGAACATTCAGCCTTCCCTTTCTTTTCTTCAGGCAGATGCAAAGAGAAAAATTACTGAAGAGGAAGATAATTTTACCAGAGAAGTAACAGAGTTTAACAATGAGTACGGTCTAACAAGCAACAGAGATCTTCTTATTAAAAAGAAAGTCAAGACTGAAATAAATTATTTAGAGAATGAGGCAGCTCAGTTGAAAAATGGTAAGTCTTATATTAAACCAGTTTATCTTGGATTAACACAAATCAATAAAACATAGATTTGCAAACCAATAATTTTAATTTCATTCCCCCACTGTCCAGAGCTTCTTTTTAGCACTGAACTGAAAGAGTGTTGTCTGATATACCAAGCGTAATTAAAGGCTCTTCTGTTCCCTATCCTCTTCAAGGAGAAATAACCAACCTGAAGAGGCAGCTCCCAATGTCTAATTCAGCCAGCACAGAGTTCAAGATCATACACAGCAACTGAATTAGATTTAGAATCACCTGTGGTTGAGCTCTGGACATTTCCTTAGCTTCAAAAGAATTGTATACAGAGATGTCCTGTAGGATTGGTCCTTCACTGCCACAGTGTAGCTTGATTTTCAGTTAAGGTACAGAGTATGTGATCTCTCAGAGCACGGGGTCACACTGCAGGGCAGTCCTTCCGCAAGGAAATCGGGGTCGTCATGGATCACAGGCTGAACATGAGTCAATGGCATCAGAACGCCAACACCACACTGAGACACAAACAGAATTCCGACCTCTAACACATGTAAATAATTCCTCACTATATTTGGGGCAGTTAAGCTCTGAGCTGGAGTGCTGTGCATTTCATTTTGATCTGAAACTTCAAAAAAAAAGCATTGACTGGCTGGAGAGAACGTACATAGGACCAGTGAGAGTGTTCAGAGTTCTGGAGCACATGAGAAGAAAATGAAAGAATTGTGACTATTTAAGCTATTAAGGAAAAGACTGATGAAAGACAGATATCAGTCTTCAAATTGTTTAAATATCCTGTAGAAAGGAAACCAACATATTCTCTATACCTATAGTGAACTGAATAAAAAGCAACAATTTTAAAGCCCAGTAAGGGAGAGTTTGTCTGACAGATTAGGAATCTTCCTAAGAACAGTGGAAAACTGGAGCTCTCTGCCTTAGAAGACTCCTTTACCATAGGAATTAGGAGTGTCCATTACCAAAGGTTTTCAAAAAAAGGTGAAACCAGCATTTTTCAGAAACAAGAGGTACAGCTGATCCTGCCTTCAGGAGAAGAACACAGAAGGTGACCCCTCAAAGTCCATTCCAGCCTCATGATCTGTCAAGTGACAGCACTTTCAATCCCCCATATCTGCTGTAAGGTTACTGAAAAAGAACTGTCCACTGGAGTTTGCACTAGGTAACACCCTTCTTATTTCCTGTGGTTACAGTACTAATCTACAACTGAAAAGTCTGTATTTGGTGTCATTTAAATTTTACCCATTCAGGCAGAGCTAGGCAGTTAAATGATCAGTAGTACCTGAAGGGTGACCAAAATTCTTCTCTAAGTTCAGTTGCCATCTCAGTTCCATCCTTTAATTGTGCCTTTCTTGAAGCACAACTTGTCTTTCTGTTTGCTATGCTCCTGGGCACACTGACAACTCTGAAGTGAAAAGTTTAAGCAATTCATAACAAGGAAATTATGTGAGGACTTCCAGTTGTTAGAAAAACAATCACAATTCATTCCAGATGCTGTCTAATAGTAAGGTTCAAGTATATATAACACCAAAAATACTAAGAAGAGGTCTTTTTTTTCAGTCCTGCTGAGAGGTGTCTGTTCTCCACCTATTCAACCAGTCATCTTCCTTTCTTTATAGCTGAATTGACTCTAAAGCAAAACATCCTTTTTATTCCCAGACAACAAAATATGTTGAACAGCTCAATAACATTAAAAAAATCATTTTGTTTCATAGCTATGAATACATTATATGACATATAATTTCCCCGAACTGTGTTATATATGAATTATTTTAGTTTATTTTGGTTTTATATTTAAGGTTCTTTTTACTAGCTGAAGATTGGTAGAAGTAGTTAAGAATATTTAAGATTGTATCATGAATGCTAAAACTGCAATGCATTTTAATTTAAATCATATTTTTTCTTAGAAATGGAGTCAATGGAATATAAAAATGTTCAGTTAAATGCACTGCAGCTGCAGAAGAATGAATTAAAGCAGAATTTATTTACTCTCCAAAGTGAGCTGAAAGGTGTGCCTGATAACTGTTTCTTGTGATAATTATTTCTGGCTTGACAAATGCTTTTGAAAAGTGTTTTCTGTCAATTTTCTTTTCTCAAGCAAAATGAATCATGGTAACAATATTTTAATTTATTTTTACAATATGTAATACATAATTTTTAAACATGATTGTAACAAATATTCTGGATTTCAATGTGATTTAATTGAAATGTCATTGATACTGAGGTCCAGAGTTCTGCTGAACCATGAGTTGTAAATATGAAAGAAAGTTTTGCTTTTGCTGGTAGCTCATATACTTAAATGCAGAATTTAATGTTTCAGAGAACTTAAAAACAACAAAAATATTTTTTAAAATCTTCTGTGTCAAAGATGATCACAACAATAGGGAATATTTTGAAATCTGAATTAAAATAATGTAAATGAGTGCTTTGGTATTTTTTTTTACCAATATCTAAGTAACGTGTCACACTAAGAGCTAAGAAAAGCAGTAAATATGGTCCTAAATTGTTTGGAAAGAGGAGCAAAATTTTCTAGATTGCAATATGTGATTACAATAATAATAAAATAATTCATTTTCTTTATTTAGATGACTTTCCCCTTCAGAGAGTTTCATGAAGAAATATTAGAAAATATAAATTTAGAATATGTAGAACATCTTTGAATATGGATCATTAATATATATTTATAGGGTAATTCTGATTTCATGTTTAGACCTTGAGAAAGCAATCAGGGAGGCTGAAACAATGACGAAAGCTTTAGAAGCAGAAAAAGTTCAAGTCACTGAAAAACCTCAGACTGATCCTGAATGCTTAAGGTAAAAGCCTCATGTTAATTAGCTCTTAATTTAATTTTAGGATTGTAACTGCAGTCTAGTCCTGGTAACAATTACTATTTTACCTTTCGTGTACAATCTTCCTCCTGAAATCAGAAGAACCATTCATTTTTTATTTGACAACCCTAAGTCCTGTTGTTGATTAGTGTTTCACCCTCATACATACTCCAATGACACCAAAACTGCAAGTGTTTGCAGGGATGTCAAACAGAGGGAGAACAAACTGCTGCTGCTTGGGTGGATGATCAGCTCTTGAGGTCTTGTGAAAATGGTGGTGGTGCACCAAGTACTGATGAACTACCCAGTGCTAAACTTGTTTAGTGTCCATTGCAATAGACTGGACTGACCACAGTAACCTCCTTGGGCACCTGGGGCCTCCATTGGAGGTTCAACACAGATTTATTTCCTCTGTGATCTCTGCTATGAGTTCTAGTTTGCCTTCTAACAAAGCTGATTTTGAACAAAATTTTGAAGACTTAACCAAGACAGAAGAGAAGACCTTGCACAGTCTCCCTTAACAGTGAAGATTTCTTCTCAGGAACGGAGTGGTAACAATTCATTTCTTGTCAGTTTGCTCAAGTGAAACATTAGGTTTTCACTTCACAGAAAATAATGTTGGGGTTTTTTAAATCTCAAAATGCTTAAAGCCACATATCACAGAACTGACCACCTTTTTCCTATTTTATGATGGTCCAGATAAAAGTGCCTGGGAATATTTAAAAATATTTAATAGACAATGCAAAGGAACTCCTCCTTATAAAGCTAGTCCAAAAGATTCTCTAACAGAAATTCAGGAAAACACAACTTATATTACCATCACAGGTTTTTTTCCTATCTATCCCTAAGCTTTTGACAAAAATAAATATAGTGGGGATTTTTTTAATCTGAAAACTTTCAGTGGAAAGTTACAACTTTGCAGAGAACCCTGAGCAATTTTCTGAAAGATGATTTGGTAATGACCCATTTTTTGCTGAATATTGGTTTTTGAAAGAAAATGATATATCAGCCCTATTACTAACTCTCTTCAACCTCTTGCATTGTGTTGAGACATGGCCAAAATCCCCTCAGCATAAAAATTAATTAGCTCACAATCCTGCATACAGTAGCAAAAAATTTGCATTCAACATATACATAGAAGACACAGTGTAAATAATAATAACAGTAACGATTCTCCAGGACAGCACGTTATAATTCACTTCTTTACATTATTCATTCAATTGTGATATATTTGGGCTGGTGATACATGAGGCTGTCAGCTTCCTTCCAACTAACATACTTCCCTTGGAATAGTTTACTACCATGATGCCACTGAATATCCAAATTTGTGTAATTAGTTTTCTGTAATAGGTTTCCTGTGTGGAAGGTACAGAAGTAGCCAACATTTTCATACTTTTAATTCCCAGCTCTGCCACTGAGATCCTAGGGATCAATCAAATCCCATGTGTGTCTGTCTTTCTATGCAGTGAAATTAACTCACAGCTCTGCAGATTGACACTTTGGTTTTCTTTGGGTGGAAAACTAGATAAAACATATTAAATTCTATTAACTGCTAAATCAGCAAGTGTCATTTACAACCAAAGCAAGAAGGATGATGAGATTTTCTTATTTCATGAAATGCCTCCTTTTATGGTCAAGATAAGCTAACATTATTTGATAATTTCATGTAGTGCGAAATATAAAGTGCTCCTATGCTATTCCCATTATCACAAAATGCAAGCCTTCTTGAAGTCTAGTAATATATCGAACACATTTTCTTAAAATTGAAACTTTTCTTTCATTTCAGATACTGGAAAATATTTAGAACAGATTTGCCTAAATCATATTTTTATCTTGCACTTGCTTTTGATCAGAAAAGCTCAGTGCTTCATAGAGAGAGATAGCCCTGAAAAAGTTAACTCAGATGCCAGAAGCAACAGAGCTGTGCTGCTGTATTTCCATGTCAGCACTTACAGATTCTGCTTTTCAGTGGAGCCAAGCAGGCAATCCTCATTTCTCTACCTCTCAATGTCACTGCTGTGCTCTTTAGAACATCCCAAACTTTATCAGACTCCTACAACTCTAGCAGTTGTTTGAGTCTTTTTTCAGTTTAACAAAGCCTACTTGTCACTTCTTGGTTTGGACTACTAAATAAGGAGAATAAAAGGGGATTTAAAGTATTACATACTGTAAATAGTGCAGCATATAAAAAATAGTCCCCTGGAAGGCATCTGATCACTCTCTGGTACCTCTGTATCATCAAAAGGATGGATCTGCATAGTGCTGCACAGTAAGAGAGCAAAAGGAAAAAAACAGAAGTTGAAACAAGAGGATTTAGAGTGAATTTAAGGAAGAAGTATTTTTATCGTGAGGAGGCACAGCTTGCTCAGAGAGGTTGCATAGTTTTCATCCTTGAAGGTTCTTCTCAAGATACACTCATATGTATATCTTAACAGGAGTCAATTTTGGTCATGTTAAAATCAATGTGATCCTTCCATGTCTAAGAAATAACCCTTTTTAGCTTAACAAGACCAGGTTTTTTATCCCCATACAGAGTTTGTTGCAAGAATAGAATTCTAGTTTTCACTGAAAGCTATTTTTATGGCACATAAAGATGATAATATTTTGACACACGTAATGTGGGTCAGAAATACTTTTTTTTTCTATGAAATAAGCACAAAATCTGATTTTATTTTTTATGGAGCTGGAAATCATACCACTCTTTAAGTGTTAAAAACACTTTTTTTTTTATGCTTCCTTAGAACAAACATGAGACAGTCAGCATCAATAACCTAATATATGTAGCTCCCAGATCACCCTGCAAGTCTGTTACTGTATCACATCCCTAGTCCCAGTTTAAAAATCAATATCAAAAGTAGCTGGCAAGGCAAGAATCTTCATTGCAATTAAGTATATATCTAAAAGTAAATTGCGCTTCAGCTGAAGAGCGTAGCCAGCTAATTCAAATTACAGCAATTCATCTTTGATCTGAGAAAAATGCCCCATACCACGTCTGCAGTTTCATAAAATTTCTCTCAAATCCATCAAAGACTTGCAAAGGATCGTGAGAAGCACACACCGGTAATTCCAGCAGCTGTTGGGGCTGCTGTTAGAGGCTGGTCCTGATACACACTGGACGTAGAAAGAAGCCAACCAGAATTGGGATGTTAAGCGCAGATGTAGTTAGCAGGCACCTTGAAAAATGCAAGTGTCATGACACGGGTGCATAATTCAGAGAAATTTGAGAAAAGAGGGCTTTTTGGTTTTTTCTTTTTTTTTTTTTTCCCCCAAAGAGAGCTGCAATTAAGATCAAAAGCCTTGTTTTAATCATCTGTTCTGCCAATGCCATCCTCAAACAAAAAACAGCAGGGAAGAACTTTGGCATCAGCTCTCTGGAGACCCATTTCCCAGGCAGGTACAAGTAACATCACTTAAGTGGAACAATGCAGGAGTCAAACAGAGACTAACTGATACCAGTAAATTCCTAGCTATGGCAGTTCACTGTTATATTCATTGTAATTACTGTATTAATTATTTATCCTCTTTCACATTTTAATTTTAAATTTTTGTGTTGCCTTAAGTAAAACAGCCTAGAAATAATTTTAGTTTAGGTTCATTTAGACTGAAACCAGAGCTACCTAAAATAGATATCTCTTAACCTATTTAAAAGGTAGAATAAGGATAAAGTGGTTCTTTGAAACCTAAATTTCTCTTTTACTTCAGAAAAGAAGTAGCAGAAAGGAAATGCATGAAATCTGCTTATTTTGTAAATAGTTCACATCTTTGTATATGGGTCTAATCCTAAAAATATAATATTCCTTCTTATTGTTCATAATCCAGAAAAAAAAGCCAACCAAAACCCACCCCCCCCCAAAAAAAAAAAGCCAAACCAAAAAACACCAAACTCCATTACCAAAATTAGGAAGAAAAAAAGCAACTTTTTCTTCCATACAAGCCATATAGGAAATATATTCCTTAGAGCTCAAAAAATTGTTCATGCAAACAACAGACTGCCTAAGCCCCATGCATGCTTCTGGTGGGTTAATTTTTTTTTTTTTTTTTTTTGCTATTTAATTTGATGTTAAATTTTATAATCAGAAAATATCAGTCTCTGGAGTAATATATGTGGTTCAAAATGACTTTTTCAATGGCAATCTCCTCATTGATTTTTTGAGCTTTTCTTTTTAATAGCAGTGCCTAGTGGAGCTATTACAGCTTGAATTATGTTAAAATAGCTTTCCATTATGAATTGCAGTATGGATTTACAAAAAGTAGATCAAATCTGACTAATGATGCCTTTCTTTGATAAGACAACAGATAGGTTAGACAAAGAAAATTCCAATGTAGTCCATCTAGACATTAATAAAGTATTTGATGTTATCCCACATGGAAAAATACTAGTTAACCTAGGGACGACATATTTTAAAAATTAAGAAAGAAATGAGTAACAATAGTCACAGGTCTGCAATTTAAAATTGAGGGACTCGAGGGTAACAGCCACAGTTGGTCTTGCTTAATGTTTTAATTAATGACTTTAGAATAGAAAGTGTTTTAAGACAAAATTATCTTAAACAATTAAACTCTACACCTTGCAAAAGAGTCACTAAAAAGAGGAGCAATATAATTGTATACAGTGTAAGTTTATCTACATGTACACAATTAGGGACTTCAATAACAGGTACTTGGAAGCAGAGAAGTCTGAGCATACTAGGTGCACAAAATACAACTATAAACATCAAAAGAAAATATAGCTGTGGACAAGATAAAAGAAAGAGTTATTTCCATAAAAATACCAGGAGGGTGTAAGAATACTTTGTACAAATCTCTCATCTGCTTGTCAAGAAAGATTCATTCAGCCTGGAAGATGAGCAGAGCATGGAGAGCCCATAAAGCAGAATGAAACAAGGACAATTCTAAATCCTTTTTATCTCTGAGTATATTATATACATGAAGAAAGCAGTACATAATAGAGATACTAATTTCAGCAATAGAGTAGCCATATTAATATACCCAGATTAAGATCTAATTTTCTCTGTCCAGTAGAAAAATCAAGATAATTGAACTAGAAGAACCACTGACCCCATTTACTTTCCCTGCCTTTCAATAGGAATCTTATTGACCCCTAGAAACACATTTCATTTCACATCTCACATACATGCTTGTATATTTTTTCTTTCCTATGTAGCCCATTCTTACAGTTCCAATGAAAAATAGTCCACAAAAGCAAATCTTATCCTAGATGTGCAATTTAATTTAGTGTGCCTTAACCTTTCCATGTTTATTCACCTATTATTACATATTCCTTAAATATGTCTTGTGATGTTTTATGTATTTGGAAAATACCACCACACTTTGAGACCTCCAACGACTCTTATCAGTAGTTGCCTGACAGCATTCATAAAATACAAGCTTTAATCAATGATAACTATGTATTTTACACCTAACATTTTATCCAGGACAGCAAAAGCAGAAAATTTCTTATTTTACTTAAGGTAGATCAATTTCTTTTAATTTACATTTCATTTACAGTGTTACGTTGTCTAGTATCTTCTTTGTCTTAATGCTTCATCTTCTTGCTAGACTTTATTATTACTATTAGATTACTTGCTTAATTTTATTATCCTTCTGCTCCACTTTTATATTTAATTGTGTAACTCAAGTACTTGATTTTATATTTTGGGATACTAAATTCCATTTAGGACTGGTCTTCCCTCTTCCTCAATCAATTGATAATAGTCTGAAACTTATTGACTTCTTCAACTGTATCCATAGCATATTCTGTTTAGTAGTGTCAGCAAATTGTAAATACCAGCAAAATCTTGCTCTCACTGTAGAAACGTACACATTAATTTAACCCCAGGGTTGAACTGACAGAGAATTACCTCAATGTCTTACCTCTACTTGAGCTTGAGACAATAAACTAAAGTCTTCAGTACTTTTCTTCAGTCCCAATAAAGTCTTAAAACATTGATAAATGTATCTCCTGATGTTCATGATGAAATCCCAGAAAATCAAGATATGTACTCTCAAGTTATATATAACTTCTTAAGGATTTTATTTTCTACCGTGAATTCTATGCCCTGTATATCAGTGTCAAGGAATTCTGTTTTATAATACACCACAATGCTTTCACTCAAATTTATAATTAAAACATAAAATGGTGGTCATAAACAAGGCAAAGACAAAAAGGAGAATACAGGAAAAAAAATTATACTTGTGTCAGCAGAAGTTAACTAAGAGACAGTCTGCTCCTCCTGCAATTCCAACAACAATTAGGTAGGGTCTTTCAGCCCCACTAGGGAAAAAAATACTAAAATCACATATTAACCCTACCTTCTACAGAAATTATTTCTCCTTTAGGACCTCTTTACCTAAAATTATTCTTGGAATGCAAGTTTTGGATACTAAAGTCTTGATGCAGTAATTTGAATCTATGGATGATTTGCAGAGAGACCTGCTTGACAATAACATTCTTTTCTTCATAGTTCAATTTATAATACCAGCATGTATTGATTTCAAATTATTTTTCCTCTTTGCCATGTGCATATAGAGCTGAAATTCAAGAAGAATGTGTATCAACCACAAATGCCAATGACATTTAATAGCTGGGCTCATTTCAGAGCTGCAAAATCGATCATCTTCAGTGATCTCCTCCTTCTTCATCCCTGTCACTTCTAGCATTCAAGATTAATTGAAAATGGGCCACTGATAGCAAAGTTCGGTCTAGGACAAGATAGCATCCAAAAAATGCTGATGCTGTTGTCCCACCCACTTGATTTAAGACTTGGTTTAGCTATTGCAAATATGGCATTTCAGCTCCAGCTGTTCATTAGAGCCTGTGATACTGTAACTTGCCAAGACACTGTTAGTCCAGTGCAATGACTTATTTTAAAGCTATATTTTATTGCCAGCAATGAGAACAAAATGCTAAAAATAAAACAAAACCAAAGGACGTGGAGAGCCTTGTGAGGTAATATGATTTTACAGATTATTTTTCCTAAGAGATCTGCCTTTTTTCATAGTCATAAAAACGGTATAATTGTCAAATTAATCCTTGTTCTAGCAAAAGTTACATCTTTTTCCATTTTCAAAGGTGGCAGAAAACCTGCCTTCCATCTAGACAGTATAGCTTCATGAATAATTGGTTTGCACATTCAATCTGATAGTGGAAAGATGAATATGAATATCCTGCTTATCTTAAATGTAAAATGAAAAAACGAAATCTGCTTTCAGGTTAAACATTTTTTTTTAATAGTTCCATTGTCTCACATTCCTTCTGGTAAAACTTCATCATTTATTCAGTAACTCAGGCGTCTCCAATGCATTAATTTTGTAGACTGTAACCTAACAGACAGCTCTTGTTTTGTGAGTATAATATTCCTGGCACATACTGTAATTATCTAGCTTCTAAATAAGAAAGAAGGAAGACCTGAAAGCAGAATCAATTGATTAATGTAAGAATTAAACACCCCATTTGAATGAATGTCTTGTATCACCACTATCTGATGCTATGTAAGGATTGTGCTGTCACTACATTTAAAAGTTTTATAAAATACTTGAAATAAAATTTTAAAATCCATACACAAAATTTTAGTTTCAAAAGCACATCATCAACAGAAATTAATTTGCAATCCAAGACACAGATAAGCAACTCCTACTGCCTATCTTCTGCTTGTTCTATCCCTAATGTGGACCTAGCATGGACTGGTATCATTCTTAGCTAACAAGTAGCAAACAGGCTGTGCATCAGTTTTACAGTGTGAAATACAATGGGAGAGCATTTTCTGAGACCAACAGACTCTGTCTTTTCCTAAAGTAAATTTAACGAAGTAGTGCTTTTGTTTGTCTCAAGCAAATTAGGGTTCTAATATCACGCTAGCAGAGAACACAGAAAAAAAATGCAGAGACAAGGCAATGAAGTTAAGCAGATTTAATCAAGATCACAGGCTGATCTTAGACCTTGAAGTGAACTTCTCTCAATGAAATGGACTGAAAAGTAACCATGTACTAAAGTGCAGTGAAAATTTCATTTCTTATAGCGTAGTTCAAAATTCCCTTTTTGATTCTTTGTAAGCATTATGAGAGATATTCCTGAAAGAAGGGACATTTACTCCTTTATAATGCAAGCACACAGAGCTCATGTTTTTTCCATATTGATGGTAAGATATTTGCATTTTCCACAGGAACAACAAAATTAACTCCAGTCTTAGTCTTATTCTAAAGCTGCACAGTGACTAAGCTATTCTCTATTTAAAGATATACCTTTTAATAAAGGCATTTTCTGTGTAGAAAACCAACTGTCTTTGCGCTAGGACAGCTAAAGAGGTACATCATCTCTATGATAAGGTCAAATAATTTATTGTCTATTATAGTATATAAAAGAAAAAGTAGTTGCTATCTTCTGAGAAGAGAAACAAAAGCTGAGTCTGTGGAGGGGTATGGAGCAATGCTGGCACAGGGACAGGCAGAGGACCCTTCTAATCCAACATTCTGTCTCCAGCAGAGGCTACAAGAAGATACCCAGGAAAGATAAGAACAGTAAAATATGGTACTCCCTAAGTATCACCATTCCAATTCACAGGTTTAAATAAGGAAAAGTATGACTAATGAGGCCATATATCTTTCACTGTTTATGGAAACAACACAGTTCAGAAATTTGTCTAACTAGCAAATTCAAATCCTGATCAGGAAAATAGATCAATGAGATTTTTCTCACACAAGTCAAATTGAGAATTGGGACCAAAGCTGAAAAAACAGTAACTCAGCAACAGTTCTCTGACCTGAACATTTATTTGCTTTTGGACACAGACTTAAGAAAGAATTGGAAAAATGCAAAGATGATAATTGGGAAAGCCTCTGTGAGACTCTTCAAACAGAAATTGAAATTCTGCAAATGGTATGCCATTTTCATTCTCTATTTTAAGCGTGTGATAATTTTAGTTTTAAGGTGTCCTTTAGTATGATTAGTAGTGGTTTTAGATAAGCAGTTTTTTATACTAGGCACATGCTTAAACATGTTCTTGTTGCAGACACACTCCAATATTCACGTGTTTCAGCTTATTTCCAGATGTCCAGGAATATAATTTCTACAGAAAAGGAAAGTACAACAAAGAATTTAAAGATATGCTTTTAGCACAAGAAAGATGTACTGGGGGGACTTACATAAACATTAGTTTATTGAAAGCTGCAAAAGATTATGCATTTAGGAGCTAAATTAACCTTTACCTCCAGCTGCCAGTTAAATGGAAGACGGGAGCATGGAGAAAGAAGATGATAATAACATCCTTTCATCTAGTATTTTATTTTGTCCACTCACAAATTCCTTACGAAAACTTACTAAAACATATTTTTCTCCAAATATCAATCCTAACTTCAAATTTCTTTGTCACAATACAGTCTGTGTCACAATACAAAGAGAAAAAATATTTTGAAGTCCCTTTTGGGAAACAAACAGGTTTTAAAGCTTCATTTTAGAGCCTCTGATTGAGCTGTATGAAGCACACAGCTGCCACTACCATCAAGCAGAATGACAGTCCTGAGAAATTTGCATTACTCACTCTTATAATCAGTTTCAAGTTTCTGGTGAAGTAAATGTGACTTACTTGTACTTCATTATTTTTTTCATTAATTTTTTTCAGAAAGAAAAATAAAACAGCTCAATGTTTAAAAATGTCTCTGTAAAAAAATACTATACTCTTAATATTTAATTTTCTACAATTCCATTCTTTCTTTTTTCCAGAATTTATCACAAAAGAAGTCTTCAGGGAAGTGAATAATATGTGGCATATAATCTGGAGCGTCATAGAAGCAAGTCTGAGAATTTTTAAATTTTTTTACTCACGTTCTATCAGATTTGCTTTTATTTTCTGTTTGATTAATTCACAGTTAATAAACAGTTTGTATGTGGCTTTACTTTTCACTAAAATAAAATTTGATTAATTTAGAAGTGAGGGGAGGTTTGTGTTTTATCTTTACATTCAAGAACTGTCCCTCTCTCTGTAGGTTCTTCTTTGTGGTCCATGGGTCACAGTACCTGGTAAACTACATATAAGGCTCAGTTCTTACATTACTAGCTCTATTCTTTATGTACTATTTTTCAAATGAATGGTCTCCTATTTTTAAAGGTAGTGACATGGTCTTATTTGAGAGGAAGACTGCTATTACCATCAATAACTCTTAACAGGAACTGTGACTACTTCATTTATTCCTCAACAATACAATTCTGTAATGAACTCCCTGAAATAGCTCAGATCCAGCAGCACAGCTTGACAGTCCAGAAAAGCCTGCAAATCTACTGAGCTCTAGGTGTCTCCAGTAGTGGCAAGCCAGTCTCTTACTTAGCACTTGCCTTCTGATAACACAAAAAAATCTTTTCCCCCTCTCCCACAAACCACAAAATACTGGGTGCTATCTTCTGCACTCAAGAGCAAAGATCAAACCTTATGCTAAATGAAAAGTCTACAGTTCTAGAGTATTGGTGCAGAATTTTGGTTGAATCAGAATCTCTATTCACTCCAGCATGTAGGATGTGCAACTGTAACAGCAATTCCCAGCCCTGCAGTGGGAACTGACTTTCTTACTCAGGTGCTTACAGTAAAACCATGGAAGAGCATTCTCTCTGCTCAGCCTCAGTCCACTCCGTGGCCATGGTCTCATCACATCCTGCTGCATGTGCAAATATTTTTCAACCATTCCCACCTGGAGGTGGGATGGATAATTGCTCTTCCCTAGTTTTACTTCACCCTCAGCCCTCCAAGCTACAGTGAATGCTGGTCACACACAAAACTGCAAAAGATGTTTTATTAAGAAGGGAAGAATAAATCACTTTTGGAAGCTGACCAAATTCTGCCTTAGATGGAGAAAGTTTTTCCTCTTGGGACACAGCTGCAGTTTGAAGTTTGGCAAGGTTTGATCTGCAGCACTGGTATCAAAGAGTCTTCTGATCCACTGGGTTAGCTAGCATAATTCCAAGTGGTTGAAATTATCATTCTTAATAGCCAGTGCTATTGGAGCTGACATCCTTATAAGACTTTTTTTGGTCTCTTCCCTAAGAGAGATCCTCTAAGGATTGCTTGATTTTAAACAACTTAGTCCCACAGACTTCTATAGGATCATCTGACTTAAAGTTAGGCAACTGCTGCTTGTGGGTTTTGATCAAATCCAAAATAATACAGCTACATATCAAAACAGCTACAGGCAGCTAAAGCAGTGCTATTTCTGAGTTTAACTGATGAAACATAAATCTGGGATTTGCTAGAATGGCTGAGTTTATCTTGATCATTTTATTCGTTTAAGAGAACTTGCTTGTTAGGAACCTAACTTCTTGTTAGGTTTAGTGTATTTGGCAGTCAACCAGGAAAACTTTATTTTTAAGCTTTATAGTTGCTTTTATTTACAAGAATCCTTGAATTTACTTTTAAATGGTCTCATATTTATACAGCTTTTTGGTCCATATAGATTAAAGATAGGACATAAACCAAAACTCAGTGTCTTACCTCAAATATGTATCTGAAATTTTGGTCTAAGTGGAATGAGCAATAGCATCCAATAACTACCAATTAATACTATTGATTAATGGCCCTGTATCACCTGAAAAAAATATGTCTGTGGAAAAAAAGATATGGTAAGCTCTTTCCAGAGATTTCAGATTCCAGCAAACCAGTTGAAAGTTCAGTTTTGTCTGTGTCCATCCTTTTATACTGGGTATGTGTGCATGAAAGTCTGTGAAAGTCTGCCTTCTTGATTACTGTGGTAGAATTACTATTGTAGTAGCAGAATATAGCAACATTTGTAATAACCCAAATGGCTAAAGCTTTCAGAATCAATATAAGAAAAAAACCCAAGAATAAAGATCACCAAAAAAAAAAAATAAAAAATAAAAAAAAAAGAAAGTAAAACAGAAATCAATACAAATCCTATTGGGCTAAATAAATCCCTCAACAGCTCTGGAAAAACGTATGCCAGACTAAGCCAGTCGTTGCAGGGTGAATGTAAGACATACTAATTTTTCCAAGTATAAAAATAGATTTGTCACCACTGTCTTAGGAGTAATGTAATTTTGGACAAATACTGTACTTCTGCTTTTAAGACTCAAACTAAAAATTAAGCAAAAATTTGTGTTCTGTGTATTTTTAAGTTCTCAAACTGAGTATGAGAAATCTTTCAAATAATGAATGCAAAAGAACCAAATCTTTTGTTATGCTTAATAAAATTAAAAAAAAAAAAAAGAATTGCCAGGTTGCCATGAAAACACACAGACTTATGAATAAGTGAATTCTTTCAGAGATGACATAATAAAAATATCTTTTTAAGTGCAGGTTGCATATTATATGGATGTAGTTGTCTCTTTTTATGACCAAAAAGAAGATTAATTACAGACAAAGAAATACTTGAAAAAGTTAGGGAGAAAGAGGAAGATAGTACAAGCTAAATATTATTATTCTAGAGGGGGGAAAAAAAGGCTTTGGGAAAACTAGCTAAGCTCCTATGTTGGACCTGGGAACAGTTGTTTCTTAGGATCAACAGATAAAAAAATCTCTCATTTGTGCAGAGAGACAGAGAAATACTTTAGACTACTATACTTACCTGTTAAGAGCCCTGACAAGCATTAAATCCCACCTCCTTCACAAAAGGGATGTAAAGTGCAGTTTCACTGCTCCTGTGACCATGTATCTGAGACAGAGCCTGATTTTATCACCAAATCACAGCTCCCAGCCATGCTTTGTGAAAGGCCCTTCCCAGCCTAATACAAACAGGTTACTGCAAAAGAAAATCCAGGATCCATTTGAATACACAGAAAAAGATAATAATCAGGCCAGGCCATGACATGACATGGCTTGGGAAAAATCATTGGACTTTCCAAAAGAGTTTTCCAGCCAGGATGAGTAAGGCCTGAGTACAGGGCCCTAAAGAGGCATCTGTTGAACCCTGAATCCACAAGATCACAGCCTGAAGACTGTGGAAGTACAGCAAGGACAAGTCAGGAGCCAAAGAAACTGAGATACACAATGACAAAGTCATGGTCAGAGGCCACACTGAGGAGCAGCAGACCCAAGAACCTGCACTCCCAACAAGCCAGGACACAGAACACAAAGCATATGGCTTACTGTGTAAAAACTGTCCCCGTGACCTAATGTTCTCTGTCCAGAGCTGTAGCTATTCTTGAAGCAAGGAACAGCTACAAGGGGGGGGAACCATTCAAATAACAGGAATTAAAATACAATTATTTTGTATCTTATAAGAATGATTTAAGCTACCACATTTTCATGTTACTTTATTCGTTATTATGAATATTTCAAAGACTAACAAGAAAACCACTACAATACCTGACCACAGAATGAAATTACAGTTAGCTAATGCAGAGCCCACAAAAATTATCTCTAACTGGTTGACATTAATATGATTGAGCTGCTGATAGTGCCAATTTAATGTCATAATATGAAGAACAGCAAGAAAAAATGCATTTTAAAAAAAGTATCTGTAACTGAATGACAGGAGGGGTTAATGAGAAAAATTTCCTTTGTATGGCACAGGGAAAATACATTGACTGAGGTCCCATATCCTTGTTCAGCTGACCCAGCTTATGGGGTCCTCAGTCACAGAAGGAACTGACAGTCTTCAGCTACAGGGCTGGTTGTCTGCTTTGAGCTTGACAGTTTGACAAATCTAAAAAATTAGACACCAAGCTCTGTGTGGACTTGTTCAGGTGCTTTCTGCTCTGATATCATGGCATCCAGCCCGAGTGAATTTGGGTGGAACTGTGGGTATCTTGCTATATTGTCATGGTGGTCCATGTTTAACCTCATCCCAACTCAGCTCAGGTGTACAGCAAGTCAGCTGGCTTAGCACAAGTCATCTTCTGTTTGATAGTGGTTTGTAGCACAAGAAAGGATTTCACCACTGACTGAGCTGAAGAAAGAGATAGGGGGCTTATAAAATAACTCCAGGTGATTTCCATGAAAAAGATAACAGGCTTAGAAGCTATGCTACACACTCATTTTCAAGGATGACAATGCAATAAACAGATACTGGCTAAACAGGATCAGCAAAATAGTTCCAGTTCTCTGAAGTTAAATGTGACACTACAGTGTGGTAACTGGGTAATAGATCAGATCCAATGTCTAATGACCTACATCTTGCTTGTCAATAGAGTATTTAAGCAAGTAGTAGCTCTGCTTCTTTTATTGATTGGAGCTCATGTGTAGTGCTTACATATTGTAGTGATAACCCCACCTTCCAAATTCCCATCATTCTTATTTTTCTGCTTAGGATTTGTCAACCCCATATCCAAATGGCTTTTGCAATTTGCTTGTTCAGTTGGTGAATTTTTGGGGCTGAGTTTATCAGGTTTCTCTTTTAAAATATTCTACACCAGGCTGCTGTTAGTAGCCCCCTGTATAGCAAAGCATCTGTATTCTGGGCTGAAAAACAATTATATTTACTAATACCTTCTTTGGCAGAAGGATAGTTTTCACCTGGCTCACAAGTAAAGCTCCTAAAGCCCAAACTGTCAAAAACACTTATAGACTCTGAGTTCCAAGGAGGGGACATGCCAGCTCCCATTCTATGAAGGGCCAAACTCAAGGCACATCCAGACATTTACAGTCACCTCGAGCCACCTTGCTGATATAGGGTTTGAATGCATTTTCAGCACGACACTGCCATCAGCAGAAGGTTTGTATTTCTTTTAATTTTTTACTAAAATTTTATCAGAGAGGATAATACTCTATCACTTTGAGTTTTAAAACACCAGATGTGTTACACTATACTATATACCCTCTAAATTTCTTAACTATACATTAATTCCCTTATATTATCAGTTTCACCATTCCTGTGGTCATTCCCACAAGCTGGTCACCCTGAATACCTGAGGATCTTAAAAATTTCTGGGAAAATGTGAAATGGGAGCTGATTCCTTTCTTCTCACTTAATGCCTTGAGTATTTAAAGGAAACATCTATTTGTTTGGAAGAAACAGCTTCTAAGTGATCAATTTTACCTGTAAATAATTGATTATCTAGCTGAAATCCCAGAAAAGAGTCTTTATAAATACACAGCATATTTCTTGCATCTTACTGGAACAGTAATTCCTGCTATTGTGTGTTAATAGAATTTGAGGCAGTTTTGATGCCATGTCCTAGTGAGAGAGAAACCTATAGCCTCTATTTCACTTTCAAATAGAGAATTGCTGTTATTAATTGAACTAAATTTACTCTAGCAGGAAGACAACAATGCCTAGCCAAAAATCCATGTTCTAAGGACGATTTAATACAATTTGGTACAAATTAAGTTCCCTTAAACAAAGCCTCCAAACATCTAAGTGCATAAAGATAATGCAGATAATCATAATATAAACAGTGAACAGTGTATTATGTACAGTAAAGAGAAAGAAAACTCCTCTTGCATAATATCAGAATTTTATGTCTCTCAGATTCTTCATGCTGTGGTTCATAAATTCCTTTTAGCCTTGATTAAAATATTTGGATAATGAGGCTATTGGTCAAAGTGAGAAGAATTGTAAAGGGATGTTTCAGTGCCATCTAGTGGGTTTATCATGTTAATAATAAAAGTTCTGTCTTGTATGACAATTTTTATTTTATAAACATAACCAGAAAACAATTTTTGCTACTGCTCTATGCTTCCTTTTTCTTCAGTTTTGTACATAATGATATTGGGCACATTACCATTAAAATATTTGTGTTTATTGCTTTAAAAAAATAAATACCATGCAGAGTGAGAGTATACTGAGCTATATTGTGTACAGGGAGGAAGCATCATACTCTGGATCCAATACCAGTAATCAACCTAGTGAGGCAACCCTCCATTCTTTGGAAAGAAACAGCTTCAGCTTGAAGATGCCAGGAGTGGGGATGTATCAGACCTGTTCTACTAACTGGCATCTTGATATTCATTTAACTGACTATCAAGATGCCAGTTAGTAGAATTTGAATGTGTTTGCTGTATATTCTCACCCTTGTTTTTCCTTATATTTTCTTCCTTGGGGTAAAAAAGCCTTTTAATATATTTTCCATGTGTTAGTACTTCTGTACTACAATCAAGACTTACCTCTCAGTCTTTTTTGATATGCTTAACAAATTGCGTTCATTCTGTCCTTCACAGTAAGGCTTTTTTCCCCCCCAGCATTCAGATAATCTTTGTTGTTTTCTTTTTACACCTTCTCCATTTCTTTCACTGTCAGAAACACTTGACACCTGACTTGTAAGCAATATTCTAGTACTGGCTTCGTCAGTGCTTATATAAACAAAAAATCACCTCCCTACTCCTACACACTGCCTTCCCGAATAGACTTAAAAATTCACATTAATCCTGTTTGCCTCACACATCACATTAGAAGTGTGTTTGCTCAATTGTTCAAGATGATTTATAAGCACTTTTCAAAGTTGCTGTTTTCAAGGATACCATCGTCCCCTCCTTAGTTATAAATTTGATTTTTTTTTTCAGACATACAATTCAGTATGTGAATATATTAAAACAAAGCTAATTGCATGGGTTCATTCTGTTTAACCAAACTATCCATGTTACTCTGTTCAACTTCAGCATATCTGTCATGCTGTCAACCTCTGCGTCATCCGCATATTTTATCTGTGCTGATTTCATATCTAAATCAGGTTATGCATAAAACTAGCATCACTTTCCTTTGAGCACTCATCTTTGGGAGACAGCTTTAAACAGCCTCACTGGAGGATTATTTCTCACTGGCATTATTTTTCTAACACATCAGTTTCAGACCATAGGTGCTACAGAGGCAAATATTTCAAATGCACAGTAGCATATCGTGCTTGCTGAATGTCCTCTAGCAGTTAAAGCATATGGTATTAGCACAGTATGATTACATCTGTAATCTCTCAAAGACCTAAACCAAGCCTATTAATTGTATTCCTATAGTTTAAATCTTTGTCACCAAAATCCCCTGCCCTTCTTCGCTATTTTAGCTGGATCATATCCATAGGTTAGCTACAAGTCCTTTTTAAATGCTCATAAGTTATTCACAGCTTTCATGCCTCTGCAGTTTCCTCGGCACTCCAAAATTCATCTCAAAATCTGTTGGTGTACATGAAATGCCTCAGCCAAACGTGCTTTCTTTATGGACTTTCAGGTGTGAATAATCCAGATCTGATAATTTAAAAGAAAACATCCCAAGCAGATGCTAAAATTTCCTCCTTACATATTAATAAATTCAGTGGAATTTATGCATTAGCACATTTTGTTCCAAGCACAAGAAGGGAAAAATATACTGAATATATGCTCTTTGCCCTATTGGCATCCTTCTAAACAGCTGTAATACAAACCTCTCTGAGGAGTCCAATTGAAATGTGTATTTGGGAGCAAGGTCCAACATCTCAAAGAAAATTCACCTGGAGCTCTATGGCCATCAGTCACAAACTTTTAATTCTTTAAAGCTCCTAGGGTTAATCCATAGGCACATCTATGGAAGCATGCTAGAGAAAGCAAAATCAGAGCTACCACATCATAGAAAGAGCCACTTTATGGTATGGTGAGCAAACTGTGACACCACAGCTGATGTTTCTCTTAGAAGCATTCACTCTGTCAGAAAAAGGTAGATACAGCTTCTAGTGATATACTTGCAATACTACTGCTTGTAATTATTAAATAAACTGATTTACATTCTGTTCATATTTGAGCCCCTTTCAGTCTTGCTAAAACCCAAGGAATCAAGCACCAGTTCATCCCTTTAAGCCTGTAGCTGAAGTTTTGAGCACTTAGCTTTACATGTAGGCAAGATCCTTTTGCCCAAATCACAGTGGAATTCCAAAGTAGTGAATTTTCTCAGCTATTTATGTGCTTATAGGGAGATTGATCCTTCTGGTCTCTATAAATCTGACTTTCAAGTGAAAAGGACACAAAAAATAGGAGGTCTGAAAAAAAAATAACTTGCTTATTGAATTAAAGTGTATGTAGTTGCTCCCTCAGTTTAGTCAGTCCATAGCCAGAACTACTATGAATAGATTTTTTTCTTTATATTAAATAAGTATAGATTCTATATTTTTGATCAAGTACAAATACAGCTAGTATTAGAGAAACCATTTTTCAGAAAGATCTGCTCAACAGTATATTAATTCTCTATATATTTTTCCTATTGGGAGAGCATTAAAGTAAGGCTGGGGAATTAAACATAAATATCAACTTGTATAGCTTTTTTAAAAAGAAAATTATAATATCCAATTGTGACTGTAAAATAATCCATTGAGACAAGTGAGGATTCCAATATAAAGAAAACTCAAACACCAAAGTTCCTTGTAAAGGGACAATGGGTTTGTGTGCTCTTTTTATATTATTATAGGTATTATTACATAGGCATAACAAGGAGCAACATTACATTTTGCCCTTAAGAATTTTATTTAAATAATTCCTATATAATTTGAGACTGTGTATTGGAAATATATGTTTTAAAAAGGTATTTTTCCATGAAAGAAGTAGAATCGCATCAAAGTAATAGCTACATACTAGGAATTAACAACATTAGCTGGATAATCCATATTGTTCTTTGTTAAAACAGAATGCCAATTCTTGTGAACTTAGAGATTTACTGGGGCTTTACATACCACAGCACATGAGATCAAGACTATCTACCCTCCTTTTCCAAATCACACTTCAAATATTAACAAGATGTTTGTACAAAGCAACCACTGTTCATTCATATAAACCCACAGCTGCATAATTCAGCAGGGGTGTAGGCGTGTACTATTGTGCTACAGAACTATTGCTATCTTAAAATTGCTATATACATGAGAGAAAATAGGCAGATAAAGCATGGAAGTCAGGGCGCTATTTACAGAGGACTTGCAGGAAGAAAACCCATCGTGTTGTGTGTCTGTTTCTGTCATTAATATAGAGTTAATGTTACAGTCAATAAATACCTCCGACAGAGTAATTATTCAGAGGAGCTTTTAAATAAGAAAGACAGCAGACAGAATAATGCTGTTGCATTGAAACAGGAATTGCACTAGGTGGTAGTGTGAACTTGCTCCTCATGAGAAAGTGGTCGAGGATTAATAGTAATGGTTGTGATGCTCCTTAAAAAAAAATCTCCTGTTTTCTGCAACCAGACATACTTTACCTTGGAGGTGTTACTAAGATGAATAGGGTAGCAAATACTAAGAAAGGGAAATATTTTTCATAATGAACTTTCAGAAAAACCCCACAACTTCACCTTGTCTCGTATTCATGCCTGCACCTCTATGACCAAACACATATCATATATCTTATTGCTTCCTTAATACTTAAAAGTACACAAAAAGGAGACCAAAACAACAGGTTCTATTATTTTTGCAAATCCCTAATCATTTTTTCAGTCCTTCAGAAAGACTTCTTCAAACTGAATTTTCTTATTTTGATCACTTGTTCTAGGGATTTCTTTTTCCCTGTTTGTTTGCCTTATTTACCTGTGTCCTCAGCACCATCATTCAGCTGCTCATGTTAGCAGGTTTTTCCAACTTGTCTGCTAGAGAGCATCACCAAGTACAGAAGAACACACTAGATTTTGAAAATCTACATGATCACCAAAATGGCTCAAATTTTACCTCTGTGATGGTGGCTCATATCTAGGATCCCCTTACAGTATTTCCCTTGGAGGCTCAGAGACTTTACAGCCAAAATACTCCATTAAAGCTTACTGCAAGCATTCTTATTTATTTATGGCACCTAGAAGTGAGCAGGTGCCTCACGGCACAAACAAATTACAAAGCATCACAGAACAGCTAAGAATCCCATTTCAGCCCCAGCAGGAAGAGCAAGAGGCTGATGAAGGCAGGACCAAGGATCACCTGCAGTGAGGCTGCAGCTGCCCTGGGAAGAGCTGAGGGCATTGTTGTGATACTCAACGCAGGAACCTGAGCTCAGGAATGTTTTGCAGGTGATGTGTAGGAAGGAGAGAGGAGATGAGAGCAGCTGGGCTCAAGCTCTAGGAGTAGGAGTGGCTGAGGAGGAGGATGTACATCCACCACAGCAGAGGGGAACAAAAAAAAGCAAGGCTGGCATTACTGGCTCAGCAGGGATTGGGGCAGTGCAAAGAGCACAACAAAGTTGTGAAACTAAATAAAGAGTTCTGTTAATTCACTTCCCTGAGGCAACCAGCCATTAAAAAATAAAAAAAAGCATCAATAAAAACCCAAACCACTTCACTGTCACTGAAGGATATTTAGGAGTATCAGCTGTTATTCATCTCTCTGTAACATTCAGAAATCTGACTTGTAACTCTGACTGCTGGCTCTAACTATGCCATGACCCGTGAAAACACTCATTTAATCAGTGTATATTCCTTCTATTTTATAACACAAAATAGCAAAAATAAAGAAATAATAATAATAAAGTGTAGTGTCTATAATCGTTCTCAAGTCTCCAGAGAAACTACCTCAACTACTAGACTACTTTAAAAAGTAACAAATTTAAATTGCTCTTAAATCCTTTTAGTACAGCTGTCTCCAACTGTATCTTCAATGCAATTATTTGAACTAAATGGTCAATTATGCTTCTCAGAAGATAGTCAAGCAAATATGATATAGGACATCAGACATATTCAAATATCTTATTACTCCGTGTCTGGTTTATTCCTGTAGAATTGAATGTACATAAAGAGAACTTTTTACACCCTTTGAGGATTCAAATAACATAAATTGTAACTCTCTACCTGACAGAAGATGCTGGTGTATGCCAACTGTGTGGATACACTTATGATCTCAAATGCACTGATACACCCTTATATCCTAAACTCTAACAACAACATGCAGCTGACACTGTAGATATATGGTTGCATGCAAATACTGCCATCCACTCTCCAAAACTCCCAGATTTTATTTTATTTCATTCATGGTGTTCAGCAGAATGTGAAATCCACTGAGCAGCACCAAGATGTTTTCAAGCAGTATCTGATTCACTACTGGAAAAGTTGTTTCTCACTGTGATTTCTGCAAGGAAATAAGTTATCGTGTTTTTATTCACTCATGGAGAGCAGGAAGATGCAGCTCATCTAATATAAGAAAATTCAACCAGCTCTAATGTTTCATATATAGAACACAAGTATAAAGTAGAATAAATTTCACAGAAGGAATGTTATGGAGAAGTAAATATGAAAGGACAAAAGTATCAGAATAGTTGTCATTTCTGCTTCCTTTACATCCTTCTAAGGGATGCTGCAGCATGGTTTTACCTAAAGAATCCCATGAACTCCTGACAGCTCTGGGGCAATGACTGCTGTCAGCTGTCTCAGACTTTGCTTGGTTCATCACTGTCTCTGCCTCTGCTTCCTCCAGCTCTCCTGCTCATTTGAGTTGCCTGATCAGGATCAGGGTTTTCCCCTTTTGTCTCTGTGTACCTCTGGCCTCTGGGTATTGCTGTGATGCAACTGGCAGTAAGGATGATGGAAATTACTCTGAAGTGGGGCTAAAAGGTCCATGCAAAACTGCCCTTAATTTCATGACCCTCTCTGTTAACTTCTGAGCTTTTTTCTTCTGCATAAAATATCTACAGATGGTTGTTGATCCTGTCCTGAGTAGTAAAATGCTTGCACTGTTCAGGTGTTTCTGCAACTGTAATTATACTTATTAGCTTCCTAGGAAATTCCAAGCACATTTCGAGACCCAGATCATAAAGTTCAATTCACAAGAGTTTCTTTCTCTGATTAATACATGCCTGTTATAATCTTTTATAATTTCTGAACCATCATGGAGTGTTGCAGTACTTCAAGCCCTTAGATACTATTTTGATATTAATACCTGATAATACAAAAATACTTGGAATTCATTCTAAACAGATATTTTAAAGTCTTTTCCCTTTAAGCAAGTGGTGAATTGATCTGACAATGCCAGAGATAGTAAAATGATACTTCTGTGGCAGTCACAGCATCTCACAGACTGAGCCCCATGGAGACTCCAGAGGGAAGAATTGCTCACTTAGTTGTTCTTGCTCTAATTTAAGATTAGCTGCAAGTATCTTGACATGAGTCTTGTGCAGTGCCTGGCATTTTGGATTCCTGGTTCATGCAAGGCTTCCTAGGAACAGCAGTAATGCCAATTGGTTGTAAAAATAGAATATACCCTCTGTGCTACCATCTTACACACTTCATTTATCCTACCCTGAAACATCATCAGATGCCCTTTGATCTGAACACAAGAAATGAGACCAGGTTTGCCCTACACCAAAGCAAAAGTGTTTTCCAGTTATCTCTTGATCTACTGTACACCAGGAAATGCAACCAGAAAAGTGGTGTTCCTAGGAATTTACTTTCAATTCTACTCATAAAATGCCTGCATATATCAGTCTAATGGGATTAACTAATGAGACAAGCTGATAATTAATGCGTTGTTCAGAGGCTATGCTATTTTAAGGCAGTAATGAACAGCCCAGCAATGCAATGCAGGCTGGGTTTTTTAGTTTAGGTTGAAGGGTTGGGGAGGGGTGGTGCCCCACACAGCTCCCTGTCCCAGCTGACTGCAGTGTGAAGGGGGGTGGTGCAGGTTGGGTCTCACCCCTTGTACAATGAGAGCATTGTCAGGGCACAGACCCCAGCATGAGAATCAGAAGATGTTTCTTCCTGGGGCTGATGGAGTAGATGAATCACCAGACATAATTAGGGACCAGTGTGTCTCTGCAAATCTACTGAAAATAGGGATAGACAGAGATTCTGGCATTTACACATCCACCTGGCTGATTGTGGAAGGACACTTCAACTATTCAGGAAGCACTCTAATAAAATGATACCCTGATTCTTCTTACAAAGTAATCATTTTCTGAGATATGTCATCATTCCTTATCAATTCTCTAGATGTATGTATTGCAGTTTGAGACATTTATGGCACAGTTACAAATATTCCTGGCAGAGAAAGGCAGAACTCAGGGCTTGTTCCCTCTCCCAGCTCAGTAACTGAGATGGCCACTCCCCTGCTGTTCACTGTCCCGAAGTTGTTCATTGCTGAACTTTTCCTTTATGAATAGGGTAGGGGGAATGAATCATTAATGAAAGAAATAAGTTTATCTTATAATGGGATAACAAACATGCCACTTTTTATATCCCATTTGATGGATGGTATCCCATCCCAGACTTTTGAGTCTTTGTGAATGACAGTCTTGCAAGTGCTCCTTGCAGATGGGGAGGGCTGTAATTGCTTCTGTAGGAGACTCAGAGTTCCCTGTAATCAGCATTTACACAATGGAGAGGAGGATTGTGCAAATCTTGAAAACACATACCTAACTCACTCTCTGTCTATGGATTCTGTGCTTGTCTGAAGACAAGTCTCTCTTCTATCACTTGAATGACTTAATTTCAATGGCATTAAAAAGTATGCCCAGTAAATATCTTACTTGTGTATCACACAAAGTGCAGCAAGCAAGTTAAAAGGCACCCATGTACACAGTGCATAAGAAGTAATAATTTAGATTATTAAATTTCTACTGTCTGAAGAGTATTGCTGCAGGATAAGAGAAAAGTTTCAATATGAAGAAAAGCAGAGAAAATTTCTAAAGGCAAAACCAAGGAATCCTGAAGTGACATTCTTACTGTATTTAAGACTTTATGCCAGTGAATGAACTTCCAGTTATTTTATATTAAAAATACTATAAAGGCCTTTATCTTCCATATTGCCTTAACTCTGTGCTATAAATTGCACATTAAATAAAGAAAAATATTAGCTTACGCCATCTGGTAAATTTTCTATTTTAAAGAAAATAGAGAATTATTACTTTAAGAAGAGGCATCAGGTACACGAAGAACAATCCCTTTGATGTGTGTTTTCAAGGCTGGCAGGAAGTTTTTCAGAGCAAAAAAAGAGCTGGTTTTCTCAGAACTCATGAAACTGTCAGCAATGAGAATGGCCTTTGATTTCTTGTCCAAATGCTGCATCTTCATGGGGCAGGCTCTGATATCAGGCTCAGATCTGGAGGCAGTGGAGCACACTGTCTGCAGACCCCTTACTTTTTATTACCTCTGATGCAGGCTCTGACTGCTTGTCATATAACCAGTAGCCCCTAGGATTTTTGGCAAGGATTCTGGCTCTCAAAGCCTGGCTAACAGCATGTTCTCATCCCAAATCAGTGTTCAAGGCTCCCTTGCCATTTGACAGCCCAGGTGTCATTTGACTCTCACTTCTCGTAACTATCAATAATTCTAGCTTTGATCATTAGTTGTTTTTCACTACTCTTAACAAAATTTAACTGTAGTCTAGCTGGTACTAACAGAAATCACATGGTAGTTGCTGAAAACACTTACATAGATTGTACATAACTAGTGTTGTAAATTCCCAGAATAATCAGTACTTCCTGTCTTGCACATACCAGCGTTGCTCAAATCACTTCATAGTTAGCAACTCCATAGCATTTCACATAGTTGTTACAATGCACTTTAGGAGGGTGATGAAATAGCCACTTCTTTTCATAAGATGTAAATGTTGAATAATCCCAAAACAGGCACAGCTCCTTGAAAACCCAAGGTCTGCATGCTGCAATCACCTGCAAGTGATGTGTTCACAAACCACCCAACTGGTTTTCAGATGCAGGAAGTCCACACAGACACCAGCCCTAAAGCTTTTCACCCTCCAGTTGGTCACCCATTTGGTGCCTGTCCATTACAGATCACTGAAATATCACTGAGATCTGACAGCTTTTTCAGACATTTGCATGTACATAGATTCAGCTATATGCACCTTGAAACAGCTACATAACCTTAAAATCAATACTGCAGCCTTGTACCCTTGCTTGTTGAAAACAATGACAATCACTTCAGCTCACTTAAGAAGAGGCTGGGTTGGACTCACATTGTGAAATACTCCAGTTAAACTTATTAAATCTAATCGGTGTGGTAATGTTGAGTGCTGTGCTGGTTGCAACATCCCCCTCCCACATTCCTTAGGCTTAAATGACTTCATGCTTTGTAGCCCTGCCTCATAACTCTCATTTAGGGAAGCCCTTTCATAAGCTTTCCCATTTCCTCATGATTTTTTTCTTCATTTTTTTAAAAGCTATGTTTCTTAGCTTCAAAGCCAAAAGGCTTAAAATCAAAATGATGATGCTCAATTTTTCTGAAGTAATTTTGAATCTGATACTGATTTAAGTGGCCTGCAAAATAAGTGGATGTCATCCTGTAGCTTTTTCATTACTTTATTTACAGAAAGATGCTATAAACTTTTCATCAGTCTACCCTGTACTAGCTGGCCTCTCTCAAAGGAGTTTTGCAAGCCCTTCCAAAAATAGCAGAGGGCGAGGGTAGTGCTTCATTAAAACCAACCTACTGGATTTAATTCCAGTAGTGGCCAACAAACTCATAAAATTCTGCTAGTATTCTCAAAGTGTACTAAGAACCCAAGTTGACTGAAGAAACAAGAGTACTCAAAAGCAGAGTAAAGAAGCCCTCCTGTTCACAGTCAGCCTTGTTGCTCTCAGAAAATATAATAAAAGAATATTCTCTGTGCCAGCCATCCTTTTGTTCAGGGAGTGGCAAAGCCAGTGGGAGGCTCCAAGCAGACTTTGGAAACCATCCATGTGGTGCTTCTCCTTCTGTCAGCATTTCCAGGAGTTCCTCTGAGGAAGAAATCTCTAAATCACAGCTCCAGACTGAAACCTCCTTGCCAGGCATGACACGACTGTTATGGATAATAAAGAGATTCAGCCGAATTGAATATAATCAAAAATAAGCGATAATTTATACGGTCCACGACAGCCACAATCGCAAAGGACAACACCGAGCCCGGGATCGGCGCCGGGTGAACTCGCTGTGATCCGAACTCTATCGCTCCGGATCCCCCAATGTTCACAAAACTGCTCTGGTCTGTTCAGTTTATATACAGGTTTTTTTAGCCTGGAGCAGAGGTCTTTGTCTCCTTTTGTTGTTCCACATATTCATGTGGCTTTCTTTCTCTGCGTTGGGCTTGGACAAAACCATATTCTGAGGTGATGAATTTTGATGAAGGCAGGTCTGGGTTTAAGGGAAGCTGGTATTGAGATGCATTTTCCCCCGATGGCTCTGGTTATCTTAATTGTGGGTGTTTGTCGGGTACTCATAGTTCTGGACGGTTTGGCCACGTCTATTCACTTGTTAATTTGGGCTGTCCTGCTTCTCTTGGCTGTTACAATGCTGTGGTGAAGCAATCTGTATCTTTTTTGTCTGTGGTTCTCTTTTTAGTTGTTGAGTTTTATTATTTTATTCATACAAACGTTGCTTAATTTACATTGATTTACAACTTTACACGAATTATGTTATATCATGTATTACACGACTGAGGCACAAACACAAACCTGTGGTCACAAGTGGAGAGGATACCACAAAACAACACAAATTTCTGTGAAAGCATTACAGGTGTTGCTACACCACAAGTAGTTAAGAACATATTTACAGTCACACAGACATAACAGTGCCCTGATGGAAACTTCCTGTGTTAGACTGAAGTTAGAGGGAATGTGATGGAACAGAACCAGCATCTGCAAAATTAAACAATTAAACCCACAAACACCAGGGCCCATATCACATCAAAGGTGTGTTATGGAACCATCTGGGATTTTTGTTATGTGTTTCCATTTAATAGTGACTAACGGCTTGTATAAATTAGTATAATTTCTTATATTCATCTTTTGCACTGTAATTTACTAATTTACATCCCAAAAAATTAGATCAATGCACTTAGTGCACATAGGCCTTAAAATACTTTGCTGCGGGAGATTTAAAATTTTCTGTTTATATCATATTCCTTAGGTCCATATTTTGTACTTTTTAATTCAATATTGTCCTCAGAATATGCACTGAGCACCAGAGTGTTTTATCACAGAAATTCACCAGCTAATTCACCTGGAATTCTCTTTGATGAAAACTAAGGCATAACTGCAGGAATAAATATATTTTCTTTATTAAGATACAAACTTCATATCTTTCCCTATGTAAACAGAAAGACTTGGGCTTACATGAAAGTTACAAGTAAGTCATGCAACAACTGTTAGTTTAGATGGTATTAAAATACAAAGTAAACGGAAATTAACATTTGGTACTCTTTCTTTAGCTAAGAAGTATTTTATTCTATGAGTCATCTCATTGGGATTGGTATCAATGAAAGTATTAGAAGCTGGATCTTAATAAAGGCACAGAAAATATAAAGAATAACAATCCCTTCATATCTTTTTCAGCAGCCAAGCAGATTGGAATGAATAGAAAAAATACTTTTTGAAATTTAAGATTTTTTTTTAAATTCATATCTGTTATAATGATATGCTGGAAAAGGTGACCTTTACATTACTGTTACTATCTATAATATTCACACATTATTCATACACCCAAAACTGAATTATACACCCTGAAATGTGCATAGATAGGCAGGTCCCTGCCCAGAAAATTTCTCAGGATCAAGACTTGACAGTGGTACAATTACAAGTAAGAGGGAGAAAAAAAAGGGGGAAAAAAAAAAAAGGCAAGCCCTGAACAATAACTTGCCTGAATTATCCCTATTAGGTCATTTTTTAATTGTAGGGTCTTATATGCACTGTACCTTATCCTATAAGATGATTACAGGCATTGCAAAAGAAAAGAGATTTTAGGAGAGAATACACAAAGCTGTGTTTTAGCTGCAGAAAGAACCTTCCACATTTGGCCACTTCATGCCTCACAAAAACACATTTATTGATAAAACTTCAAGACAGAATGAATTTTCCTTTCTGGTTTTGGTAATGGAGAGCAAAATAATAAATGTCCACCTTGTCCAGCCTGATGGAATAAGGAATCATTTTCCCATGTTGGCGTATAGGAGAAAAACAGAAGTCAGCCAAGAACAGAGATGAAGGTATGAATGTCATCTATAAAAAGAAGAGGATCATGGAGAAGACAAACACGAAATTCCTTGTTCATTTCCTTCCACCCTAGTAATAGGGGACATAAAATGAAGCTGGCACTGCACACCAGAAGAGAAAGGAAAGGAGGTGATTCTCCCCACAGCTGAACATTACAAAGTGTTGGTACAGGGGTGTGCCAGAGCTGTGCAGGAGTTCAGGGACAGCTTGGACAAGCTCATGGATGAGAAATTCTCAGGCACTTCTAAGGGATGGAGAGTCAGCATTTTGTGGCTCACTGCTTCCTACCCAGGTCCCAGATAATACTGCAGCAGTTAACCCCATTAAAGTGCAAAGATTTCTAGAAGCCAACACAGAAGCGCTGACGTCTGACAATGCTGCTGAGCTATGAGCTTTCCTGGTATTAGCAAACTAGCATAGAAAAACCATTTCATGCCTGTCAGCTGGAGTAAATCCTCTGACAAATTTGAGGATATTCCAAATATGAGGATACCTTGCTCTCCCAGTAACCTTGTCTTAAACACTGGAGGAGAGCTGTGATGTCTCACTGGCTGCTGAAAGGCAGCAAGAACAACACTAAATAATCACTTCATGTGTTCTGAGAAAAGCCTGGGTAAATTAAACTTCATTTGATGCTCAATATTGGCTGGAATTGTTCTGTAAAAATTGCATAGCACACATTTACACCAAGGATGTGAGACAGCAATATCCTCATCTTAGGTAAAATCAAAAACTGTTTGATATTTTGTTGTTTTAATTTTAACTTGGCAAAGTCACTGAATCCTGTAAGTGATCTGAAATCTGCACCACCAGATTGCAGTTGAATCCATATTGCAGCAGAGGGTTCAAGTATGGTTTGGGACTATAATGCCAGGTTTGAGAAAGGCTTCTTAATGTATTGAGTTATTCACATTTCCCTGAGAAGATAGGCACCAAAATACACTGCATAAGTTAAATGTATGAATTCAAATTATTCAAGAATAATTTATTGAATCAACTAGATTCATTTAAAAGTTTGAACAACCTGTTTGTGCAGTAAATGAAGAAGAAATGGTGAGGATAGAATGAAATGAGGGTTTGGTCCAATATTATAGATAATAGAATAAAATCAGAAGGCAAGATTAGATACTAATTTTCTGTGGGGCCCTTAAATTCTAATGAATCAGCCTTTCTTTGTCTATGAATTCTTAATGATGTGAAAAAAACAGCATTAAGTACTTTCAAACGTGATGCTTTATCAGAGATCTGAGTATACCACACATCACAGTTCTGAGTTCTGTTAACCATCACTGAACCCAGTTTTGTCTGGGATGACCTAGGAAAACTTGGAAGCAGATTTTTTTGTGTGTGCATCTTTTTAACATTTCTTCATTTTGGTTTACTTCAATTCTGTGAGTAGTAACTGGTTAACTGATCAATTTGCAACCCAAATACAGACTTTAATTATGCGAGCAGAGGATAACTCAATTTTAATGTGACTAATTCAACACTTTACTGGACTAACTTAGTGTTGAAGAGATGAATAGGGACGCCCTGAACTCCATATTAACCTTGATTCTTAATTTTCTATTAGGGACTCAGAGTTGGAAAATATATTTGCTTCCACAATATACAGCTGAAAAAATCAGCCTTTCAAGGCTAGCTTTATTTAAAAAAAAAAAAAAAAAAGAAGGAAAACCTTGAAAATGCTTTTGCACCTAGCATTTATAAGAATCACCTTAACCCAGTTCATATTCGTGTGTGCAAGATATGGAATAACTCATCAGTCAGTGGAAAGGATTAAACCAAAAGGGAGTCTCCCCTTCCTGTACACCCTTGTCTTAGGAGGTGTAAATAGTCACCCTTATATTAAAGGGTTTAACACTAAAATGTGGCAATGCAGGTTTCTAATTTGTGTCTACACAGAATTATAGAATCATTTAGGTTGAAGAAGCCCCACATGCACCTACAGGAACAAAGATTTCCAGGAAAGTCTGATCAGAAACTTGAACATAATACTATAACAACAATATAGTACTATGTGAAATGACATCATTATCAAAACACTAAAAAATAAAATTACTGCAATTAATACAATTTAATTATAAAGATTCATGGTGATTGAATGTGGTGACAATCTGCCCCAGGAACTATTCTCCTCTCTTTAAAAGCATTTCTGTCACCTTTTCAAAGAAAAGTCAGGTAATTAATCCAGTAGCAAAATTAGAGATAAGAGAGCTACAAGATGAAAAAATAACAAGTGACAAATGAAGCCATTTCATTTTTTAAATCATTTTCCATATTTCTTTTTGACTTTTCTCAAGTGACAGTTTGAACCTTGCAAACACATGCTAGCTCATCCCAAAACACCTTGTTTGTGTCTTCATGTTGCAACAGCAGACTTGGATATCAAACACAAATTTGAAAATTTTGCCTAAGACTGTAAGTTATTTAAGACAGGGATCAGTTCAAGGAAGGGTAGTTTTGCTACTAAAACCGTGGAGTGGAATGCCAAGGATGGGGGCTCTGCCACTGCCATCGGTGTGATGTTGAGTGACAATCTCAACTCAGCATCACACTGAGATGAGCACCACTGATCCTGAAAGGCCCTGTGTTTCTTCAGTGCTTGCATCACACTTCCCAGCAATTTTTACCTAAAAAAAACCAAAAAAAACCAATGGAGGACAACAACAGTCTGTTTGGAACTTTGCATCAAGTGGGTGGAGTCACGTAACAACTGGTTGGACCTGGTTGCTGTTATCTCGGATGAAGGTGACAGAAGAGATCTCCCTTGGCATTACCCAACACAGCCACAGCTGGGAATCCAAGCATTGTGGAGCAGCAGAGGGTGAGCATCCCTCTGCCACGTGCCCTTGGAGGGCAGGCACAGAGCTGTCCTGCTTCTCTCCAGGCTCCTCAAAGAGCTTCTGCAAGGTTTGCCACAAGCAACTGAGAGGTTGACCCTGAGAACTTGCTCTGAGCCTTGCCAAGGTAAAATGGGATGAACTGGAGCCAAGAACATATAAAGGAACTGAAATTAGGATCATGATGATGAGGGGTCGGGTATATGGTGAGTGGCTGGAGGAGAGGAGGTGGAAGCAGGATGTGCTAGAACCTGCACTTGGTTTCACAGGGATGAATTCTTTACTTCTAACAGTGCATTGTGGACTTCGGGGGACTGGGAAGACTGGTCAGGGAGGGGATGCAAGGCTCTGCCTGCGCAGCACTGGTTTGATCATCTGGGCATGACATTAGAGTTTTTAAGAATTATCTATTTTCCTTTCAAGATAAGTTGCTCGTGGTAGTAGCAAGACTGTACTTAAAAGACTTAGCCTGCTTCACCTTGGAGTAAATGATAGATTCCATTTACCCCATGTTTACCTATCAGCTGGTGATTAACTGGCCAGGCAGATGAGGGCTGATAAGCATGCATGGCTGATAGCAATGATCAAAATGAGTTTTCAAGACCATCTGTATGACTAATAAGCTTAACGACCTTAATAACAAATTAAGTTTGTTCTTGGGGTGTTTTTAAATGCAATCATTGATGGCAGTTCAGAGTAACTTTTCTACAAAATCCTACGACAAACTTCAGTTGGTAATATGTTGTTGCAAATCCTGTAAGAATTTAATTTGCATGCCCATAAACTGCAGCTCTACGGAGAAAAAAAGTTTCTGTTTGTCAAGGATAGGAAGATGATCTTTAAGGATTCCTAAAGGATAGCCTGATTATGCAAAATCTCCATGGCAAACAGAAATAATCCCAAAGTTATTTTCTTGAAACCTTACTATTTTTGAGGAAGAGTTGGGGTTTTTTTATCTAACTCAGTAAAATACTGAGGTACTGAGTTTCAAGGGGTTTTAATGAGTTAAGGGAACCCTTAGGTGAATTCCAGATTCTAATTTCAATTATGTTTGAATTGTGTTCTTATTCACTTCAGATGCTTGCATTATGGATCACTACTCTTTTTCTTCTCAATGCAGCCAGAGGTGAGACATATATAAAGAGTAAAAATGATGTGCAGGTTATCTATCAGAATATCTATATTCTAGAAAAAACCTGCTCAAAAATCCTTGGAATGGATTTAACACAATTCTTCATTAGGACCACTGAGTCATGTTATGTCTTTCCCACATTTAACTCATTGCTTTTTAATTCTGTAAAGGTTTTTGCAGCTAGCAAAGAGAATGGGAATCACAAAGATATTTTTATATGCAAATCGATACTGAAATTCTTCCAGAGCATTTTCCCCCTACTCACCCTCAACTCACTCATGGTAGCTGCAGCCCTGGTAATGAGAGCCTAGGCACCCAGTCTTCACAGTGCTATGCAGAGAACAAAAAAATAGTCTTGGTCCAAAATACCTCTTTAATGACAGGAAAGAATAGAATTTTTAATAGCAATAAAAATGGGATTTCACAACTGTTGTTCTACAACAGTGTGGAAGGATGACAATTAATGGCAACACCTGCATGTCATATTTGCACCATTACTGTATTAAAGGCACAATAGAAATTGTGAAACTGGTTCTTCAGACAGATCACACTTCCTGAGGCTGTGCTTTGCTCTGAGCATCCACTCAAATTCCATTTTATTGCTTCCATTAAAATCTTATGGTGTTAAAAATTAAAAAAAGGGAGATGTTTAATGTCTGTTGTGGAGCAACCAGAAGTATGTATTTTAATGTTTTGGTTTCTTTTTTGCTCCTTCATGAACTGTTGCACAAGAAATAACAATTTAGATAATCCCTGGAGTTTAGGGCTGATTTGAGGGACTACTCTGTGCTGACAGCAAGAGCTGGTTTCTTCCCCGGATCAAGACTTTATTGTCTTTTTCCAAGGGCTGTATTAACAATGTTTGACCAAACTCATCCTGAGTTCACCAGGCTGAGCTCCAGACTCTGTTTGCAGCAGGAAGCTCTCCTGAAGTTCAAGTTCTTGCTACAAGCACTTGAGCACAACTGAGCCCCTTAATGAAAAATGCCCAAAAGTGCCATCCTAACCCAAATCAGGCTTGTTTGGCTATCCTGGTGCAAACCCTCTCCCGCCAGCTTCGTGTACGGAACCTGTGACATTCTCAGAACACTAATGTCTTTTTCTTTGTACACCCCAGGAAGGGAAGTTTGCTACAAAAGGCTTGGATGCTTTTCAGACAGCCCCCCATGGGCTGGGATCCCTGGGAGACAACTGGCAGGCTTGCCCAGCTCTCCAGATGCTGTGAACACAAATTTCCTTCTTTACACCAGAGATAACAGGGTGAAATATCAAGTAAGGAAATGCTTTGTTTTTAAATACTGACAGTGTACAATACATTCAATAAATTCTAGGGACAGTTTCTTTTCTCACATATTTTTGCTCATAAGACCCTCAGGAGAACCTCCAATTTTATATTAGACACATGATAATTTTCTTCCATCTTTTCTCCTTTTTCCTCATTTCAGCTCTCTGAGGAGCCAGGTATATTTACAACATATGAATCACAGCACTCTAACACAAGTTATTACAGGTAAAAGGCTCCAGACTTAAGGGGTTTTATATAAATGGCAGTCACAATCAGCAGAGGTGTTTATTAAGTCACTTCTGAACAAGTCCAACTCCTCCAGTTGAGAGAGCCTATGAGGTTTTAACAAATCAGTCTTTCACTGAAGGTGAGATGTCTGCTAATTAGTGCATGACATCCCCCTTTTAAGTTAACAAAACCATAACCAAAGAAATATGTAAGAGCTAGTACTTGGAATTTCTTCAAAAGAAAATAATGTCTTCTTTCTCAATACACACCAAAATGCCTACAGCCTCTGTAAGCCTGGTGGGGTTTCCCATAAAGTATAAATGAAGCAATGAAGGTCTTATCTTCAAAGGAAAAAATAAAGAAAAATAAATGTAGTTTCAAAGTTGACCACATAATACCTTTCAGAAGATGCTATCTTTGCATTGCTATGGACAAGTTTGATAAAATCTTGTACTTACATGGCACGTTGTACCAGTACATCACAAGGCATTGTGCAAAAGATGCCAGTATCATTAGTTCAATTAACCAGAGAAAGTGAAGCATTTGTTGAAGTGATTAATTGATTTCCCCTCAAAAGGCAGTTTAGGAATGAGAAATAAGACCCATCTCTTCTGGGTCTAGAGCTATGCCTTAACCATACTCTGCCCTTTATCAAAATGTACAGTGGGATGGGACAGTAATATCCTTGTTGTGTTTGTTGGTTGGTTGGGTTTTTTGGCACAGAAAATTTCAGCTACAAATCCTTCGACCATAAAAGCTTCGAATTTCCGAGCACACAGGAAAACTCGTTTCATTATACACGGGCACCTTGCTGGAGCAGATCTCCCCTGGATAACAAACATATGCAGGGTAGGTACAACTATTGTTTGACAGTCACTTTGCTTGTATTTGAAAGGCTAAATATCCACATCTGGCTTAAAATTCCCATGTAGAATTCATACCTTTGTTCTCTTGTTAATTCAGGGGATATATAAGGAACACAAAAGTCAGAATGAAGCCCAGTTCCACATGACCACTGTCTTGTTCCTGGCTATGAGTACAGTACACTTCAGCCTTCTGCTGAATGCCCTTTTGCTGCGTTCACCTCCACAGGGAAAGCTATAATAAATAGATTTTTCAATTCCTTGCCAATAATAAAGGGGGAAAAAGAGTGAGTTTTCTCACCTCAGCAAAAGGTCACAATAAACGTGTCAGTTTGAGTGACACATTTGATCTAATAAAACCAAAAGGCTTTGTTCAGCAGATTGGTTTCATTCTACTCTGGCATATTTCAAAAATGAAATTGTTTCAGAATAAAACACAAAATCAGAAGGTTCTGTTGGCAGAAGTGTCTAAATAGAATATTTTGGTTATAATGTATGAACTTCAGGGCTGAACAATTCAAGCACAAATTTGAGAATCCTTTTAGATGATCCAAGCATAAAGAATTTGAAGAATAAAGCTTGGACCTATTTTGGTACTGTCATTAAGAGAAGTTGGTACCATAGAGCTAACCAAGGCATCTAGAATGGAAAAAAGAGCTGAAGGAAGCTTGTGAGTGTCCTCTAATCACTGGTTCCACTCTGCCTCCTTGTGTTGATCTTCAGCATCAGTGGGAATTACTAAAGATGTGTTGTCACTGGTCACACAAGCGAAACAAAATGTAGTTTACATATGCCCTGCTACAATTGTAATTAGTGCCTGCTTCCTTCTTCTCTGTTGTTTTGCTGTTCTCCACCAGTTCATGTTCCACTCTGAAGATGTGAACTGCATTTTGACAGACTGGAGGGGAGGTTCCAGTGGTCTGTACACGGACGCCGTCAACAACGTCCGCATTGTGGGGGCTGAGCTGGAGTACCTGGTGAACCTCCTCGAGGTAAAAAATATCCCTGGAATGTGCACAGCCCACATGGTAAAGGTCATGCTCAGAGTGGCACCTTTAGGTTTGATTCAACAGAGCTAGGAAGAGCAAGAAATACCCAGTAAAGCGGCTCCAAATGTTATAAAAGGGCTCCAATCCCACACAAATGGAAATACCTGCTTTAGTGTTGTAATTGATTTTTAAAAACTAACATGGCTTTTCAGCAGTTCAAAAGGTTTGAAAATCTGAAATAAAAAATTAAATCCCCTAGATTTAGTGTATCGGGATAAGATGGTAAATAGCCATGAACACCCTGAAAATGAAGAGAGGTGGGATGACTGAGGAATTGCTTCTCTTTAGGTGGAGATCCCATCACTCAGAACTTGGTTTCCACCAGGACACTCATCTCCATTGCCCAGTGATCTGGCCACGTCCTGGCACTGCATGGGGACATGCTGCAGTGCCACTGGCTTGTATACCCACACTGGTTTTTTCTCCTTTCCATAAACCTTCACAGAAAGACTATGGCTACTCTCCTGCCAACATCCATTTCATTGGCCATAGCCTTGGAGCACACGTTGCAGGGGAGGCAGGGAGGAGGAAACCTGGCATTGGAAGAATAACAGGTACTGCAGCTATTTCAGCTGATAAAACTTTGTATTTTCAAACAACTTAAGAGAACTGAAGAATCACTGCTGCTTTATAAACATGCAATACAGAAAGCAATGTGCTGGTTTGTCATAATTAACAAGTGTCCAGCCAGCATGGTGGCACACAAGTCGTGACACAGTCACACATTGCTTTCTTTTAAAAACTCACTATTTTCTGCTTTCCTTCTCCCCAAGTCAGTTCTTTTCTCTGCATAGACATTGCTTTGTCTAAGCCATGCACACAGTGAGTAGTCACACAGTGAGCAATTCAGGGAAACTGGGATCAGAGCTGTGTTTCTTTATCTACAAAGAGACCTCACTGACACTGAAGTGAAGGGATACCAAGATATTCTGCAAATAAAAATAGACTTCTTTCCAAATAAAAATTCATAAATAAATCTATATGCTCAGAATAATATATGAAGATTTCATATTTTTCAGTAAAATGACAAAAAACCCCTCAACAAACCAAACCTCATATATCATTGTTCCCAAAAGTAAGCCAAGCAGCCATCAGCATTTTACTGTGCTGCAATGCCTTCAGCCAGCTTTCTGTTAATACCCTGCCTGTTTTTCTAGCTGTGGACCACAAAATGGATTTTTATATGTGGAGTAAAAGCAGAAATATAATCACATATATAGCATACACAACCTGTATGTGATGATATACCTACAGTATTATTTACTCAATCAGATGTATCTCCATTCATTTAGGTTTGGATCCAGCTGGGCCCCTTTTCCAGTACACTCCCACAATGGTTAGGCTGGACCCATCAGATGCAATATTTGTTGATATAATTCATACTCATGCTGGTCATCTTTTCTTTGACTTTGGTAAGTTTTCATTTAAAGGCTGCCATTGGCACACAGTTGGCTACAGAACACCTGAGAGTGATCTGCCAGGATCCCTTGTGCATTTCAGCTCCAGGGATTCTTCAGCCTTGTGGCCACCTGGATTTTTACCCAAATGGTGGGAGGAAGATGCCAGGATGCAACCAGCTTCGTGTACCTCCTGCAACTCAGGATATCAATGACCTGATGAGAGGTAAATATATTTTAAAGACGTAATACATCACTATAAGTTACAATTAGAAACAAAGGCTAGGATAAGGTAAGACCTTTATACAGCTCAGATTTGGAATAGGGAGACAATGCTCAATAATGGAACATTTAAAGCTACCTTTGAAATATCCTCCAATTTGCTTTTGTACTAACTAAGGCAAATTCTAGATGAAAACTTCAGTTAAAGCATGAAAAATTGTGCATCACAAGCTTTCTAAGACCCTGCCATTGTGCTCAGTGGGAATTCCTCACATGAAGGACTGGTAAAATTTCATTCATGGATAATCCAAAAATGAGTATTTTAAAATCTGAGCTCTCCTTCTCCCTAGGAAGATATCACTCCAAATATTACTGGGATTCATCCATGCCACCAAGCTTTAGTCTCTTCAAAGGGAACAGCCCAAGGTTAGAAATATAAAAGATGATAAAATGACTGCTCCATTAGTAGTTCTTCAAAGAAAGCTGGGCAGCTAATCAGAATTACCCTGGGATCCAGTACAATAGATCCACAAAATCCTGTCTTCTGATGCTAACCTACAGAAACGAGAACATCTGCCACTCACAGCTAAATGTTTTGAAATCCCTACCACTAGTTAAATAATTTGCTTTCAAAAATGCTCTCTCTTACATCTGGTTGAGAACTTAGTAACAAAGAGAACTGAAAGCTGGCTGTGCTCAAAGTCACTTGGAACAAAACCACTTTCCAATTGGAATGCATAAAAATGTCTGCATTTAATGTCCAGAGACATTTCACAAGGCTCTTTGCAATGTTTTGTCATGGAGGAGAAACTCAGCTCTATTGAACACGAGCGGATAGAGATGGTTGTTCAAGCAGCTCTTAAAAATAGAGACAGCCTTAACTCCCTCCTCTTGGTTAAACCTTACTTTGTTTGGTAACCTCTCTTTCGTGTGCTAATGTTTACATTTATGAAGTGTTTTTATGTACAAAGTGCTTTAGAAATAATATTTAGTGACTTTTTCCCTACAGTTTTTGATGCAGTAGAAAGACTATAGGTGTTAAGTGAATTTTCCACTAACATAAATTGATCCAGCTGTAAGAGCTGAGGGTTTAAAAGCACAAACCCTTTTGAATTAAAGAAGCAGCTACAAAGAAAACATACTCAGGAAGCCGTGATGATGCAGATTATTTTCAAGAAAAACAGACAAGTACTTTTCAGAGAGATTTTAGTGTGGGGTTTCTTTTATTTCCTTACGGAAAGAACAATACATCAACTGGTCAACACCAACTGGTCTATCTTTAAGATGCACAAATATTGCCATTAGGGAAAATTTTGATTTCACTACAAACTGTGCGAGCTTGCAACTGCTTCAGTGCCTCCCAGACTTCCCCACCGTGCACTGAAGCAGAACAGAGCCCATTTTTATATAACCTAACTTTAATATATTGTGTTTTGATATAGCAGAGACCTTGGAATCAAGGAAGACAACATTTGCTGTAAGGGACATGTAAATATAACCCAAATGGCACTTTCTTCTTTCCTTACTGGCTGCTTATAAATTTCAGTCTGGTGGGGAAAAGTACTTGTTTCAAAGAGTTCTGACAAAATCAAGGGCACACTGCCAATTATCCTGCTTTTCAGAGGATTTCATAGAATTGCTATCAAGTGATGGCAGATTTTCTAGTGCTTAAAAACACCAAAAGCCACTGAATTTAAAATAATTGCTAAAATTACCTTTAATTCTAGAAATTAGTGGAAACTGTGATTTTACAGAATACCATGTTGTGATAAGGGTAAGAAAAGGAAAACTACTTCATTGTGACTGCTGTATGCTTTACAAAAACTGTAGCTATGAAATATTCCAGTCTGAAATATCAAAGGGGAATACTCCCAAATGCTTCTTGTTCCACATTGGTGCATCTCCACCTATGTTAAAAACCACCTCTTTCCAACAGAAAAAAAATATATGTAGGCATAAGTACATTATCTTACTACAAAACCAAATAATTCACACTTTAAATTTCTTTTAATCATTGCTATTTCTTTTACCTGAGACATCACTGTATGTGCAAGTGCCTTTGAGGAAAAGAGACCCCAAAATGTTTCTTTGGCATGGACTTTATGTTAATGCATTGCTTTAATCACTTTTTACCTGTTGGTTTTTGTTTTTTTGGTTTGTTTTTTTTTTCCCAGCATACAGATCTTTTGGATGTGGACACAAAAGAAGTCTCAGGTATTATGCTGAGAGTATCATCACTCCAAATGGATTTGTTGGGTATCAGTGTGACACATACCGAGAGTTTGTGTTGGTAAGTACCAGGTCTGGATTCATCTGAGGGCCTGTAGACCTGCCCTTCTTCTTTTAATAATTTCTAGGACAACCTCTACACTTGGGATCATGGGATGTGGGCCCAGGGGACATTCAGAACTACTGATTACCTTCATTCAGACCATACCCAAACCCAAGCAATTCCACAATAGAGAAGTGATGATGATCATTTAGCCTTTTTTTCATCAAATGCACAAATAGCCAAAGGTCCAAAAATACCAGTTTGAACAGAACCTCCCAGATATCAAAACTGAACTACCTAAATATAGCAATGCTATTTTTTCTGACTGCAGTTAATCTGCTTTCACGCTTATCTTTTTTTCCCTTTTTTAATGGATGCCAAGGTTTTGATCTGATTGTCTGATCTATGTAGGCAGATTAAATTCATTCTGCATTGGAATAAAGGAAAAAGAGCTGGCAGAAAAAATCCCAAATTGAAAGCCCAACCTTCAGTATTCCTAAACATAAATATTTTTACCATATGAGTGAGATATCCAGCCAGACCCCCTTGGAAACATGGTTATCCATCCTATAACCAGCAGAAAACCTCCTAGTGGGCCCTATGAAAGGTGAATATATTACCTGGGATTTACAGATCAGGTAGCAAGGCACAACATTCTTTATGGTGGGTCTCTGCAAGACCACAAGGAATTAGGCCAGATTTCCAACCCATTTCTCTCTGATTTTCAACAAGATGAAATAAGCTGACTGACCACCTCAACTTCTTTTTCAACCACAATGATAAATACTGAAGATATGATCTGAACTGAGAAGCAAAAACCTAAAAATAACCTACCAACCAACCAACCAAAAAAAAAACAAACTAATAAAATATCTATAAAATACCCTAATTTCCTAAAATTTAAGTGAGATTAAAACACACATTTTTATTTTCCCCCCAGGGAGACTGCTTTCCATGTCCAGAGGAAGGATGCCCACTGATGGGTCATTATGCTGATAAGTTTTTACATAAAACTGAAAAAGAACAGCAAAAGGTTTATTTAAACACAGGGCCCTCCCCTCCATATGCTCGTAAGTATTCATTTTTTGGTGCATTCTAAAGTGGCAATTAAATATGTGTGAAAAAGGACCTTACACTTCTGCAGAGCTGCTGCAGTTAATGAGTTGCACTCAATAAAACATCTAGAATTTTAGTTGTTAGGAACATGAAGTACCAGCATTATTTGGGGAAGTTGATATAATTGTAGAAACAGATCAAATGATGCTCACCTTGGGGTTAAACTTGATTATTACACAGTGATTTAAAAAATTCTATAAAACTGAAATTGGGAGGAATTTTATGCTGGAAGTGCATAATTTCAAATTTTAAAATGTTGCATTGTTTTTATTGGCAAAAGTTTATAAAAGTGGAGCATTTCAGGATATTTTTTCCAAGCTCATCAAGTCAAAATGGCAGGGAGCAATAAGAAACACAGCTTTAGTTGTGATTAATGTAGAAACAGCCACAGGACTGGGAAATAGGAAAATTAATACATTAACTGTAATTTATCACAGGGTTTTTTTTGCTTATAAGCACATTTATGCAATCCTTTTCTCTCTCTTAGAGACACTGAAACATATAAGAAATTTAACCTTTAGGAAAGAAATCTCCTTACAACTGTAATCCATTTGATTTTGCTTTCCAAGGCTGGCGAAAAGAAATACATGTCAAAGTATGTGCAACAGAAACCATGAAGGGAAATATAGATGTAGCCTTGACTGGAACTAATGGGTTCAGGAAAAAATATACCATTGACAAGTAAGTTTTTGATGTGGCTGTTGAAAACGTAGCTCTATCACTGTTATCACATGGAATGTACACACAGCTATTTTAACATGCTTTTTCTGTGTGGTCTGTGATTTACTCTGGTAATAAAATAGCTGATAAGTGATTGAAGTTCTCTGTGCTGCAGACTGTGGTAAAAATCTGTTTGCTGGTGGTCCCTCTAGTATTTTCTGTATTTTCCTTTGTTTTCTGAGGTTGATCTTAGCACAGCAAAGTGGGCAAGAGCTCTGTGGCTGCTGCTGATTTGGTGATCTCTGAGAAGACAAAGAGCTCAGTGATGTACACTCCTCTAATTATCCCCTCCTCTGGGGAATATGTGAATAAGAAAGTTGCAGCTTGCCCATGAACTGTGCTGGAATATGGGATTCCTGCCCACTCAGCCCAGCCTTTTCCAGTAAATGTGAATTTAAATCTCAATAAACTGATGCTGTTCAGCAACCCAGCTTCAATATTACAAAACCAACCTCCTCTGTGTTTGAATAGAGCCCCATTCTGGTCTGTACCAGGAGAACCTTTGGTTACAAATACACCACTGCAGCAATAAACCCACAGATAATTTCAATGCTAATGTCACATTGCAATGTGTGTTCTGTTAGAGTGAACAGTGATACCACAGAAGGCACAAATGTAAACTATAATTTTCAATTTCCTTCATGGTTGAGAGCAACCAGAAACACTGAGAGAACTTTTTGACTTGGATTTATTTGAAGATAGATCTTATTTTTCAAAAGTAATGTATAGAATAAACTGCAACAATACTTTCAAAGGCTGTGCTAACTGATACGTGTTTTCATCCTTAAATGCACAGTAATTTCAGCAAAGCTATTTAAAAAGTTCATAAAATTCTAACAGCAGTATTCAAAGCCCCAACTGTCAGGGACCCCCCCAGCTCATCTCTCTTCCTGCCTATAGTCAAGTTTTCTTTTCCCCCTCATTATGTAGAACGCTGAGCATCACTTCTGTGCTTTTCTTTTGGCAGGGGAACTTTCAAATCAGGCAACACATACTTGAACTACATTGATACAGAAATTTCTGGGAACATTTCAAAAGTTGAGTTTCTCTGGAAAAAGCATGTAGGTCATGTAGACAGAGGCTGCATGGGAGCTGAAGAAGTCAGAATAATATCTGGGGAAAATGGAAATATGTAAGTACATAATGTAATGATGTAAATGTAGAAGTTTTTCTCCTAAATTTCATGAGCCCGGCTCTCCATTAGCACACAGCACAGCACACAGAAACAGCTCTGCAGAGTTCAGCACTGTGCCTGCCTGGGCAGGGTATTTCAGGGTATTTCATGCTGACTCCTGGGCCTGGCAGCCACTGGCATCTGCAGGACATTAGGTACACTTTTGGAACATACTTCTCATTTAACCAAAATTAATCCAGTTTATGCCTCCACCCCAAAGTGTGGTAAGTGGGGAAAATGGAGGGAGCAATTCCCTTCACAAGCACACTTCTGTCCCAAATGAAAATGCTAAGGGAGCCTGATCAAAAAGGCAAACACATCCTAAACATTAATAAAAAATTGATAACACACACTCTCATGTTATCAGTCTACTGGAACTTATGCTTTGGCCTAACATGAAATAAAGACAGAGTTTATACTGATTATGTTGGTTAGCTGCTATAAAAATGTCCAATTCTATGACAAATATTTCCTTAAACTGTCCCTCCCTTCCCAGGTCTGTGTTCTGTGGGTGTGGAGCTGTGCAGCCCAGCAGGTGGCAAGCCCTGGCTCTTTGCTGAGGGCCAGGAATGCCTGGAACTCTGAGCCCTCACCAGCTGCAAGAGGACACTGCAGTCAGCAGCAAAGGAATAATGAGGTTCCCTCAACAGACTTGGAGAAATTTGCCCAGCCCTCTATAAAAGTTCAATTTCCAAGTTAGTGCTGTCACCTTTTCTCCATGCAGGACAGCTACACTCCTGTGAACTATGGTTACAATGACAGAAAACACATATTTTACTAATAAACAGCTGGGACTCTTTTCTATACCTGAAACAGGGATCTTCTTTATCAAAATGTATTGTATTACTGAAGAACTTGGATTTTCTGGCAGTCTTCAATAAGAAACTACTCTCTCTTTGCCAGTGAAGCTGAATTTTCCACCTGTACTTTGCCTTTGTGACATTGCTGAAGTCAGACTTGAGCTACATCATTTGGGTTAGCACTGCCACTCCAAATTTGTCACCATTTTGATTGTAGTGGTTAGCAAAACCAGACCACTGAGACTTACAAGCTAAGGTTCCTTTGTTTCAACACAAGTGACCCACAAAAATTATTTCATTTTTTAATTACCAGATGTTGTCTAAGGCATGCAACTGATTTTTGCCTCTCATGATGCAAAAAGGTTTATCATTTGGGTGCAGAAATTATGTGTATCAATCACATTGGGCAATGTTGTGTCCCATCCTGGCAACCAGCTGTTCCAGGATGCTTCCAATGAGGTTCACCAAAAGGCGTTGATGTGTTACACAAGGCTGAATGTGGCTGATGAACAGGTGTGTTTCAAATTACACAGCAATACTTTTGAGATGTCAGAACCCTGTCACGTCCTGTGAAGTCTGGTGAAGGAGCTTGCTCAGGATATTTGATAAATCAGGTGTCTGCCTTCTCAGAGTCACTCTTCAGTACTCTTAATTTATCATCCATGAGCAGGGTGGGACCACAAACCACCCAGAGCAGGAAATTCAGCCTTCTTTACCCCTTAAGGAAACTTCTTGGCAAGATGCCCTTCTTGAGCAAGAAGAAGGGCATCTTCTTGCCTCTCCTGTGCTCCCTGGAGATATAAAAAATCCCCAGGTACTTCTACAGACTTTGGAAACATCTGTAACTGGTAATTACAACATCTTGAACATCCTCCATAAATCATGCATGGCTCTCTGCCCCAGAGTTGCACAAATTAAGGAGACTCTATTATTTTGCCTTTTTACAGTCAGGAACTGAAGCAAAATAAATGTAAATATTTTCCTCAGGATCACAAAAACCTGTCCTGCAGCAGGGGTGGGACCTGGGTTTCACGGCACAAACAGGAGGGTGATCAGTGCCGTGTAAGGCATCACTCCTCACAGGAAGGAAACAAAGTCCTATTGGTCTCAAGATTTCTTTAAAGCCCATCCTCTCCTGCCTCCACACTTGTGCCCCTTTTGCAATTCTAAAAACTGATTTGATGTTTTTATCATAATAAATAATATTATTTCAAAAATACAAGTTTCATTTTGTTTAATTTTAAACTATAGATTTCAACAGTGTTCTGACAAAATGTGACAGTTCATTTAGGCTGCTGACTTCTGCTACAAGTGTGGTACAGCTTAGACCACTTAAAAATATGCATTTTCTCACCCAACTTTTTTCTGCTAAAACTAGAACATTGCATTAATTTCTTACCCTTGTGTTGTTCTGTTTTCATTCTTGTCATATTCTATTTATTGAGTTAATTTTTATTCTTTGGTATTGTAGACATCAACACTGCCCTTCTTTGCTAATATATTTTTAGACAGAACAAGAGAGATTTATTTTTATGAGATAAAGGTAAAAAACCCCACACTGACAGCAGCTGTGTCTTGCTGGTGGCAAATAATACTCCTCCTTACTTCTTTCTGTTTGTAAAATTTAAAATTCTTCCTAGAATAAAATCTTTAGATACTACCACTTCATATTAATGGTGCTAGTCCAAATAATGCAAGGGTTTGATATTTCATGAAACAATCTGCCTTTGACAAAGATTTGGACAGGCAATTCTTTCATATCTTTAAAGCAAGGTTAAGCCATCTTTTCAGAACAACTTAAATTGAGTCTTTAAAATGTCAAGTGAGACACACCACTTGACATGTTTGGCTGTCATGTGGAAAGGTAATGCTTTTTAAAATCAAACATGCCTCATTTCTCCAGGGATTTAAAGGATATTTTATTATTTACATTCTATGTTTTACATTATTTCAATATTGTACCAAATCATAAGTGCTTCAGAATTATAATACAAATTTAATTTTATACTCTTTAAGCATGTGTTCACTACAAAAACTATGCCAAAGGTAAATTGATAAGAAAGCTATTATGAGGCTTTCAGCCTCAGTCACTTTGCCCTCTTATGGCACTCTTTCAGCCATGGGGTAAGGTAAAACAACTACACAAACATATCTCTTAAGCCTTTTATGGAAAAAGGGACAGCAATAATTAGCAATCCAAAATATGAACTATCTGGTCCACTTACATTATCTTTATGTGTTTTATATGTGACAGAAAAATAATTTTAGAAGAAAACACATGTTTGTCATAAAGGCATATGTGCAGTGTGCTAAAGAGAAAACAAGGGCCGTTTTTGTCAGAATTCTCTGATAACAAAAATAAAATATTCTACTGCATAGTACAGCAGTTTCTCTTCTTTCCAAAATCACAACCTATCAAAATGCCCTTCTTAAATGTTTGTGAGCCCAGAACTAAAATAGCAACAATAATTAAAATTAACTAAATAGGACTAATAGAGACCTCAGCGCTCAGATTGTGCAGTTGTCTCTTTTCCTAATTTTGCTCCTATCTTAATCTGTGACTTTTTTAGATTTTTTTTCATGCTACTGTAACCCACTACAATACATTGATAAAATCCTTGCAAAATAACCAGAAATTTGCAGGAATAAGCCTTCCAAGATCTTCTGGTCTTTCTTTTTCTTTTTTTTCTACAACAGGTTCCAATTCTCAAAAATCTGTCTGTTATACAGAAGATTAAAAAAACAAACCTTTGAAAGATAATTTTGCTGAGACTCTAATGCAGTCAGAGTATTTTGTGAAGCCCCTGGGTCTAACAGTTGTTTGACAGGCTGCTGGGACAGAAGCAAAACCAAAAAACATTCCCAACATTTATTTGAGTTATTCTTCCGTAACCAAAGCTGACTGGAGTTGGAGTTGCCACTAACAAGTGACCTGTCACTGACCTATCAGTAAATCCATCTGGGTGGAGTCTCTACAAAACCTGGGGCTCTCTTACTCTCCTTCTGTCATAACACAGCATCAGGAATTTTGTAATGTCAAGTCATCTCCAAGCTGCTTTAAGTTGCTCTGATTCCAGCAATTAGGGAGCAGAAGTTGATAGCATGCCCAAATCTATTTCTGTGGTATATTTCCAGGATGAAACAGAGCCAATAATCTTTATCTTCAAATCTCAAGGATATAAAAACTTCCAGAAAGAGCATGGCTCACCACCAGCCCTTGCACAAACAGAGCACGCCCATGCTGCTGTTCTGAGGAACACAAACCTCTCCCAGCTGCCACAAGGGTCTTGCAACACAGGAAGCATAAGCAATATGTGAAAATACAGGCTGGAAGTGGTGTCATCCCAGAGTTTTTTCCTTTTTTTGTGACCCTAGGAAAGCTTGGGGCCAAATGTTGATGCACAGAGCTCTAAAGGATTAGCTTTGTTCTGAGCCACTGGGCTGTAGGTGAGCTTCTCAGAGCCAGGCTTTTATCAAAATACATATTCAAGATTTGCATCTGTTTTCAATTTCCAAGGCAAATTTATAGTTATTCCCTTTTATCTTGGCCAGATATGTTCAAATAAGTTCAATACTCTAGCATTAATAGGAGATAAAGCATACAGAATAATATACTTCCTCCTCCTCCCTTTAATTCTGCCCATTACTTGTAAAGAAAATCTGGCTCTCCCTAAGGACTCCCCTCTGCCTTGGGTTACTTTCATCATCTGCTCTGAAACTCCCTTTTCTAGTGCTATTTGCTTCAAACGCCATGCTCCATAAATCTCCAGCTCAAAAAAAAAAAACCCCAAAGTAACCAATAGTTAATATTAGATTTGCTTGTTTTGAGTGATTTAATCAGCATCCAGCACGTATTATGGAAAATAATAAATATTTATAGCTTCCAAAACATTCCTTTAATTGCTGCTGTGTGATACTGGAAAGTATATACTAAGGTAAATTGGGTTTGTCTCTATTCAATTTAAAATTAGTTCACTTAACCAGAAAGAAAACACTGGAGTTAAACAATAGAAGTATGAAGCAAATCTCTTATTCTTGACTCTGCCACTCAGATACTGCAGGTAATATTCTCCAATGAGCTGAGTGGTCTTTGTCTATACATGTTAGCAATTCTCTAGAGGGTGGAATACACAAAGCTACTTCCAGACAACCTCCATCCAAGCTAAGACATTCATTAACCATCTTCAATCTAAAATTGAAATGAGAGCAAAAAAAATGCTGCTTTTACAGTTTTATACACTTATCCTTCTATGAAAGCCTCGGTAATTTATATATTGCTGCACTTGAAACAGTTTCTGAGGTTCCTTTGGAGAGCAAACACTCCGTGAGTGTTTTGATTCTCTTTTTCCTACCTGAGTGCCACTGCTACCAAAAAGGATTTATGTCCTTGATAATTCTCAGGCTGACATTTATAAAACCACTGGATGTGTTCACCTGCACATTGTCAGAGGCAGCTGCAAAAGCCAGACTTTTATTCCTGCCCACTAAAATCTGTTTTCCCCTTAAGACATAGAAACAGCCCTATAAATATTGACCATTCCTAAAAGGAGCTATGCCCCAAAAGCCTACAACATGAGTTAGAAATTACTTTTGCTGTTAATTCTGGTTTGTTGTACTGGCCTATATTAATTTAATCACACCACTGTGTATTCCCTCTGAAATACATGGACAGTGAAACTCAGTGGCACTGTTTCTGCAATCACACACAAAGACTAACTCTGTGGAAAGAACAGCAAAATATTTGAGCATAATCAGAAATCCTGGTCCTCCAGAAGAAAAGTTTCAGAAATTTCATCACCCTACAAAGATGTCCATCAGATTCTGAAGGTGTTTCACCATAAATAGAGGCACCAGTTTCAGTGGCTGCTTTGAATTTAACTTGCATGACAGAATTTTGACAAGAGGCACATGAGGGCACATGACATTCCTTATCTTTTTTCCTTGGCTCCCCAATCTCATTCCTCCCCAGACCTATCTAATGAGCTGCATTGTTCTGAGGAGATGTGTCCCATAACTGCTGCCAATCTCCATCTTCTAGTCAATGAAGGTAGACTTGACTGTCAAGAATTTCTTATTAGCTGGATCTCTTCTGACTTATCTGAAATTACACACACATTGTCAGTGTAAGCAGAAATTAAATACGAGATGCCATCCCTCACTGGCCAGTGTTTCCTCCACATTCCTCTCAGATTTCTTTCTAATGATTATTTTCATATATGGCACTGCCTTGCACCACTCTACCAAGAGCCAGACCCAGACCCAGACATTCCTGTAGATGTCATGTGCCACAAGGAGTGACAGACACTCTTAACTCAGTTTTTACAATGCCTTGCAGGCTGATTGCCTTACATACAATTCCGTATATGGAGAAACATTTTTTTGGTGTAATTTTGGAAATATCTTCTTTCAGGCAATGCACATATCTCAGGACCACAAATTGGCTCCTTATGTGAACCACAGATCCAGCCCAAATTACTTCCTGCCCTGAGGCACTTGCACCACTCCTTGATTAAGGGTGGCAGTGGCTCCTACAGAGCTGCCAGAGCAGGTGATTATGGCAGCACCCACCTGCAGATAGCACTGTAGGGACAGACCTTGCTCAGGAACTGAAACAACTGGGTTCTGACACGGCTGTGACTCACAATCTCCAGAGCACAGAAGAGAATCTGGGATTTACATGATGGACAAGTCATGAAAAGATTAATGACACAGTTATCATCATCCTATCCTTCTGAAACAATTTTGAATGAAAGTGCGTGTGGTTTCCCTGATCTAGGTGGATCACAATAATACCAGTTTACACCAGTTATATTCAGAGCATGCCAGCTGATAAGACAGCTTGGTACAGACATACCTAATATGTAAATCTCACATGGCCTAAGAGGACACAGATTAGACAAAACAGTAGTGGGTAGAGAGATCTTGAGTAACTTCACTAGTAAAAGCTCAGACACTTATATTGCCCCTAAGCTGTAAGACTATTTTTCCTATTCCTCTCTTTTAAAAGAAGCTAGTCTTCCCTTGATTAAAATATAAATAAATAAATACAAAATTATAAAGAGGTTTGATTGTATGAAAATGTACAAGGGTTTGCTTTGACAAGGCATGTCCACCAGACAGTTCACAAAAAGACACCTGGTGACTGCTGGTGGGGGACACAGAGCAGGGCAATAAAGCTCCTGCTCTGAATTCCCTGGCAGTGGAGGGTCAGTCATTACCTGTAAAATGAGCTCACAATAACCAGGTAACTCAGGAGAGCATTCCATGCTGGCTGGGATGAATTTTACACAAAACCCGTCTGAGGGGGTCAAACAGCCTCACCTTGCTTTTCTTCAAACTAACAAAACTTCAGGAGGGGAAAATGTTGATGAATTACATACAGTGAGGGACAAGAAAAAGCAACATCTGTTACACCAGCACTGAGGGGATCATTCTTACCAAGGCTCTCACTCACCCACACCAAGCCTATAATTAGACACCGTGTGGGCAGGTCTCCTACTGGCACCTACTGTCGTGGGACTGATTCCAAGTGAAAAAGGCCAGCAGCGACCAGGATTTGACAGGGAGCTGGCTGAGCAGAGCCTGCAAAGCACCCACCCTTCCTGCATGCAGACTGGTAAGTGCTGAAAAATTGGTGGGGTTTGGGGATGAGTGTCTGTACAAGCTGCAGCTCAGGAATCCAAGGACTCCTTAGCTTAAAAATAGCCAGGCTGGGTGGTATGGTCTGAGTGAACACGCAAAATGCAAACAGCAGCACTCAGAGAGGGACCCTGGGCAGCAGCTACGAGGCTTAAAAGTTTTCAATTCCAGGAAATCCCAATAGGGGATGAGAATTTCTGGGCTGTGACAATGCAGTGCAGCTAGGAAAACAGGGTGGATTCAGTGGGGCTAAGGTAATTTGAGGCTGAATGTATCCCTGTTTTTAAAGGAAGAACGAAAGTTCTAGTATTTGCAGATGATATGCGGGCTTCTTTCATTTTTAAGGGAAAATGTATTAAAACACAAATAACAGCAGAAATGAAAAAGGAGGATAAAACAGGCTACATATTTAAGCACTATTAGGAGCACTGAAAATGTAAAGGGAGAGTGGAAATGGGGAAGACTTACAGAGCTGTTTTGTGGAAGAATGTGAAAATGAGACTGTTTTTGGTAGACTACTGAGCACTTGAACTAGTCATTGAGAAGGGCTATTCTGCACTTCAGAAATGGCAAAAGACAAACAGTGTTGGTCTTGGAGTTGACTAAGTTTCAAAGCAGCGTAATCATGGAGATGAACAGTAGAGATCACCCAGGGAAGACAGACAAGTGGCCAGGTGGTGGCTGCAAGTCAGCTAAAGGCTCCCTGGTTACTCAGAATTGGCACAGCCACTTCCCAAAACTGAATCACTTTTGTTGTTGGTTTGTTTTGATTTTTTTTAGGATGCTTGTAAATCATATTAAATTATCATAATTGCCTCTGTAAACTTGAATGTATGAATACCATATAAGGTCAAGGTGAGAACCCTATTATTTAGGAAATCTGAGCAAATACTGCAGAGTAGGAAGCCAAAGACTTGTTATTAAATGTTTCCTTCACTGTTGTCCTACAGTTTCTTTAGGTTGTTCACCAGTTCTAAGCAACTGACCTAAACACCTTAAAAGCCTAAATCTTACTGCACCCTCCAACATAACTACTAACCTTTTATTGGAGCTCTTCCCACATTAAATGCCTCAAGAAAATAATTTGCATCACTATTCTGAGTCATTCAGGTCAGTGTCCTAGTCCACTGTTTCAGACTCAGTTTAAGAGGTCAATTGGCACTCAGAAAAATCTACTACCCAGACCAGACAATGTGTGTGAGCCCTGCCTTGCCGTGGTTATTACTTTGTATTGAGTGGTTTGGAGGAAGAAAATTTGTGAAAGGTTCTGCACATCTTTGCTCTGCTACAAAATTGATTTCTCTAATAATAAATTTGTGGGTGGCAGGGCTATTCAGTTAAGGCCAGTTTCCTCCTGCAGAACTTCACTGTACCTAAAAGCTGGTGGGCAAGCAGGAAAGGAGGCTGACCAATGCCAAGATGATTTTTATTTGTTATTTTTATTTGTATTGAAGCATTGTCAAAGAACCTTCATCCAGAATTGGGACCCTGCATTGGGCTGTTCATGGGGAGGAGCTGGAGATGAAATTAAGTCTTTAACAACTATGAAAATTACTCTGCTACCTGAGTTATCACACTGTGTCACCAGCATTTTCCTCAGTACTCTGCACGTCAGTTTTGAGTATTTGATAGTTATTTGATAGTCTGCTCAAGTGGTGTGCCTGAGCCACTGATTGTGGGCTGTGCCTAGGAAAAATGGTGTTCTTTGTGTGCTTGTGTAGAGTGGGCTGAGCAACAAAATTACATTCAAATAAACAATTAAAAATTATATTGTACTTTCAGCTATTCACATATATATTAAAGGATAAATATGTACATGATCCCCATTATGAGGCCTAAAGATACTATTGTAACTTTTTTCATTTTCTTTCTGTTACCATTTAAAGTAATGTTCAATACTTGGGTGTGCAGTTAGTTCTCTAAAAGCCTCAAACTCAAAGCCATTCAAGAATTTGCTGGGAGAACTCCTATATCCAAAGCTTATATATTAAGCTCTGGATGGGTTCTCCTCCTTTGTGTTGATTTATAATTTTAACTGAGTGCTGAGCCAAACTGCTGAAAAATAAGAAAGACTTAAATAAAACAGTGGAAAGACAGAACTGCAAAAATATTGTCTAAGGACAGTGCCAGGGCAGGGAATATGGGAAGTATGGTTGGAGTGGTAAGGCAAGAAAAAATTGGAAAAAAAAAAAAATCACACATCAGAAAGATCTGAAAGAAGAGAGTAGAGAACTTAAACTTCAGTATTGAAGGGGATAAAGTAGACCTGAAAATTGTAAAGTAGTATTCTCCCAACTGAATGTGTGGAAACAAAAAATAACAAGTTCCTTGGCAGTTCAAAAGTCACTACTAATATATTAGCAAGACTTTAAAGGTCTTTTCAGTTACAGCTTCCTCAAATGTTCACCTTAGATCTGCAAACATGATATGCAGTGTGACTGCATTTAGTTCCCCAAACACCAAAAAATAATCCTACATCCAAAAGCTGTACTTTGTTTTACTATAATTTAGCCTAGATGTCAGCATTTTTTCACTCTGAGCTCATGTCCAGCAATAAGTGTTGAAAGCTAAAACCTTCATCAGTGATGATCCATCATGAAAAGTGAGTAAAAAAACCCCTGAAGCTAAAAAGCTAAAAAAACATAATCACACCTTGATTGTGGTAAGATATGATATATGATATGATAATGATATGATATATGATAAGATGTTATATGTCAGGACATGATGGTTCACAGTAGCAAGAGCTGTATTTGTAAATCCAGGAGCTGCCTCCTAGTTCTTCCAACTAAAGCCTGAAATGCAATAATTACTCAATTTTTAATCTACTTAATCCATGCGTTTAATTTTAATCTACTTAACTGTTGTAGTACTGCGTGTATATAATTTTACTTTCTTAATCAAAATATCAAGTGGCAGAGATCTTCCTAAAATCCAAGTATCATGTGACTTAAAATGTTGATCTTATAAGACTGTCAGTTAGTTTGTCATGTCATGTAACTGAATTCAATTACACAACTTAATCTTTTAACAGTTTTTCACAATTTTTCTTTCATGAGTGAGTGGAGAAACCCTCCTATGGAGAGTTTCATTATTCTGCCTCAGGCTGATATTGGACTGAAATTCCACAGGTCTGAAATTCCTCAAGTCATTCATCCTAGTTTTTTCTAAAAAAATCCTAGTTTTATCACATCAATTTTCTTCAAATTATGTATCAGGACTTTTCTTACAAATCAATAATTTTCAAAAAATTGCCAATACTTTTTTTGATAGTTTCTTTTTTTTTATGAATCTCAGCTATGAATTACTGAAGTCCAGTGATTTTTGAATTTCTAGTTCCAACAGCTACTCTACATCAGATCTAAAATTATTGTCTGAACAGAGAATCACTGTGAATTCTTCTTTCTCCCTACTGTGAATTTCACCTGGTTTTGGTAAAGATAGTAAAACAAACCATTGTATCTTCTTAATTCTTTCATGCATCAAATATTTTTCCTTAATTCCAATGCACATAAATTTTACATGTTGACATTGTTACTTTCCCTGTGAAATCTGTGTAACTTTTAGCCATTAATTTCCAGTTACCAATATTTCCCTTTTTTGCCGCTATTTTCTTCTCATTTCTTCCATATTACCAAATTACCCATAAGTTTTAAATTTATTTTCTATTACTTTTTTTCAGAATAAAGCTCTCCAATTTTCATTAAAGAAAACAGCAGCCATTTTTGGATCCTGGTACTGCTCACCAGAAAAAGAGATAACAAAGGTTGTAAGAAAATGGTAAGTGAAACTCTTGGCAATTCAATACATAACAAATGTGGTCTAAGATGTTTAAAAAAATCTATTTATGGCAGTGAAATTGTTGAGTTAAAATGCTGATAATGAGAACTGAGATTTGGCTTTGCTTCTCATTAAGGCTCTGTGTGCCTGCTTGTGTGCATGTCCTAAGGAAGGTGTGTGGGTACATGTGTGGGACTTAAAAATGCACTGCAGTCAGTCATTATGCAGACTTTCTCATGTCTCCCCAACCCTCCACTGTGGCCCATGAGTCACTGATTGAGCAATGGTGTCCTGAAGGTGACTTGATGTCCTCTTGTGAGGAGCAAACACTGCTCCAGTGTAGCTTTTACACGTTAGGCGAAAGGTCTGGGAATATTTGCTGTTTTTTTTTTTTTTTTTAAATTTCCCCTAGGCTGAACATCAATTTAAGAATATTTAGGGCAGGTTTTGCATGTTTTCTGTGCATTGAGATGTTACCTGAGCTCAGCATTGAGCAGCCTCCTGCCAGCAGCACTGGGTAGGCTGAGATCACGTTCACAAACAAGTCCTTCCAGTTCCTCTTGTTCAGCACTACACCTCCTAAATGCCCAATGAAGGAATTTTCAAATTGCATGCTGCCTGAAGTCTTTTTACATCGTTTTTTAGCCTCTTTGAAATCTTTTTGTCATTAACATAGATTGATACAGAAAGGCTTCCCACTAAAAAATTATCTTCTACCCAAACTACAACTCTCTTAATTACAGAATGTATAAACATTCCACAAATGATAAAATTTCTGCTACTCCTTTTATTTCCCTGGCCACATGTTAATTTCTGTTTTCTGCCTTCAAAGGAAGATCCTTTGAAGGAAATTACTGATCACTTTTATTTGGCAACAATCTCCTACATCTCCCCAAATCATTACTTGCCTCTCAGATTTTAGGTCTGAAAAGAAATTCTACTCTCCTTCCTCTGTAATGTTCCTGACATGGACTGTACATCTCCTGGGTATGAGGGCTGTCCATTAAATATTCAGGAATCCTGTGGATCTCTCCAATTCATGTGATGAGCCACAGCAGCTGTGATTTTCCTGCACTGTCATCAGGCTCTCATCACGATGATGGGCACCTTGACAGACATTCCAGCTGAATGGAGCTGCTCCTTTTGGCAAACTATTGGGACTTCTCTGTTCCTGCCCTTCACCAGCTGCTTAGAGTAACTCCTGATGCTTTTCTCTCCTGTTTTTCTGCCAGACTTCCTCTCTGCTTTCCACTCTCCTCGAGCAGATAGTTTTCCTCTCTGGTAACTACATCAATGGATGAATTAGGCTTAGGATCAGAACTGTGTTTCTAAGGAAATTTCATGATTCCTCTCAGCTCTGCACTTTGCAGCTCCTGCTCACTGCTGAGATATTCATCCTCACTCCTCTGCCCTAACACACAAACAAAACAAGCTATTACCAAACAGGGACTTTGGAATTTATTAGAGAGTGCTCTGACCTATCCCATTTGGCTTTGTTAGGAAACCATGTCATTACAGCCAAGTAATCCCACTTCCATCAAAAACAAGCACAGGGGTGGATCGACACGTGTCACACAAGCTTCAAGGACAAATTCTGTGAAATTCCCAACTGTTCTTTGTTTCTGAAAGCATTTTGTAGTGACAAGGACCTTTGGAGTTTTGTGTTTCTGGCTTTCTCACATCTGTAAAAATATCTCTTGGAGAGTGCTATGCACATAGTGAGATTATAACTACTGAATTTACCACTTTTTCTTAATATTTCTAATAAGCTATCCCAGTGGCTAGGGGTGACAACTCAAATTTTTGGTTTAAAAGATAAGCAGTATGTTGGAAATGGGAGGTGGGTGCCATAGGAAACATCTAAAAGAAGAGGAAATTGAGAACAGTTGAATGAGGCAAGTGAGAGGGGAGGAGGTGAAATTAATGGAAGTCCTGCCATGGGAAAGACCAGTAAGGAAAGTGTAGAGGAATGAGGGGCCTAAGCTGCCAAGTGTGCAGACTTCAACAAGTTATTTACACCACTGTGCTTGTTGTACCACACCTCCCACCTACCCCATCACAGCTGGAAAAAAATCAGGATCCTGTGATCTGGTTGACTCCATCAGCAATCTGCACACAGTATTGTCTGAGTAAGAAATGCAGTGAGCAGCAGAACTGAGTGGTGGGGAAGGATCCCTTCCCTCATCCTGCTGGGAACACTCCCCCAAGCAGCGCAGGATGCTGCTGGCTGTGGGGCACGTTGTTTTATGGTCCTTTGGTGTCTGCCAGGACCCCCGTGCCTCTTTCTGGCTCCTGGGGCCCCTCTGTGCACAGACCAATGTGTGAGGTTATTCCTCTTCAGGTGCAGGTCTTTGCATTTCTCTTTGTATTACACTCTTTTTAAAAGGACAAAACACTCGAAATAAAATGCTTAACCTGTCTATTCAATTTGCTTTAGGTGGTTGGAATGTGGATTGTTGCATTTTATCTCCTTGGCAGAGTAGCAGGTGAGAAATTGTATCTTTAAACACTGCCACTAGAAAGTGAATTCAGATGAAGTGGTACATAGCAGATGATGACTGTTATTTTCCTTTACATTGAAATTGTAGTATGATTTGTGGGTCATTGTAGGTCAATGCCTATTACAGTGCATGGAACTAATGCTAAAAGACTCTGTTTAAAATTTATTTTTAAGAGCGCAAGGGACATAACTCTGTGCTGAAAATCCACTGAGAAATTCAGAGTTGGGTGTCCTACTTCTATCAAGGCAATGCAAGATCTGTCTTTACATTGCTGCTCTATACAAAGAACTGACCAGCAACAGAGTGCTCAGCAACCTGTGCTAAAACATAGAAGTTGAGTGTAAGTGAGCACTAGATCCATTTGATCTAGAAAAAACTACTATATTGAAGGAAATATTCATATCATTTTTTGTCCAATGTTACCTTCATTCCCATGACAGAGACCCAATGCTTTGGAGTAGGTGTGCAGGAGCAATTCTAACTAGCATTTCTTACTAGGCTGTTTGTTAAAAAGGATCTGAACTAATCCTTTACAAGCCTAGAAAGTGGTGCCAAAACACTGTGTGGGTCTTGGCTTATCCTCCTTTACTAGGTTTATTCAGCTCTGCTTGTGGTCCCACTTCAGGCAATACACATAAAGGACACATAAAGGACCTTCAAAAATTAATTCCAAAACCAATCATAAAATTAAATCCTTAGTTTTTTGCTCCTCAAACTGCTTTAGTCTCAAATACACCATCAAGCAAGAGAATCATACATATAAACAAGTTGTTTCTTCTACTCCAGGTAAAGAAGTTTGCTACCCCAGGCTTGGCTGTTTTACAGATGACCCACCCTGGTCTGGGGTACCAGGGAGGCTTCTGACAGGTTTGCCTGATCCTCCAGAAGAGATGAACATCAGCTTCTCTCTCTACACCAGAGAAACAGGAAATAACTCACAGGTGACATTTATGTTTTACATCAAGAGCTGACTGAACCTAAAAATGTTTGTTAACTTGCTACAAAGTCTGTGTCAGTCACCATAGGCAAATGAGTCAGAATCAGAAGATAGTTTGAAAGTACACTACTGAATATACTTTGGGGTAAACCACAAAAAATGTTATGAATGAACTGTAGGGCACAAGAAGTTTCCTGGTATTTTCCTGAAGGTTTAGGATAAAGGTTAAGGATAAATGGCAGATTACCTGTTGCATATATTTAAGTCTCTGGGGAAGGCTGAAGCACACAGGATACAGCAGCAGGTTGCTCAGTACTTCTGTTGTTGATAAATCAAAATACAGCTTCCACTACTTCCTATTAAACTTCACCATATCTATGATCTAGGACACAGCCCTTCCACACCCAAATTCCCTGAGCTCACATCACAGCCCCTGTATTTTTCTGAGAACAATACAGACAGATAACATTCTCAAGGAAAAATAGATAATTAAGTAGCTTGCAGCAGTGTGTGAAGATCAGCTTCACCCCTGCTGCATGCAGTCCTTGCATGAAGTTCTTCCAGCCTTTCTGGAATGGTTAATGAGAAAACCAGGCTGCAGCTTAGAAGCAGAGCAGCACACTGAAGCCAAAGGTCAGGTCAGAAAAAGGACAAGCTGGAGCAGGAATTATGGAGCTGGTGGGCTGCTCCCTGGAGAAACTCATCACCTCGGGCCCAGAGACACCCTGTGACAATGTGGCACTTTTAGCTTCCTTCATATTCTGCAAAAGGGGATTCTTCATGCAGAATAGATGGGAGCAGCAAAAAGCACAAGGGCACAATTTCTGTGGAAACCACAGTGGAACTGAGAAAGATGAGAATTTTGGTCCCCAAGTTCCAAAACCCACAGACTTTGTCCTGTCAGAGTCTCTTTAGTCCTGAGGGTATGACCTAGATGACTTTTTTAAATGTTCAAAAGTAGGAACAGATAAAACTTTTTTTTTTTTTTTTAAACCTATAGGTGATCTCGGCAATAAACTCCTCGACCATCCAGAAGTCACATTTTTCCTCACATAGGAAAACCTCCTTCATCATTCACGGATTTGGCAGCACTGGGAAAACAGGCTGGGTGGTAGAAATGTGCTTGGTATGAGACAGCATCCTCTGGTTCCCATCAGCTCTGTTGGTATCCTTTAGGCTCTAATGTCCACCATGAATTTTACAGCTCATTAGGTAGTAGAAGGTACAAACCAATAATTAAATTTCACATACACCAAAGTGCTCCCACTCAGAAGATGCAGCACAGTCAAAGCCCCTTGGTCCTCCCTGACATGGTTTTTCTCTAGAGTTTCCATTCACAAACCCTGCAGATCAGACCAAAGCAATAGCAGAACAGAGCTGTCCCCAGCCCCTACAGCCATGGGATTAGACACCAATTCACTCTGCTCCCAGGAGCAGCAGCTGAACCTTCCTCCGGCCCAAGGGCCCTCCTTGGAAAGCTCAAGTTTCAGTCTATAAATACTACCCTGGTTCACTGCTGTTCAGCTCTTAGAGACAAACAAAAACCAACCCAAACAACAACAAAACACAAACAAACATAAGAGCACCAGCACCACCAAACTTTTTTGCTTGATTACAGAGTTCAGTGGAAAAAGTTCAAATATGAAATGTGGAAGCTGCCACAAAACCAGCAGTGTACCTTGGCAGACAAGCAAGATCTGCTCTACTTGCTGTTCATAAATCTATGAAATCTTTTTAATCTGAAATATTAAATTTCCTTTTTTTTTTTTTTTTTTTTTTTTTTTTTTGAAAAGAAACAGCAATTCTTTCTGGCTGTCTACACTACGAACTTATGGTCCCCACAGGAGAGGAGTGAGTCCAGGGTGCATTATTGTTTCACTTCTGTTTTCCTTGTCATTCACTTTTAGCTATTTTTTCACGAATTAATTTTTGTTACCACTCCTTGTTCTATCTCAAGCCTTAAGTGAGCCTTATTCACAGGAAGCTCTAAGTGCAGACTAACACATGATTCTTCCACTGGAAAAATCACTATCTCTGCAGGACTGTGCCCCGCACGGAAGTGACCAATGCTTTCTTTGCTGAAATAGAACCTTTCTTCCCCCCTCCAAATTTCTTTAAGTCTGACATGACTT